>BSUD01000001.1:142470309-142495354 GCA_033239045.1 Fagopyrum esculentum
AAAAAAATTAAAAAATTAAAAAATTTGTTCCACTCCGAATCATTTTAAAATTTAAATATTTAAATGATAATAGTAATTTAAGATATTTAATTATAGATTCATATTCTTCATAATTTTGTATTCTTTTTAGTTTTCTAAATTATTTCAAAGAATTAGTTAATCCAAAATTGTAACTATTTATTTGAATGAAAATTTTAATAATTTCAAATTTATCAAATCGGAAAAATCCATTTGAAAAAAAAACTATTTAAAATATTCAAAAACACAATTTTAAAAATCTACTTGAAATTAGTTAGTCCGTTTTAAAGAAGTTTTTTTTTCTTTTTAAAAATCAATAAAAAAAATATATATAAAATAACACGGTAATACATTTACCCAATATTTCACTAAACCCGCACAAGGTGCGGGTAATACACTAGTACACTAGTATATATTAAAGCAGAAGCCTCTATTGCCACGTGTCAACGTCACGTTTCTCGAAGCCTAAAAAAATTATTTTAAAAAGTGATTTCTAAATATTAATATATATTGAAAATTAATTTTTAAAACGTTTACGGATTTTTTTTTACCAACAAACATATCTTAACAAAACAATTTAAAAAATATCATTAATTAGAAGAGATAAATACTTAAAAGAGAATTAAAAATCATAATAATGATTATAATTTCATTCTTCGGATTTTTATTTTACAAAAATATAATTATAAATTTTTAAATATTAAATATTTATTAAAATTCAACCCGCACAAAGTGCGAGTAATACACTAGTTGTATTTTACAAATGGATAAATATTTTTTTGCGTTACTAATTTTCTACGGAAAAAATTATACTAATGGACGGATTTGTTTTTCATATTTTTATTTCCAATCTTTTATGAGTTTGATCCTCATCTAAAACTGTAATCTTAATTTTTGTAGTTAAAACAATTTACGTTTTAAATAATTTGTAACTATAACTTTTGTACGTTTTAATTAATTTTGTAACTATAATTTTTTTTAAACCAAATTAATTCTACCCATTTTTTTATATCTTTGATTCTGCATTCTCAAATTATTTCTATTTACGTTAACTCTTTTTCTTAAAACCATTAATTATTTTTTGTACCTATAACCTATATTAAAAATTAATAAATTTATGTTTTTATTAATTATAACTATAGTTTTTTTAAAAAAAAATTCATTTTTTAAAATTACATATTTTTTTTTCTTTTTTTGTCAATATGAAAATTTTGTTGCTATGAAATTGTAAACGAAACACTAATAATATATATTGCTTTTTAAATTTTAGTACATTTTTACTTTTTTACGTTAGGTAAAATTATTGTTTGTTTTTAAATTTGTAACAGTAAAGGTAAGTTTAACATATTTGTTTTCTTTCTTAATATAACTGGAATTGAAACAAAGAAGATCATACTCTTTGGTAGTTTAGATTTGATAGTTTTTAATTAATTAACGTAATTTATTTATCAATTTTTGTTTTTTTGTTTTTTTCATCTTATCTTATATATCTATATTCTAACTATCACGTGTCATTTTAACAATTTACAACATCCCAAAATCTTAATGGGTTAGTAGGGTAAGTAGGTACATAATGTATAACTGCATACATAATAGGTATGATTTGTAAAGTGTATACAAACTAGGTAGTTAGAATTAAGAAGAAAAAGATTTAATACATAATAAATAATCTTATTTACTTAATTTGGAGAGATTCTCTCTACTATAAAACAATAAATAATTTCCTATTAAATATTGTGCCGGACTTAATTATATGTTATTAAAGGAAATTATTTTCCATAATTATCCTAGAATCTCTCGTAATTGATTGTGTGTTATTAAGAAGCTAATAATACGTATAATCTGAACCTCCCCATTGTTAAGCGAGATTTCTAATAGAGCTCTACTTGACGATCAACAATGGAGTTTCCGATATGAATATCCGTGCTGCATAAGATATACTCAACGCGATAAGTTTTGTGTACCTGTCGTCTACAACTTTCATATCATTTAGTTGATTGTTTGTCGTAATCTTCAAGGTACGTTATTGGTTGTTAATGGTGGACTCGATACATTTTTTTTTTCTGTTTATGTATCATTTATATTGTTGAATATATGTATTTTTTATCATGTGTATTACAGAAGCTATGAATCCTGTGTTCATTACAACATATTATGGCGGAGATTGGGCTTTTGAAAACAGTATATGGAACTTCGTTGGTGATGTATCAAGCAAAGCATTAGTGGTAGGCGAATCAAGCACTTTTTCTGAGATAATATCGGATATGACAACACAATTCGATATTTGTGTATCAGAATGTGAGTTGAAGTTGACGTATAAGAATCCGTTTAATCCAGCGCTGAAGCCATATGATGTCAACACAAGGGGTGATTTGGATACATTTATGCACATAAATAGTCTACAACAGTTTATGTAGAGCGTGCCGTTATGTATTACTATAGACAAAGGACAAATGCATGCCGACCGTATTAATGGAGACAAACATAATGTTGACAAAAGTCAGAATGTTCCAGCTCAAGAAAATGATGAAATGGTACACAATGCGGATTGTGACGTTGGTGGCGATACTCAACATGCTTTGTGTGTATCTACAACCATTGTTACTGGTTCACTCAACGAAGATGATAGACAAGCTGATTCGCTTGCAATAGTTCCTCATAGATCAACTTATGAAGCTACAGAACATGAGTATGAGCTTGTTGTCGGTAAGATATATCGTACGAAAATTGAACTGAAAAATGCATTATGTCTACGTTCAATTTCACAATGTTCGCAGTATAAGATTATTAAATCAAAAAGGAAGGCAGTAGCGGCGCGGTGTATTGATGAAGATTGTAAATGGAGGGTTTGTTTTACTAAGCTTGGTGAATCAAGTTTTTTTACAACGACACGGTTTGTCTCTACACACACATGTTCCTATCATCATAGAAGATCTGGTAACAGGGGTGCTTCATACCAAGTTATCGCTGAAAAAGTTAAATCAATGTGAGTTGTGTATGAAGTATGTATTACTTGTGATGTATCTGTTTATTGTATTACATAATATATATACATATTTATGCGTAGGTACTGTAACTCGAAGAAGTTACCTTCAGTTTATCAGATACTCACTGTGATGAAGAGCTTACATCGAATCGATGCAAGTTATTGATTGTGTGTTATTAAGAAGCTAATAATACGTATAATCTGAACCTCCCCATTGTTAAGCGAGATTTCTAATAGAGCTCTACTTGACGATCAACAATGGAGTTTCCGATATGAATATCCGTGCTGCATAAGATATACTCAACGCGATAAGATTTGTGTACCTGTCGTCTACAACTTTCATATCATTTAGTTGATTGTTTGTCGTAATCTTCAAGGTACGTTATTGGTTGTTAATGGTGGACTCGATACATTTTTTTTTTCTGTTTATGTATCATTTATATTGTTGAATATATGTATTTTTATCATGTGTATTACAGAAGCTGTGAATCCTGTGTTCATTACAACATATTATGGCGGAGATTGGGCTTTTGAAAACAGTATATGGAACTTCGTTGGTGATGTATCAAGCAAAGCATTAGTGGTAGGCGAATCAAGCACTTTTTCTGAGATAATATCGGATATGACAACACAATTCGATATTTGTGTATCAGAATGTGAGTTGAAGTTGACGTATAAGAATCCGTTTAATCCAGCGCTGAAGCCATATGATGTCAACACAAGGGGTGATTTGGATACATTTATGCACATAAATAGTCTACAACAGTTTATGTAGAGCGTGCCGTTATGTATTACTATAGACAAAGGACAAATGCATGCCGACCGTATTAATGGAGACAAACATAATGTTGACAAAAGTCAGAATGTTCCAGCTCAAGAAAATGATGAAATGGTACACAATGCGGATTGTGACGTTGGTGGCGATACTCAACATGCTTTGTGTGTATCTACAACCATTGTTACTGGTTCACTCAACGAAGATGATAGACAAGCTGATTCGCTTGCAATAGTTCCTCATAGATCAACTTATGAAGCTACAGAACATGAGTATGAGCTTGTTGTCGGTAAGATATATCGTACGAAAATTGAACTGAAAAATGCATTATGTCTACATTCAATTTCACAATGTTCGCAGTATAAGATTATTAAATCAAAAAGGAAGGCAGTAGCGGCGCGGTGTATTGATGAAGATTGTAAATGGAGGGTTTGTTTTACTAAGCTTGGTGAATCAAGTTTTTTTACAACGACACGGTTTGTCTCTACACACACATGTTCCTATCATCATAGAAGATCTGGTAACAGGGGTGCTTCATACCAAGTTATCGCTGAAAAAGTTAAATCAATGTGAGTTGTGTATGAAGTATGTATTACTTGTGATGTATCTGTTTATTGTATTACATAATATATATACATATTTATGCGTAGGTACTGTAACTCGAAGAAGTTACCTTCAGTTTATCAGATACTCACTGTGATGAAGAGCTTACATCGAATCGATGCAAGTTATTGGAAGTGTTGGAAGGCACAAGAAGCAGTGAAAGACATGATTAGAGGGACTGCTGAAGATAATTACAGCTTCATACCTTCATATTTGTACATGTTGGAGTCTGTGAATAAAGGAACTTTTTCTTCTCTTATGCTGGATGACGATAGACGATTCAAGTACGTATTTGTTGCATTTGGGCAATCTATAAGAGGTTTTCAGTCGATGATAAAGGTATAAATAAATGTATCAAATATTTTATTATTGTGTACATATCTTGTAATATTGTGTGTATATTTTAATATTGTGTACACAATATTTTGTAATATTGTGTACATAATATTACTTTTCTGTTCTAACACTAGCTTTTCGCTTTTGTTTTAAGGTTATAACCGTAGATGACACACATCTCAGTGGAAAATATGGTGGAGTGTTGCTTGTTGCCACTACACAGGATGCAAATCAACAAATATACCTATTGCGTTTGGGATTGTTGATAGTGAGAATGACTCTTCTTGGGATTTTTTCTTTAAGAATTTGAGTCATATCATTCAAGATCACAACGAGCTTGTGTTTGTGTTAGACAGACATAATTCTATTAAGAAAGGTATAGCATCACACTACCAAGTGGCGTTCCATGGATACTGTATTTGGCATCTTAAAGGGAATCTACGGAAAAAAACGAGATCAAATAGAATATTGCAAATGTTCATAGATTGTGCCAAAAAATGTAGGGTGTCAAAATGCAGGGAAATTCTAGTGTAGATAACATTGGTATGTTGTGTACATAATTAGTAAAGTTTAAATTTTTTTTTTTATTATACTTTTAACCATCTTATGTACACAGGAAAAGCCAAAGGTTGGCGATATGCTCACTGATATTGGAATATCCACGTGGTCACGATCTTTATGTCCCGCAAACTGGTACAACATTATGACTAGTAACAATGCGGAGTGCGTAAATGCAATAATGAAAGAAGGAAGGGAATACCCAGTTTTGGTCATGTTGGATGAAATTAGACAATTCATGACACGCTGGTTTGCAAAGCGTCGGCAAATTTCACAAGCTTCTATAGATGTTGCCGCACCGAAAATCGAAACAATCATCCAAAAACGATATGATGAATCAGGTAGCTACTTTGTGTACGTTCTGGATGCGGATAGGTTGGAGTTTGAAGTAAAAAATGGTGATGAACAAGTTATTGTTTGTCTACGAATGAGGACTTGCAGATGCAAAGAGTTTGATGTTGAAGAAATTCCTTGTGTACATGTTATAGCTGCATCAAAGCATGTAGGAATGAGTCCATCTTATCTTGCAAGTAGATATTATTCGACAGACTATTGGAGGGCTGCATATTCGGAGGTTGTATATCCGGTACCGAACAAGGCTGAATGAGGTGTCCCAGATTCCGTAACAAATATTGTTTGTGAGCCTCCCTTGAAGCGTAAAAAATGTGGAAGGATGCCAAAAGCTAGACTCCGGGCATCGTGGGAAAAAGGGAGTAATAGGAAATGTAGCAGTTGTGGTTTATGTGGACACACAAAGAAGACTTGTGTAAATCAATCAAAATAATCTTTTATTGTATTCGTAATACATGTTAATTACTTTGAAAGTAATGCAACCTAAACTAATTTTTATGTTTATATTGTGATCAGGTTATCTATACATAAAACATATATTATATTGCTACATAATTCTTGAATAATATAGTATTTATATGTTCATGTGTGGTACTTACTTCAATAATTGTGTAAATAAATTTTGAATTGTGTACATAAAAGTTTTTCAAATTTCATGTGTGTAATTACTTCATTACTATTTTATGTTTATGTTGTTACTATATGTAAAATAATAATACATATTTAACGTATTAATGTTATTCTATTGTTCGTCCCAAACATTTATCGTACATACAATATGTCGTCAAATGTAAATGTGTAACTAATTAGAATGCAAGGACAATATAACATTTTTAAGGATGAAATAAAACACTACTTGCTTAACACATTAAGTGTTTAAATATTTCGATTACATAAAAACATGAACTAAAAACAACGTTGAATTATAATCTGTTAAGCGGCTACATAACATACTGTCTTAAAATAAACAAATTCAGGACTCTTCAAACCATGCCGACCAATCTCTTGTGTAGACAACATTGGCGAGCTTCTCCCTACTAGCTTGGACAACATCATCATTTATTCCAGATAAATCAGTACGTCCAGACGCCAAGTGTTGTATGTATCTCAAAACGTAGATCCCACAACTGTCTCTATATATATGCATCAAATATATAAATCAATATACATAATGTATGTACATTTTCGTTTATAAGATTTTAATGTACTTACCCGTCCGCGTTGATGTTAAGTTCCGTTTTCCGTACAACTTTCAAAGGATTCTTCAACTTATCTCCAAGTCTATTGTGCCCACCATGAATAGTGAGGAGTTTAGGCAACATCACGGCCATAGGCTCCAACATTTCCTGTAGTTTGTCATCATTTATGTACATAATCTGAGGATCATATACATAAATGCACCACCGACTGAGGTCAATTTCAAAAGCAACCCAATGATATTCCCGCAGGTTGAATGGGGAATATATCAAATCAACGTCGTACAGTGGCTTTCGAAACATTTGAGGACTGTCGCCCGTTATGACTTCGAACATTATTGGTTTGAAATTCGGCATCTCTTTCTTTGAAGCAACATACTTAGCATATGTGGTAGTGTTATATGCCCTACTCCACCCAGTTGTCAGCACAGCAACGTGGCCGAATCTATCAGGTTTCTCGACAATACTATTTCGAATGTGCATAATAATTTCATCAATTGTATGTCATTCAAAATTAAATGTGTGTATATAGTTTACTGATGTTAAATATTTTGTGGACATAAAGACAGCATCACTTACCTCGTCTTTTATCCAACCTCCTGGTTTTAGTATATCCATGACAGATTCTCTGGATATGTTCTTCACGAAACCTCTAATCGTTCCTTTGTCATCCTTGTTCTTAACCCAGTTGTAAAGTCTTTGACGATCATCTTTGTGCAGCATGCTGTTTGCGGGTTCCTTTGGAAGTTTGACGTTTTTTCTGTATGGAGTACGCTTGTACTTGCTATCTTTCGGTACCCTTAAGCCAACCCTTCGAATTGGCTCATCAACATTGCCAGCCTGTTTGATAAGCTTAATTTGTCAACTAGAATTATCATACATAAATGTGCAACTCAAACTAGTTATGTTTATACCTCACTTGAACCTCCCGCTATATCTTCCACATTTGCATCACCCTGATTGACTTTGGACGCCGAATCAACATTTGTCGCACTCGGTGCAGAGTTGTTTGCAGCAGATGATTGGTTTGCCATGTCTTTAACGAGATTTTTGATTTTTGTCTCGGTCCTCTTGCTAGAGATGTAGACAGTTGTGTCTAATTTATCGTACAGTGTGCCAAGGTCCCTCGTGTATGTTGTTAACTCGTCAATAACCATCCCTTGGTTTTCAATCTTATTAGCTAGTTCTTTCTGTTCTCGTTGTATGGAGTCTAATTTTTCCATGATCTGATCAAACCAGTCTGGTTTAGGTGTGTGCAACCTGTTATGTGTTCAAATTTATGTACATAAGTATTGAATAATGTACGTGTACGCATCATTGTGTAATAGTATTTTGTACATAATTTGTAAATTACCTTGAAGACTCAGGAACATTAGAATGTGTTGATTTAGCAGCTCCATCAGAAAGTTTGTTTTTCAACACTTCGACTGAATGGTCAATTGAAGGATCAATTTCTTTTGTTGCTAATGATTCTTTGCCCTTGTTGGATCTCTTTGATGACCTATACACAAGTGTTTCATATTCGGTTTATGTTAAGAATTTGTACATAATAGTATACATTTTCAACATAAATATGAACCTGGTATGTATGACATTGGGAGTGCTTGTGTCAGCCTTTTATTTTCCCCTTCTTGTCGACATCAGCTGCCTCAGTTTTAACAAACACGCCTGTATGAAATTATGTTACAATATATATTATTGTCTATAATTAATACAATTAAATTCTGAATTGTGTATGAATCACTTATTGTACTTACTTGGAGGGTTAACAAAGTCATCATCATCGTTTCCCTTTTTGCCAATATTCCTTATTGTTATTTTTGGAACTACATTGCTACATAACATATTAATAAGTTATTACCAATGTATCTACATAAGTCTGTATATAGGATTTTGACACACGTACCTAAATGATTTCTCCTTTTCGTGGACAACATTCGGACGTGTTATTATCAGTTCACATTTTTCAAATCCAACATCAAATAGTAATTCAATCCTCTCGTCATCACCTTCAGTATGCCACTGGTCGCTATCGTCGCTTTCTTGATGACCTTGAACAGTGTTAATATCTTCTTTCTTTATAGTTTGGAGAATACCCTTAATTTCTACATATCCGGGGAATGGTTTCCCTCCCTTGCCAGACTTCGATACCCATTTGAGACATAATGGGTTTGCATTTTCGGCTATCAAGGTGACAAATACTCTTGCAAGCTTGGGGATAGAATGGAATGCAAATATCTGAAAAAATATATTAGTTTTGTAAGTGACATATTAAAAAAACGAATGTTGTTATGACACAATTGTGTATGTATAAATGATGTTCACATGGTTGTGTATTCATGATGTTATTGTGAATATATATGTAAATATACATTTACAAATATACACATATTATGTTTATATACCCATGAAAGATTTTATGCAACAATTATATATATAACTAATGATTTGAATAAGGGAATGTAAATGTTTATAACAAACTAGTTTTCGATGAAATACACAAACCTATAAAGAAAGTGGGAATCCACCAATGTTATAGCCACCACTGTTTCTTTCTTTTCCTGCCTCACAAGATTGAAGGAACTTCTTCGTCTGAACGAATGCGAGCCGACCTCAAGGAAAAGTATTGAATTTGTCCAGATCATGAACCATGTTGATTGTCTGTTGATTGACTTGTGTTTTTTGGTTCTTGGATACAATAACTCCTTCAACAAATAGAATAAGCACCATTTTGTATTTGTATGGTGATTCCTTGGGCAATTCCATGAATTTCTCTTCCAGACTAAGGTTTGAGCACCGATCAACTCCAACAACGGCTTTCATGTCAACTTCTGGGTTTTCCTCATAGGTCTCAAATGATTCATCTGAACAGTTTAGTCCCGTAATCTCAGCAAAATCATTAATTCCAAACCTAAGTAAAACCTGGTTAATTCCGCACCACATTAAATTTTCTCTCCTTGTTTTGACTTCATGCATCAACATAAAATGTATAATCTGGTTGGACATCTTCAATTTGGTGCTCATTTCAATTATGGGAGCAAAGACTCCGGTCTTGAACTTATTCTTGTCTTCATCCGACAGTCCATCCAATAGCATAGGTATCATTTGTACTCGGCTGAAACAATTAATCCGAGCCATCCTGGCTCTTTCGGTCTCCTCCCATCTATATGTGAACTGTGTAAAAAAAAACAAAGTGTTTTTTAGATGTACTATAATGTACATAATAATAATAATCCAATGTACATTAACCTTTAATTGTGGATTTTCGACTCTGAGCATATCTGAAACATCTTGTGTCACTGAGCCAGCCATTCCCTGTTCATTTGATCGATAAAAAGCAATACATAAGTCACAAACATATGTATCTGTTATCTACGATGCATTACATTAACAGTACATACTATATCTGTTTTCTATTTTGTTTTAAATATTGTGTACATTAATAGTACATACTTGATCTTTCACATATCTTGTACACAACACATAATATGAACATTGAATTGAATGAAATGATGTTAAACTCTGTTTTTGTTTTCTTTTTTTGTGTTGTAAATGTACATAATACACAAGTTATTTATACATATTATATTCAGTTACTACACTATTCATGTCATGTAATCGATTGTTGATGATAAAATACACAAATTACAAAAAAAAACTCTTTATTGGATATGTATATTGTCATTCTCTTTCAGAATCTATACGATTTTTTAACATGCAATTTCAAATTTCGAACTGGTTCATCAAATTGGGGGTTTCTTATACATACTCTCTACACTTATAGTATACATTCGTCATCTACACATGATAATTTCACAATGTTCATCTCTTTGAATACATAAAATCGAGTAGCATGCTCTGTAATACACGATTCAGGAGAAATACGATTTCAATCGTTTCTTATACATAATCTCTACACTTATAGTATACATTCGTCATCTACATTTGGTAATTTCAAAGATTTCATCTCCTCAAATACATAAAATCGAGTAGCATGCTCTGTAATACACGATTTAGGAGAAATACGATTTCAACTTTGTAAATATATAAGACGGAGTATAGCATGCTCTGTACATATGCATTTCTTCTACTCGTTTGAACTAAACATTGATACTCAGAAATTAAAGAAGAAATAAACTTGATTAATCGAGGTGTGTTTTCGGAATACTAACCTTCTTTGACTCTGTGATAAACGATTGAGTAGAAATTATAAAACCTGTAACAATGGCGGACGGATTTTGTGTATCGCCTGTGTTTGGGACTCTTCTTCAAAGTTCCGGCCGCAGAAACATGGGGGGAGATGAAGAATCGGAGGGTTTTTTGTTATCGGAAAATGTGGGTTGTGTTGGCGTGATAAGTGGGAAGAAGAGTTGATTGATTGATACACTCTTCTGCAAAGACATGCAGAATCCCGCTTTTGTGTATGTTTTCCTTTTTGTTTTAGACGGTTAGTATTATTTTTTTTTTTAACGTATAAACCGCCCAAAACTGCCCAATATAACCTCCTCATTTAATACTTATCAACGTATTAGATCTTTTTGTTTAATTGATTTAATAAGAGTACCTAGTTTGTTTCCTATAAACACAAACTACCTTATATCACCAATATTCTCAATCTTAATTAAGTTTCTCAATGAAAACAAAACAAAAAAATTGACTGATTCTATTGTCAGAATTTTTTTTAAAAAAAAGGTTAACAATATCTCTAAGATAATTTAAATTTATAAAATTAAATACATAAAAAAATTAAAGATTTAAGTAAGAAGATTTATATCACCGTTTAAATCAATTACTTAATAAGTAAATAAGTTGTTGAGATTCATTTTTTAGTTGTTGGATAAAGTAAAGCATCATTATAATTGCACAACAATTGTTTTTATACTTTGAACCTTATATTTAATATATCATAATATTTATTATAAATTAAATTTAAAATACATCCCGCACAATGTGCGGGTAATACACTAGTATATATCTATTAAAGAAGAGATCTTATGTGCCACATGTCAACGCCGCAATTCACGTAGCGCCCCAAAATATTTTAAAAAGTTATTATTTTTGTTATTTTTATAGAAAAAAAAAACAAATTCCAAAATTTACAATTAATTTTTTAAAATCTTACTATTATTTAGATTCCGGTTAATCTTCTAATCAAATTCTAACCATATTTATTTTTATTCATCGCTAAAATATAATCATTAAAAAAAATTATATTATAAATCACAAATTTTAAGTAAATAATCGTGATCTAATTATATTAATTATATTTAATATATATTTAATTAGAAGAAGAAAAAAACTTTAAAAAAAATTAAAAATAATACACTTGTGCGGGTAACACACCAGTGAAGATAGAAAGTCGATCCTATATCTCTTATTTTAAAATTTTAAAATATTCTTAAACAATTCTCTTAATTATTAACTTATAATTTGGTAATTAATTGTTTCATTAATTGTTGATTTAAAATCTAATTGATTATAAAATTTGGGATGTTAACTTCCAAAATCTGATAAAGCACGAAAATTATTTATTTCTAAGAATTGATTTCAAAAAATAACTATAAAATCTGATTTGTTAAAAAATTTTAAAATCTAATTGATTATAAAATACGGGTCGGATTCAACTGCACCAGCTTCTCTTTGATGGGCCGGGCTCAGTTTGCCGTAATCACCCGTGAGTCTAATCAGGATATATATCTTTTTGAGTGATCGACCCTTTTGGTTTTGGTTGTTGTCCGCCAGGTCTGCTGGTTTCCCCTTTTCCTTCTCCGCCAGACCTTATCAAACGACGACCGGAGGATAGAAAGGAGCCGGGCTTTAACATATCTGCAGGTTTTCCCCTATTCCTTCTCCGCCATGTCTCGTCTTCTCTTCTTCTCAAGCTCTTTTATAGATTCAGATTTTACAATTTTCATGTTTTAAAGGTTCGGCATATGACCGATTTTTATGTATGAATTTGTTTCCAATATGTGTAGCAATTAAAAGCTTGTCGACTTGTGATTTCGAGATCTGCGCCAGTTGATTCTCATGCTGTCTTTGAGATTTGGATCGAAATTACTGTTTCGTTTTCTATGGTAGTCGAAGCAAATCTAATGTGATTTTTGAACTAGTTGAGATTGGAGATGCATCCAATAGATTTGCTCGTGAATTTGCAATTGTAAACTACACAATTTGTTGATTATTTATCTCTTAGTCCTACTAGGTTTAGAAATAGTGTAACTTGATAGAGTTTTATTTTGATTGTCTCTTAGTCCTACTAGAATTAGTATTTTAGGAGTCATATACATAGGACGTCCTCGATTCTAACTAAATCATCGGCTCCAAACACATCTAAAATCCTATATGCTTGAAATCTGTAATCTGAAACACTTGTCAATAACATAGTCTCTGATCGTGGACATAGTCGGTTTTGGATGAACCAGTTTTGGGTGAACTCATATTTTTGTTAGTGATTGTCATCTATCTCACATTCTTAATAAAGGTTATCTCCTATTTTTATGCTTTCGAAATTCCTGTTGGTTTGTGCATGAACAGTGAAGACCTTGATTTAATAGAACCTGAATGTTTTTTGCTATTTGCCTCCTTCCGTTTGATAGTCTTTCATGTATTTGTCTTTCTTAATAAATACTTGCTACTTCTATGAAACTGATCAGCATGATGGCCAATTTGATCTCCAATATAACCTGGATTCTTTGTTTGTTTGAATTTCGCAAGCATGAAAATATATACATGGTTGTGAACTGCATAGAAGATGTGCCGCAATACTTGTCTGATGTTTTGTCTAATTGTCTCACACAGGTGATATAACGTTCGTTCTTTCATCATGGGAGGAGGATTTAGAGTGCTGCATTTGGTCAGACCATTCCTTTCGTTTCTACCTGAAGTCCAGAGTGCTGACAGGAAGATTCCTTTCAGGGAAAAAGTCATATACACTGTTATCGCTCTATTCATATTTTTGGTCTGCAGTCAGCTTCCTCTCTATGGAATACATTCAACAACCGGTGCTGATCCGTTCTACTGGATGCGTGTGATCCTTGCCTCAAGCCGGGGAACTGTAATGGAGCTTGGGATCACTCCCATTGTGACATCTGGGTTGGTGATGCAGCTCTTGGCTGGGTCAAAGATCATTGAAGTCGACAATAATGTCAGAGAGGACCGTGCACTTCTGTAAGTTTGGCACTGCTTTTGTTAGTTTGCTTTTTAAATTAAGAGTAATCGTCTCTTCTTTTTTTTCTGTAAATGACCTTTTGGTGAAGTATTGTAATGGGTTCTGTCATCATGTTTATCTAGGAATGGTGCACAGAAGTTGTTAGGCATTCTGATTGCTGTAGGCGAGGCTGTTGCATATGTTCTCTCTGGCATGTACGGAAGTGTTGGACAACTTGGTGTTGGCAATGCCATTCTTATCATCCTTCAACTTATCTTTGCTGGTATTATTGTAATATGCCTTGACGAGCTTCTTCAAAAGGGGTATGGTCTTGGCTCCGGGATTTCACTCTTCATCGCTACTAACATCTGGTGAGCTACAATCCTTGTAACTAATACCTGGATTAAACATTTGGATCTTAGTTTGTAAGTTATACCTGATATAATTAACTTGGTTACAGTGAGAACATAATCTGGAAAGCATTCAGTCCGACTACTATCAATGCAGGAAGAGGAGCCGAGTTTGAGGGAGCAGTTATTGCCTTATTCCATCTGTTAATAACTAGGACAGATAAAGTTCGTGCTCTTCGTGAGGCTTTCTACAGGCAGAACCTTCCGAACGTTACAAACCTGCTCGCAACAGTTTTGATCTTCCTTATTGTGATCTACTTCCAAGGATTCCGCGTAGTTTTGCCTGTACGATCAAAGAACGCCCGTGGACAGCAGGGATCATACCCCATCAAGCTGTTCTACACATCGAACATGCCAATCATTCTCCAATCTGCTCTTGTGACCAACCTTTACTTCATCTCACAGGTAACCATCTGTTTTCTTTTGCAGACAAGTTAACAAGTATCCCGACTTTTCAAGTTGATAACGCCATGCATCATTTTGTGCACAGCTTCTATACAGGAAGTATGGTGGAAACTTCATTGTCAATTTGTTGGGGGTGTGGAAGGAGTCTGAATATAGCGGCCAATCAATCCCTGTGGGCGGTATTGCATACTACATTACTGCACCGGCCAGGTGATTCTACAGCCCTTTTTATCTCTCAAGCTTGGATTTTCTGTTATTAAATCGAAACTTTCCCTCATTATAATTTAAATTCATACTTGCAGCTTGGCAGACATGGCAGCACATCCATTCCATGCACTGTTCTATATAGTTTTCATGCTCTCTGCTTGTGCTTTGTTTTCAAAAACATGGATTGAGGTTTCTGGGTCTTCAGCCAGAGATGTAGCCAAGCAACTTAAGGTATACATTCTTTGGAATTTCTGTAATCAAAGGCCTTGTCACATTGTTAGTGCTTAATTTCTTATTGGTTCATATGGTATTAGGAACAAGGTATGGTTATGCCTGGTCATCGCGACTCAAACCTAACAAAGGAACTCAACCGTTACATTCCAACTGCGGCTGCTTTCGGAGGGATTTGCATTGGCGCTTTAACCGTGTTGGCTGACTTCATGGGCGCCATTGGTTCAGGCACTGGTATCTTACTTGCAGTCACCATCATCTATCAATATTTTGAAACATTCGAGAAGGAGAAAGCCACTGAACTTGGATTCCTCGGGCTATAATCTTTTGAACTTGATAATTTCGTCTTTCGAGCCAAAGGAGTCTTCTTATAATACAAGAGGCTGATCGATAGGTTCTATTTGCCCCTTAAGAAGATGTTTTTACTTACATTTAGGAATTTTACTCTGTGAAATCACCTACCTTGATCATTTTTATTTTTCTGGAGACGAATTATATCCACATTGCCTAAAATTTTTCTAATTATGCCACATTACATTAAGGCTTGTGTCTATTTTGTAATGCGAACTAGTTTGGGCTGTGAATTTGCAAATACTATAAAGTAGAAGGGTGGTAATGAATTTACAAATTACAATTGATAGAAACCTACGCATCCTGCTAGTTAGGAATATCCTACTAGTTGTACGGCTTTAGAAAGTGTACAAATATTTGTACAGTAAATTTGTGTAGACCTTGTGTCACTTCCTGCTTGCTAGTTGCCAGTGATTTACCTTGTCAGTGTCACTGTTGATTTACCCTTATCCAGTACACACTAACCCATGGCAAATTTAATTCCATGATACGTACTTCGTCTTTTTACTGTCATTTTAACACACTAATTTTGTTTTTCAATATTCGTCATTTTCTAGAACAAAAATATTTTAACTCTCTACTTTTGTTTTTTAAAATCTTCATCATTTTTTATAATAAAATTCGGTGTACTAGAGATATCTAGTGTATCGACATGCCATAAAATGGCACATGAGAAAGATATTACTAGTAATTCTGTAAAATGTTCCTCTAGAGAGTGTTTGCACATGTATTTACTAACACAACTTTCACAAAACAATAATCATGTCCGTGCCATTCTGGAAAAAAAATATCAGGTAGGGTGCCATTTTGGAAAAAAAAAAAAAATATCAGGTAGGATGGGGAGTTCGTTATGCTATGTCAACGACTTATTCAATTTCATCTCATTCTTTAATATTTTTCCATCCCTCCTTAAGAGTGTTAAAAATGAAAGCCTTGATACTTGTTCATTACTCGATTTCTCAAAATAATGTTACAACGGTGACTCATAGTTCTTCACTCCCACAATCCTACTTCTTTAAATCTTCATAATTGAGCAACAAGTCCGGTAATACTATCGTTCTTCGTCGTCCCCTTAGATGTGTTCTCACTAACGGCTTCATCGTGCTCACTTGTAGTTTTAGCTCGTCTTCTCGAACAAGGTTAAAGTGATTTACACTTTTTACTTCATCGATTATTTACATTCACACTAGTTATGATTGGTCTCATCCTGTTCCGATCTCATTCTTCACATTCGCACTAGTGAAGATTGCTCTAATCCTGATCCCGGCGATGATTGATCTGACAAGATGCAACCTTCAAATTGCAAGGTCCGTCCCGATCTCATCAATGCATAATAACCAAGATAATAGTCCGATGACCTCAAATTTGTCATGTGCCCAACCCTGACATTTACACTAGCTTATCAACTAATTAGAGTTTTTACACTTACACATGCATTTGCAAATAAAAGTTAAACGAGTTCTACTAATTGATTTTATAAGCCAAAAAATAAAGTTTATAAGTTATTTTTTACTTTAAGGTAAAATATCCAAATTAGCCTCCTTTTCATACACATTTTCTATAGAAAAAATATTTAAAAAAGCAAGTAAATTAATTAATATAAAATTATGTACACATAAGTTAGTTTTTGTTAGTTGTATTTGCAAATAAAATTTATTTTCTTTTGGAGGGTGGATCATGTTTTTGTTCGGAGAGGTTGGTTGTAATCTGAAAACTCATGATCGAGTCTAAATTTTAGGTTTTCGGTGTGATTCTCCAGGAATAAATTTGCACTTTCTTTGATTTACACGTGTGTTCACTGCTTTGTTTCGCTCCAACTTCGCTCCTTGCATTATCATGCTCCTCTCGGATCAAATTTGTGTGTTTCATATCCTCATTGTTGATTTATTTTTTTGTTATTTTAATTGATGTTTTTTTATTCGACGGCATCTCAATTTATTTTTGTATACAGACTTTCATCTCACAAGCATGTATATCCTATCTAATCCCTTTCCAATATTAAAAATATGAAAATCTTAATATACCCTATATTTTCAGCTTTTGAAAGAGTATTGATTGATTAATATCAAAAACTCCTATTTTTAATTTTTGAGAAACAAATGACTTTTTATCTTTCAAACATTGAATGATCTTTATGTTGGTTTTTTTGGCACATTAGTTGTCTCATATAAAACTAATCAAGTATCAACTCATATTATCTTACTACCCTATATTTTCAGCTTTTGATAATATTAAAAACTCCTATGTTTAGTTTTTGAGAAATAAATGATTTTTCACCTTTCAAATCTTGAATGATCTTATTATGTTTTTTTTTTTTATTTTGGACATAATAATTGTCTCATATAAAACTAATTACCTATCACCACATATCTTAATACTCTATATTTTCAACTTTTGAAAGAGCATTAATTGCTTAATTTTTAAAACCTCATATTTCTAAAATTGATGTTATTTTCTTTGTAGGTGAGAGAAAAAATATATTACTCTCTCCGATCAAAAATAAGTGTCGTTTTAGCATTAAAAATTTGATCACAATTATCTGTCGTTTTAAGTTTTCTAGGCCAATAAATGAACAATAATTATAAAAAATGTTCTTGAAAATTGGAGTAAATGATTAATTTTAGTTCTAAAAACTTTCTTATTGGTTTAAAAGAAGGTTGAATATTAAATAAGTGATAAGATTTAGAAAAAAACTTTACAAAATCTATGCTATTTAATATTTTTCTTAAAAATTGTGTCAAGGGCTAAAACGACACTTATTTTTGATCGGAGGGAGTATTTATTACATAATAATATTAATAATAAATATTTAGATTAAATTTAATACTAGGACTTTGTAATTTTTAGCTATATGGCAAACCATTGTATTTATATTTTTCACAACCTTCTCAATGACATTTACTGTGACTTGGGATAGTAAATATGGAAATTTATCATTTGTAAATTTGGAGTATAAGGTGAATATGTATTACCCAATTTCATGCTACTTAAAGTAGCCTAACTCTTTGCAGCATATCTGCAACATGTAAACCCAAGAGGTACAAATTTGACCAATGTAAAGTCTTCTTTATTGTGGTATCTCTTCTAAACATGGCGTTGAAAACTGTAACTGTAAACACTAAACATACAAAATAACCACCTGCCTACTTCAACATCACCACAGTAATATTAATTTCTTACATAAAAATGCAAACATTATATTTATGATAAGTACCATCGGACATTGTTTCCACTCTTATATTAGTTACTTAGATAAGGAGGTAAGAAATTGTCGTATCAATCATCTCCATCGATTTTTCTCAAAAAAAATTTCTAATTTTAATTGCAGCCCATAAAAAAAACAAAGAAAAGAGAAGACGGTTAAAAAAACTCGGATTCCAAAAAAAAAATATATGTTTTTCGTAGTTGAGACATGAGTTTGGGGTACTCGTTTATTTAAAAATAGTTTGAGGCAAGATTGTTCACTTTATAATAAGTTAAATATTAACACATTTAAAGTGGTCAAATTTAGATAAGATTCATTTGGCTCAAATAATAAAGGAAGTTGTAAACGCATGGCGTTCAATTTCATAAACCGTGAAAAGTTCACGGTTACACGATCCGTAACAATGACCAAAAGTTCACAGTTACGGAATCCGTAATCGTGAACTTTTGAACCCTAAAGAAGTTTAAATAATGGATCGAGACGGTGATGGAGGACGACCGTTCCAAAAGCGGAAACATTAATTAAATTAAAAAGAAATTTAAATAAATTTAAATAAATTTAATTAAATTAATTTGAAATTGTTTCATCCGAGTTAACTTATATTAAAATGTAGTCAATTAGATTTAATTAAATGAAAATAAAATAACAAAATTAAATTAAAATTAAAATATATCGTATTGAAGTAAACAAATTAAATTAAAATTAATTAGAGCACTTATATTACATTTAGTTAATTAAATATAAATAAATTTTATTTAAGTAGTTAAAATCAAACAAATATATCAAACTAACTTACATTAAAGTTATGAAATATTCAAATATAATTACATACCGCATATTACTACATATATTATAGGGCATTGACAAGCGGAGGCGTCCTACGGCTTTCGCTCGTAGAGAGAGAGCTCATCCGACAGAGAGTAACTCTCAGGTTGCTTGCCCGGATGCCGGCACATCACCAGCTCAGCTGCAGTAAGGCCTTCCATATCTTAGTCATCTCCAACAATCGGTATGAACGCTCTTCCATCGCCAATGTATCCGACCGAGTCAAAGGATGATGAGGACGCTTCCTCTGTACACTCAGAGCATGTAAATTTAGAGGAGCACATGGTGGAGCACACCGATATTACTGTTGACGAGTAGATGGATCCACCAACAAACATACACGTCGATCCACCAACTGACGACCATACTGAGGTAGCTGACTTCCACTACGAATTCCAACTGAGGAGCATGTTGAGGCGCCACAAGAGCCATTTATTCCGGCAGATCGAGGTCGTGTTGTTGTAGACACGGGGCACCCTTGATCAACGATGTGCTGACATGCTATGCTGGTCACCGTGCTCGCGGTGTGTGGATGGAAATAGTAGATAACTAAACCACACTAGTAACAAATTACATTACACAACTAATCAATAAAACATTTAATTGAATCAAAATTTTTTATGAAGGAGGAATACAAGAGGCCCATTACCGCGTTGCGACAGATAGAGCACATTATTGTGCTGAACAGATGAATTACGAATGCTAACAGACAGGACCCCGCGTCTTGGTTTTCTATCGCATCCCAGAGTGGGTTGACAGATCTGCTCGACATCTCTTTTGCCGGTTTTGACTAGCCATGATACATGCCTTTGTGGAGAGGTGACATCCGGAGACTAGTAACTTCCACCTTCCATGGGGTGAGATGACAATCACACTCCACGACGTAGCCATCATCCTAGGCATTGAGACGACGGGGAGGCCCTACTAACACCGTTATCTGCCCAAGAGCGTACGAAGTGGCTGAGTGAGGTGTTCCACATTCCTGATGCCGAGGCACGAGGACACCAGACATCGTTGCCTGTAGATTCCTTGAGTACGGTATTTGATACCATTCGACACGAGCCAACCACCCCAGCTGAGGATGTCACTTCCACATTCCTCCTCTTCTTCTTCGGGTCATCCTTGTTCGTCGATAAATCGAAGAACAGGATTCACCCTTGGTTGATAGATCTGGTACGTGATCACCAGCGTACAAGAGGGTTTGCATGGGGTGCCGGTGTCTTGGCGTACTTGTACTCGTATGTATTATTATCACTTCATTGAACTATTTTATATTTTTATTTATTACTTGTTTAAATTAAAAAATTGTCATACAGGATTATGGTCGACGCTTCACGGCTGAAGGTGAAGACGATCGGAGGTTGTACGTCACTGGTCCATGTAACATTTTTTTATTCATTAAGTCACTTCAAAATATTTTTACTTAACAATATTGATCATATCATAATTAAATGGTTGTAGTTTTAGATCTACGCCCACTTTCCGTCATTGGGTTGTTTGGCGGCGGAGGATCCAAGGCGACATGGATTGGCTAGGTGGACTTCGAGACTTTCTGTCCCAAAGACCCCACCGCAGACACTTGAGAGGTTGAGATCTTTGCGCTCACAGTTGGATCATATGAGAGCCGAGGACATCAAGTTCATACCCTACGGAGATAGAGTGTTGGATTTTGAAGGCGAGTTTGCGGTTTCCATCTACCGAGAGACGATCCATGTTGGAGACATTGTCGAGCTATACAAGTCAGATCGGGTTCTCCGACAGTTTGGGTATGTTCAGACGATCCCGCTTGAGAGGATCGTCCCGTATCTGGAGCTCCGCTCCTACTGGCAACAAGGGGTATATGGTCAGATTTCATTATTAGATGACTGGTGGGCTACCAAACACGACGATGCAAGCCGAGGTTGCACTTCAAGGTCGGATTCGGGCTCCAGACCCATAGATTGTATCTCAGGATTACATGTCACGGTTCAGCGAGTAGTGTCATCCATTTGCACTACTCAACTCGTTTGTACAAACTCTACCAACAAATCGTCCTCCTCTAGTCCTTGTTTCAAATACCCGGGTACGTATTGTTGGAGTCATTTGATTATTTTGAAAGTTCTATATATAAATAGTTACTGACAAATGTATCTTTCATTATAGAGGTTACATATCATACAGACCTGGATCCGAGATCTGATTAGCCGTGGTGCACCTACTATGGAGGAGCTACAGGCGATTTATGATGAGTCGGTTGCACACTGGGTTCACATTGCCCCGTCTCAGGTTAGGGTGTCACAACCCAGACGAGATTGATGTGATCTTATGTTTTGTTTTCACTTTTGGTGGAAATATTAAGTTATGTATTATTTTGTTTTCACTTTTGGTGTAAATATTATTATCTTATGTATTATTTTATTTTCACTTTGATGTAAATATTATTACCTTATGTATTATTTCAATTTATCGGGTTTTAGTTTCCACAACACTTATACACAAGCCAACAACAAAACAAGCATTCATCACTTAAACATACATAATAACGACACTTACTCACGAGACAACGTACATTCAAAAAACAAGAATTATACCGGCCACAACACTAATATTCATCAACTATATATTGAATCAACATTGATTGTTACTTTTCTAGGACACTCTTACGCCGGAGGTCATCAAATACTTTGAATCTATCACGAAAGGGTGCATCCCATCCATCAACGCTAGAATCATGTCCACGCCTCCATGTAAGGGTCAAAGGCCGTAAGAGAAAATCGGGTTTGATCCAAACCTAAGAAGAAATGATTGACAAATTATAATAATTCATTACATTATGTCATTTTAGTAGGTTAATGAAAGAGTTATAAAGTGAAAGAACTTACAACTACAAAGTGATTGCCATCAACATGAGTGATTCTACGAATCTCTGTGGGGGTTCTTGGTCCTCAACCATTGCAACAATTGGTAAACATGTCTCGAGAATTGGCCCAAGTATAACCACTACGCAACGGTAATAGGTTGTTGTTACCGTACAAAAAAGTGGGATCTTCATCCAATTCTTCGGCCCACAAGGTACATGTTCGATCCAAAAAGTAGACTGGATAGCTTCATCAACAGTCCAACGTAAAGATGAATGTTGAAAGAAAGCAAACAAAAGGTGAAGGAATTGTTTTCATTTTATGAACAAACAATGGTTAAGGAAGAAAAAAGATATTTACTTGTGCGTACAAGTCCTTTCTTATGAACATGTTTGTGGCCAATTCCTTTCGAACAATCAAATAATCTTCATCCGAGTATCCCGAAACCATGACAAGAGCTCTAAATCCACAATGTCCATCTCCTTTAACATCATAGGCTGAAAGGATGAATGGTTTCATGAACTTCTGCATCTGATCACCCTTTCTTAGACCGTCGGGAGGTGATTTTCTTAACACGTGGCTCGGCCTCCTCAATCTTAACTTCAACATATTGAATCGGTTCAGCCTCTTTAGGTTCGACCTCCTCAACCTTAACATCCTCTTAATGTCTTGATTTTGGTGGACGATCTCTAGGACGTGGACGTGCCGACCCAAAACCATGTTCGAACACACTTGGTTCTCTCCTTGTTAAACGAATGCCATATTTTGGTGGTCTTCCTTTAGTTCTAACATGTTGTTGTGGCTCTCTCAACGTTGAAGAGCTCGGATGTATAATGTCCTCATATGTTGAAGCCATCCACTCAAGCTCATCTCTACTACGCAAGTTCTTGTCCATTCGTTTTCTGAAGTCGTTGAGTGACACAATGGATGAATCATGTGGAAAACATCATCTTCTAGGGTTGTATCCACTCTTTCTCATCATACTTGCCTCCAATACGGATGGATCTGATCCAAACGTATTGGTTCCCGATCCCTAATAGCAAGAAAGAACTCGTGCGCACAAGACACTCCATGAGCTTCCTTCCAATATGAATCCTGACATGTTGTTATGCTCCTAATTTTTTTTTTTGCCTTTTGTAGATCTCCAAAAGTATACGGAAGCACTCATGACTTACTTTGTTCCGGGACTATTCGAATATCGGAACTCGCACATCCAATAACATCCTCTCACGGGAAGTCTCTATTGAAGCCTAAATCTGTCTAATCTGAACGTGAGGATCGTTGGGTCTAAGTTTCGGGACAAAGCTTGTTTTTAGGGGGTGATGATGTAACACCAGGGTTCTTTCGGAGGCTCTTTAGGATAGGCCATGGGTAGAGAACCCGCGGGGGCAGCCGCAGAGTGCCGTAGGTGCGGTGACACCTCCCCGTGGGGCGGCCACTGTTTGCCGCGGGGGCGGTAAAACAGTGGTCCGCGTCGTTTTGCTTCGTAACCGTTGGTGGTTACAAACCCTACCTTTAAGCCCCGAAACCCTACGGTCTTCATTCCTTTTCTCATTTCCGTCTTTTGCTGGAGCTTCAACTTTGTAGAGATCTATGTAGGTGAGATTCCTTCTTTTTCTTCCTCCTCCCTCTTCCTTCATTGTTGGTTCTCCTTCCTCCCTTTATTTCTTCCTTTCTTCTCCTCTTCTAGTTCCGTCACAACAACATCGTGCTGCTCACCTTCACCGGACTACAACGAGTGTCCTTGAGGAGGTTGTCTTTGTGGATCCTAGAAGCATTGATCGTTCCTTCTTCTATAGCATCGAAGAAGAAGGGTAAATGCATCCTTTTTTTACATTCCTTTGAGTTGTTGAATGATTCTTAGAATTGGCCTGAGTATACATGGGATTACAAGCAGAGTGGAGAAGAGAGAAGATCGAAGTCAAAGAACTGAACGAAGTTCGCAGTCGCCAGTGTTGCCCCCGTGCCTGCACTCCACCGCGACCGCGCCTCACCGCCCCTGCGCCTTGCTCCTGCCGTGGGTGCGACCTCGGTGTCCTTGCTTCCCCTACACCTCTTCGTATCCGCGGCTGCGGTTTTCCTCCAGTGAGATCCTTAAGTCGTTCTTCCGACTTAAGTGTGTTCTTGTGGTATGTCTTTCCTCCTTCCTTGTACCCCTTTGAACACGATGTAGTATCATGATAGGTGGCCTAGCAGATCTTGAGTAAATCCCATGTAGTGGGCTAGTTTTAGGATGTTTTCCGAGTGCTTTGAGATGGCTTTAGATAGGAAACTGCTTGGATGCAATTTTATATGGTTGTGATGTGGTTGTAACACATTGCCTTGATTTATATCAGGCTTTGAGGGGTGAGTTCAGATCGAGTTGTGCTGATAGCTGAGAGTAGTCGATTCTGGTAAGTCCGTATGACTTACTTAGCTTTCTAGGAGATAGCGGTTGATGCTTGAGTGGTGTATGTTGTTGTGTTGTGATCTTATATATTATACATATACCGACATATACATTGTCCCACGAGTAACGGGTGGTGGTCACTTGTCCAGTTCTCCGAGGGAGTCTGGGAGGTGCTTCGTGACGGGACCAGATTAAAAATATACGCCGGGGGGGGG
>BSUD01000001.1:142503902-142555439 GCA_033239045.1 Fagopyrum esculentum
CCCCCCCCCCCCTTAAAATCCTGCGACCACCAGTCCTGCTTTGTGCTCCCATACATGATCTAACCCAACGGATGTTGTTGGTTATCCTCTATCTTTGTGTTGTTGTTGCCTTTTTAGCGAGCCTTTTGACATTAGTTTCATGCCACTCTTTCACAGCTTGTCTTAATATAGGTTGTTCAATGTCGTTTGGGCCTTTATCAATGAAGATGCACTAGTTTTTCATGAACCAAATGTTTCACCATGTGATGGCTACAAGTATCTTGGTCTTGTCATCAAAATTTTCATTTATGTTTAATAGGATCTTTGGTAATCTTTTACGATAGATGTCTAAGTTGGTTAGGTAGTTTTTGACTTTGTCATTGCATAAGTTATTGATTGTGAATGGACATTTGAAAAATATGTGTTTGACACTCTCATATGGATGTCAACAAATGACACAATTTATTAGTACATCAATAGTTTGTTTTCTAGGTTCTTTTTTGTAGGGAGTACGTTCATCTAAAAATATTTCATAAAATAAAGTTTTTTAATTTTGGCATGGTGTTCTGATTCCAAATCCAAACATCGTTGATTTGTACTATTCATATTGCTATGTTAATTTAGTGGAGAACCAAACTTTTCGCAAGGAGCTCAATAGAGTTTATGTTAGATGTTGCTAATGGTATAGGGTAGTTGTGGGTATCTCCAGTTATGTCCCGAAGGAGAATTTCCCCTAAAATGTATCAATATTACCATGATTCCATTTATTGTTTGATTTGAAGGAGATAACTATCTCCTCCTCATTAATGAGAATTCTATTACAGGTAACGTTTTCGAGTGGTTATTTAGTTGACCAACGTAAATCTTCACATACGTTGGATGAAAATACTCATGATATTCAAAATAATCCTTAATTTTGGGAGAGTTATATATGTGTTTTTAACCATTTGTTGGTCAATGAAAACTTGTGATTTTTTCTGTAATTTCAAACAAAATACAATTTTCTGGTGAATTAAAAAATTCTTGGTATATGATTTGATTTTATTATAGTTTGTTTTGACAAAGGACATACACTATCTGCAAACACACCTCATTTTTCATTTATTTATGATAAGAACACATGCCTCATTATGTACGATTTTAATTAACTAAAAATAAAAAAATTATCGAAAACAACCCATTAAATAGGGTAATTTGTAATTAATCATCCATTAATTAATTATTGCTTAAAACCTCCCATAGCAAGTGTTTAGTTATCAAAATACCACCCTCATCCCATTATTGTCAAAAAAAAAGTTAAAGGGTCCACTTTTTTTTTAACAACGGAAAGTGATTCGAACCATTAGACGGTACACCGTCTGGTAGATCGAAATGCCAAAAAGGATCGGCAGACGGACTAACCGTCATGAAGGGCCACACAACAAAGGAGAAAAGAGATACAAAAAATACATCAAAAGAAACCGTAAACAAAAAAGTCTTCAAAGGAAAGCAAGATGATCCAGCCACGGGAGGGAAACAAAAAAAACGTTCATCTTTGAAGGAAGTACACGGGTAGGAAGTCTAGGGAACAATTGTGGGCACTTCAGATTTGGATTGCAACAAATTCATCAGGAGTCGATCACACATTCATGCCCCCTTCTCGACAAAACACTCGAACCGCCACCAAAAGACAACATCAAACCTCGAAAGACGAAGATGCTGAAAACGGGTATCATGATATATAAAGGTGTATAACTTGATGGTTTAATTATTAACGATTTGTAAGAAGAAAATTGTTCAAAGAGGGTTGAATAAGAAGTTGGTTAACAACATTTTACCTTTATTTAAAATGAAAGTTTTGTAATATTTTTTTAATTCAAACCTTCCTATTAAAGAAGAAGAACTGCTCATTTTAACATTTTGATTTATTTTTAAGAACACGAGAACCTTGGTTTTGCATTTTGTTTATTTTTGTGCGAATGGAAGGTTATTTTGTAAGGTTTGTGTTTACACGAAACATGTTTAAAATGATTTTGGAGAAATGAATAAGAAATTTTATAACGAGGACAAAAGCTAGTTGAAGGTCACAAGTCTTTGCAAAATAGCAGCCTCTTCGGAGAGGTGGTGGTTCCAGTGGGAGACAATACCAGTGACGGAAGGATTGAGCTCGAAAAAGAAAAACAAGACTCAAAAATTCTTTTTTTTTTTTCATTTTTATAAATTCTTTGTCCTTTGTTGTTGTTGAACAAGGTAGTCATCCATATGTTTCTACTAGATTTCAGTTTTCATCAGAAAACTATCCCAAATCTAGAAATAATCAAAATTATTTTCATGGTGAGGAAAGTAGATCTCGGAAACCCCTCCATCAATACAAAGCAATGGAAACAGGGGACAATGAAGACAAATCAAATCAGGCGGGACTGGTTTCGAAAGAACAAAGGAAGACAAATATTGTGGTTAGAGGTAAGGACAAAAAATCGACGTGAGGGGTGTTGTAACATAAAAGAGGTAGATGTGTTTCTAGAGGCTCCAACCATCACATAAATGACGATGACTGGTGGTCAGTTATCCAATAGAGGTGGTCAGCAAGTTGATCCGGCAAGAACAAGAAGGCCGTTAGGCCTAAGCCGGCTAAGCGTGGTGGCCGGTAGGCCGTGAGTGGCGACAAAGATCCTTGTTGGTTGTTGTTGTGGTGTCCCATGGAAGTTGGTTTTTTTTGGGCGGGAGGTTTTCAAAACCAGCTCTTGTTAATGATTTTCTCTCTAAACCGTGAACCAATTGAACCGGACCGCGCTGGTTTTTCTTATAAAATGATATTTTTTTTAACAAATCTAGTATATTTTTTGTAACTTGTTGATTGAAAAAAAAATCCAGGTAAGATGACTAACTAAACCTTACACTATTATTCTATTAAGAGGTAGCATAAACTCATTTAGCAAATATATCATTATTTAACCCCATTCTTTTCATCTAGGGGAATTATATATAGGGTAAAATTAGAGGGTCTACAAAACAAAATCCTATAAAAAAAATGAAAGAATTTGGTGAAGTACGCTATTTTTTACGGTCATTTGTTTTGTAGACCCCTCTAATTTCTACCCTCTAATTGACTTACTACTATTACTCTATTAGGAGTACAATTACTAAATGTGTTTATAATATGTGTCTACTTAATGATCAATATTTATAAAAGGCCTATTTCGTGAATTTGACCATAAAAAAGAGTCTATTTAATCCAATTCTTTCAAAAAATTTATATATATATCTATTTAAAATTTTTGAGTTTTTCCTTTTTAAATTAGAATCTTATGTAAAAACAATCATTTTTTGGATTTTAAAAAAGGAAAATAAAAAACAATTTTAAAATTGAAAATTAATAAAAAAAATCCAAACTTTTTTCCCAAACCATCCAAATTTCCGTAAATAAAACAAATTTGAAAAAAAGAAGCCCACTATAAAAAAAAAGGGCAATTTTGATAACTAGACCTTTTTGAAAAATTAGAGTAGTAACTAGACTTTTTAATGCTTCAATTAAGTAAATATATCCCAGCCTTTTGTATTTATTCTCAAACTCTACACACTCTTATCTTAGGGGTACATTTACTAAACACAAAACTAAAAAAAGCCTAATAAACCAAATTGTTTCTAAAAAAAAAATCGATACTCGAATAAAAATTAATTCCAAAAAAACAATATTCTGTAAATAAAATTGTTTTTCGAAAAAAATAAAAGAAAATTCAGAAGAATTTTTTTAAAAAAAAGTTGCAGGAAAAAAACATTTGATTTCCATATTTTTCAAATACGAAATTCCGAAAATATACTTGATTAAAACATTCCGAAAAATTATTTGGAAAAAAAATTTTCTATAAAATTTCTTTTTCCATTAAAAAAATATATTTGATTTTTTAAATCATTTAAAATATAAAATAAAAGTGATTTGGCCCAATTTTATTTCATTTTGTTTAATGAAATCACGGTTTATAGAAAAAATTATTAAAATATTTAAAAGTGGAACCCTTTTAATATTTTTTTGGACGGAAATGAGATGAGGATAGTAGTTTTACGCAAATGAAATGAGGGTAGTAGTTTTACGAGAGAACGCTAGTTAAGAGTGGTTCTACGCAATTCATTAACTAATGAGTGATTAGTTGTAAATGATTCTTTCTTATGGATAATTTACGGTAATTTCCTCTTTAACTATTTATAACATTATTTAAAGTTCAAAAGTCACATATAAACTTTGATGGATCATTTATATAATGCTTTATGTTTTGTTTGTAAAATATATATAATATGTATAAATATTAATTATAAGTAGTACACATATTATTAAATTTAATTTTATTTCGATATTACATAATTATTTATTTTGATATTGGTTAATGAAAAACTCCATCAAATATGTCATTGGCCGAAAGAAAAAGCTTCGAGAAACTTTTTTGGTGGCAAAATCAAATTTAAAGAACACTTGATTCTAGAATTCATACCTAGACCCATTCTTGATCCCATTAATATCGATATCAATTCCAACCAAACGCTACTCGCAATTCAAATTTTTTTAAAAACCCGTTACATATTACAGAGAAATTTAAGGGATTGATGAATTTCATTAAATGGTAATATTATTATAGTTTTCCAGTTATTCTGTTGGGAAAATTCTACTAAATTACCCTTTAAATAGGAGACTTAACATAAAATCACCTCTAAATTTACAAATCATACAAAATCACCACTGCACTAGGCACCACTATGCATAAAAAACAAATAAATGTGTGAAAGAAAAATAGCTAACGTATGGTTGTTTAATGTAATTATCAATTTTAGGTGGTGGTTTTGTGTAAAAACACATTCTAATCTGTTTGAAAATTGAATTATAAACCCCGTCCACCCAGGTTTCCTGTGTGTTCAACCCAAAATCGAACACTTGGACCCATCTTGTTGCTCTAGAAAAAGCCGCCCAATTTCAATACTCAATACACATTCTCCATTTCTCCATCTCCCAGATCTCCCTACTTCTTCAAAGATCATATAGAGGTTACGTTTAGCAGTAGTTGTAATTCGGAAGCAAAAAATGTCAGGCTATAGAGCAGAGGATGACTATGATTACCTTTTCAAGGTGGTTCTAATCGGAGATTCAGGGGTCGGAAAGTCCAATTTGCTGTCCAGGTTCACCAGAAACGAGTTCAGCCTCGAGTCCAAGTCCACTATCGGCGTTGAGTTCGCTACTAGGAGCTTGAATGTTGATTCAAAGGTCATCAAAGCTCAGATTTGGGATACTGCTGGTCAAGAGAGGTGACATTCTTTAAACTAGGGTTTCTTTTTCTTGCTTTTACTCTCATTTTTTTTTACTATGGCGAGCCTCCTTGCTCAAGCTTGATCTGTTTAGTCGGTCCGATAGTGTAGATCCAAAAGTTTATATAGTTTTCCGTGGGTCCAGGGAGAGAATTTGAGTTCAATTACGTAGATCTGGATATTTGTGTGCGGATTTCAGTTGCTTGTTTGAATGGATCTTTGCTTACATGTGATGCTGGTGAGATCTGTGGAGACTGCTGCGTTGCATTTGTTGACTACTTTGATTTTTTTCCGAAAGCAGGAAGCAAATGACTAGTTTGAAGTGTATAATTTGCTTGTCTTTGCTTGTGGAGCAGAAGATCCTTCTGTTTATAGCTTGTTTTGATTCTAAATTGGTTCTTGTTTTTATAATGTTAATAGTCTTCCAAAAATGCTTGTATTTTGATATGGATACTGCAGTTCTATGGCTAACCTGGTTCTTTTATGTGATCAAGTTATGGTGTTTACTGCTGCTGGGCTTTTGAAGCCTCGGACACTTAAATTTGCATTTCAACACATTTTCATGTTAGATATGAGTCATATGACTCAAGCCTGACTCAAGTCTTCTTTTATTTTAGTTTTTATTATCTGACTTCACATTATGATTGTCAAGTTTGCTTCTTTAAGGAAGTAATGCTGTATTGATCATTTAGGGTGGAGGTTAGAAATTGATTGTTTCCCCTGATTTGTGTACAGCCTGTCTCATTATTAAGTGGGCATCCAATGGGATAAGTCTAGTACATAGGCTAAAGATGTCTGCCTGGCAGCCTGATGAAATTTCGCAATTTATGTCTTTTTTCTAGTGATAGTTTCATACAAAATGAAGCTTATGTTTGTAAAGTGATATTATACTGTAAGTGATAATCCATCAAAATAAAATTGACTTAACTATCAATAGACTAGGGAATGACCAACGTGATATATCTCATGAGCCTTTAAAAATACAAATGTCTTCCTTGCAAGCCTAGAAGAACCCTACTATCTATAGTCTTATGTGCAACTATGTTGTACGGAAACGGACACGGAAATGTGGAAACATCATATCATAGTTACTATGCATTTACCAAGATTTGTGTTTCCTTGTGTCTGCGTTTCCGAATTTCCCTAGGAAACAGATATGGGGCTCCTTTGGAGTTGTCCAAAACTGCTTCTAGTATTTGGTAGGATGGGGGTGTAAATATCGATTGGTATACTGGTGTAGTTCTTTTCCCAGAGTAATAAACAAAGGTTTGCATAAGCATTTGAAGTATTTTCTATCAACCTGCAGTCTGAACCAATATTTAGCACCAGGTTGTTGATACTAATTGTGGTTAATGTGTTGCTGATAAATTATGTACGCATATGGCAAGAAAAATAAAGATAACAATCATGTACAATAAGGTCAAAATTAACTTTATCTAAAAAGAAACACAGCTCAATGGGTTTGGTTTGCATTTGTTTGATTGACCAAGGATCTTTGCATTTGGAGGATAAGTTATACTTACATCCTGATTTTTAGGAGAGTACAGTGACAAATATTATGTTCAGATAATGAAATTTTGGAGTGAAGTATACTTTGGCATGGATTCTGTTGTGCTCCATTGAAGATTCATTCGAATCTAATTTGACTATCTTTATTGCGATTAGCTCCTGTTATATGATGTCTACATTTTTGCATATCCAGGTATCGAGCAATCACGAGTGCATATTACCGAGGTGCGGTTGGCGCATTGCTAGTGTATGACGTCACACGACATTCAACTTTCGAGAGTGTTGAGAGGTGGTTGAGGGAGCTTAGAGACCACACAGACCCAAACATTGTAGTTATGCTGATAGGCAACAAGTCTGATCTTCGGCACCTCGTGGCAGTTCCCACAGAAGATGGGCACTCATTTGCTGAGAGAGAGTCTCTCTACTTCATGGAGACCTCTGCCCTCGAAGCCACCAATGTGGACGGCGCCTTCTCAGAGGTTCTGACTCAGATCTACCACATTGTAAGCAAGAAGGCAATGGAGACTGGGGACGATACTAATGGATCCACCGTTCCTACTGGTGAGAAGATTGATGTTGGAAAGGAAGTCTCTGCTATGAAATCAGTGGGATGCTGTTCAACTTGATCTGATCTACAACATTATTTTATAGGATTTGGTCATTGTATTGCACACCATGATATGTAAAATTTCGGTTTGATTGCCATGGAACTCTATTTGTTTTGTTTTAGGAAATAGAATGATGATTTTCTTTGACGAATATTTTTTAGTTATGGAGGTGTTACTAGCTATTTCTTAGCTCTATGTATCCTTTCAATTTTATTCATGACAATCTAGATCTCTTTCATGAATTCATTTTTTGCTAACATTTCCGATATGGGATGCACAATTCCATTGATGTTACAGTGGATATTCACTAGCTTTCTAAATATGTTTTCATAGAATGCATTTTCTTGTATGATCTTGGATATGCTGAAATAGATGAAGCATATGCTACCACATTTACATACGATTGTTCTGGTCATACATATAATGGCACTGATTCCTACAACATCTAGCCATCTACTAGTAAAGATCAATCCTAGGCCATAAATCTTGCCTTTCCATTTTTTCTTTCTTTTTAGAATGTGATTTTGTGAAGCTAAAGAAGGCTTCACAAATGAATGATGGCTGGTGGGCTGCAATGATACCCAAAGCAGGGGTGATAATGGGGCGGATAATCCCATTCTTCATGAGGATTTTCTGATACGGGGATGAGGATGGAGATTATAAACGGGGATGGAGGCGGAGATGGGGTAAAAAATAATTTCCCGAGCGGGGATGAGGATGGAGATTATAAACGGGGATGGAGGCGGGGATGGGGTAAAAAATAATTCCCCGAGCGAGGATGTCCCCGTGGAGATCCCAGTATTAGAATAAGTTTTCCCCGTGTTAATGTATTATATTCTATAATTGTATAATATGATAACTAATTATTTTGGTCTTTATATAAATGAAAAATAAATTAAAATACAATATAATTTATTATAATTGTATGACTAACAATCTTGACAAATTTTATAAAAACTATGATGGAATTATTTAATAGCTATGATGGAATTATTTAGTAACTATGAAGGAATTGTTTTGTTTTATAAATTTATCTGCTAATATATACTGGAGTTTTCTATCGTTGATTATTTTTGTATTTTGTTAAAAAAATTTTGAAGAAAAATTGTACAGGGAGGGGATTCTCCGACGGGGATCGACTGTTTGAAAATAGTATATGGAGACGAGATTCCTCGATGTAGGCGGGGATCGGACAGGGATGAGACAATTTTGATTATCCGAACATGTATGTGGACGGGGATCGGGAGTATAAAACTAAGCGGCAATGAAGAGTATAAAACTCCGCCCCGTTGCCGTCCCTAACCCAAAGAGGCAAACATGCTCTTTTGTTAAGATTGATTAACATGACTCTTGGATTCATTGCTCCTGTTTTACCATCAATTTTTTTATATGGTAATGAAGCATGGTCGTGTCCGAGATAGCGACAAGACGAGGGCTTGTTTGCAATTTCCTTTTGCACAAAATAAAACTTGTAATCTGTTAAAGTCACTGAGAATGTTCCTAGAATGTACTATGCACAAGTGAGTTAGGTTAGAATTGGTTATGAAGCTCCCAACGCAGGACTACACGGTAAACCTAATGGAATATGCCATTGGCATGGCAAGATAATGGAATTTGTTACATCTTTTCATGGACTATAAAAAGGGCTTGTAGTTCAAAGTTCATTCATCGGCATGAAAACTCACATTGCACGAGTATGACAGGGTAAAATCGCCTTTGGCAGATGGCTAACTGCAATCAAAGATTTGAAAATGCAGTTCTCTTAGCTTACTGCCAAAGGGGATTTGCCCAGTAATGCAAATATGCAACTTTTCGTTTCTTTAGAAGATACTGGCCAACACTTGTTCCCTCTATGTTATTTTCCTTCCTTTCTGTGCAGCAATTCTTAACTTGTAATGTAGATTAGTGTATCAAAGCTTATTTTCGGCGAGTCAATAGCTTAGCTTAGCTGGTAAGGAGAACAATAGCGCAATCCTTTTCTTTCATTTCCATTGGGGCAATGAGTAACGGGGATCAATCTGCCTTCGGCTTTTCTGAACTTTTTTACTTTCTTTCCAAATGGAATCCAAAGATAATCACACCAACATAAAATATCTTCTAGGAACATATGTCGTAATGCCGCAACAGATTGCAACCCTGGTTTGTGTGAATCCATATATCAAAGTTCTGGGGTTACAAAACCCCTAAAGGGCACACTAAATGAGTTAACAAGTTACAAAACCATAAAGACGTCTTAAACTCGATTGTACCCCACTGACTTGCTAAATAACCGTTGGATGATTAGTACCTGAACTCCGCTTGCAACAACCAGTAACACGTATTCTAAAACTGTGTAGACTATGACCCTCTTCCTTGTGCTCTCATTTGCTGCAAATGGTAACCAGACAATGTTAAATAAAAGCAGATTAAACATCAGGTTATGTACAGATAAGAATTAGGTTGGAGAACAAATCACAATACTAACACAAGAAAGCATAGCAACCTTCTCCGGTTCTCCATATTGGGAACCAGACAATGTTTTAAGCCCCAATGTCGTTTTGCTTTCAGGTTATCAGTATATTATTCAGTTACTTTCTTCAACTACAGAAGGAGGAGCTAATGCATTTTATTGGATTCAAACGTGAAGATTGACAGTGAATGTAGAACTGAGGATTTCTCAAAATCTTGGCTGATTGTGAGGTTCTTAGTTTCAAATTTGTTCTTATCAAGAGCATAATATAGTGTAAATTCAAACTATAGGGGCTTAAAACAGAACTATGAAAGAACAGGGCATTGCAGTATAGAGGGGCGTCGATTTAGTGACAGCAAAATATACAAAAATGCAAATGCTAAGTTGCTATTGATGAACAAGTACCAATCATCACATACATTTGTAACTGTGATTGCCTCATGTTCTATGGATAAATACACAATGATAACAAGGATATTTCAAGTTATAATGTCAAAGTTAGAACTTACTAAGACGATGTCGGGTATCACGTGCCTTCAAATACTTCTGTTCTCCTGTTACAGCCTCCAATGCTTCTCTGAGTTCTGCAATCTTCACATTGATTGGGTCCAAATGTTCTGCAGTCCCAAGAAACAATAAAGGAAGTCCAGGTGACGGGTTTTGTGTGCTTCCGTTTAACAGCTCAATCAAGAAAGCCATAACTAAACATAGTACAACTTTGAAGTCAATCTTAAGACATTCACTAACCATCTTTAGCAAGATCATGCTCACTAGGAATATGTCCAATGTGAATATGGAAGGCAACAGATTCTGGAGCAGATGATGGATTGTGGAAACAAAATTTATACATTCCACTATGAAGAGCTTTCAGTTCAAACTTCTCCCCTGACGTTCCCTTCACAGTATGGACGATATTACCGTTTGGGGATGTCACCTGCAAAAAAATAAATTGTCTCACGAACTGCTGACTATTTAAGCAATACAAGCTAATCCATTTAAAGTTTAGTTCAATATGCTACAATAACATGTTGAACTTTCCATAGAGGAATACGATGACATGGTTTGCAGGAAGCAAGACTAACAAAACACTAGAAGAAAATCAAACAAGCTTTACTATGCCCTAAAGGTGCTAACTTGCGATACAAATCCAGTCTTCACCCCCAATTTACTAGTCATGATTCTAACCCCAGTTTATATCACAGTATAGATAGGCCCAGATGGTGATACCGGTTCATCAAATATACCTTTACAAAGGGTGGTATTGGGGAGATATCTACTATACTGTTATTCTATAATTGGGTTTTCTAATTGAATTTCTTCATATCATAGTATGAAATATGAATGTATGATAGCAGATAAATCAATCAAAGGAACCTAATTGCTTTGGGGAAAAGTCTGCTTCAGATCCTGCTAATACGTTGGATTTTGCTCATGCCTAAACTTGAGAAACTGCAGGGCATGCTAAAAAGGTGAACGCTATAATTGAAGAAAACATGATAATCGAAGACATCTCACAAGCTAAACCCTAGATTATACATCCCCTTGCTTAGAGTTGGCATCCAACCCGGCAACCACAATGCAAAATAGGGTTTTCACGACAGCGATTGATTCCAATTCCAAAATAACCATCATCCTATGATACAGAAATTTTCAAATTAAAGCACAAAAATCGAACAAAGCAGGAGCAAGGAGAAGAAAAAATCAAAATCAAAACGATTTCGTAAATAACGACTCTGAAAAGAAGGAAGTGAATTACGGTGAAGTCGATGCCAGGATGATCAGAGCCCCAGAAGACATCGTGATCAACAACAACGAAGTTTCCAGTGATCGCATCCCCTTCGTAGAGCACGTATTCGTACACGCATTCATCTTTGTTGACTGTTATAGAGAGAGCCGAGCTCTGACGAACGCAGCAACTAAAGAGCAGACCCAGAAGCAAACTGATCTGCCATGACTTTGTTTCACCTCTCATATCCGTTTCTGAATCGATCGATGTTCTCGGGGAGGAGGGCACAAACTTTTGACTTTTCACGACTTCACTTAGACGAACGGAGAAGAAGACGAACACGCTCAAAGGTACGACGTCGTTATGTCTTGCGGTTTACTGTGTACGTGGCCGTTTCTTATTGGATGTTACACGTAGCTGGCTGCGGGGAGAACTTTTGATTGATTGAGTAATTAGTTTAATTTTAGATACGATCATATTTCTATAATAATAATATCGCAATATTTTGGTAAAATATAAACTTAACTAATTTAACGTTCCTATCTCGACTCGGAAGTCTCGGATCGTGTATAAATTTCTATTTAAATAATTTTATTGTCTATATGCATATATTAACGTAAATTAAATAATGTGACGTGTTTATAAATAGATGATATCATTTATTTTATTTAAGACTTTTTGTCACGTGTCAACACGAGGTTTCTCCAAGCCTACCAAAATATTTGTTAAAGTTAATTGTTAAATTAAATATTTATTAATCAAGAAGTAAATATTTTTTTCAGGTAAATTTTATCTAATCTTTTCCAATTTTTACACTAATAAGTTATGCAATTTTTTAAAAAATATATTAAGTTTGTTATTTATCAATCACTATGATAATTGACAAAAAAAAAACTATTTTCTTTTAGAAGTTAGTTTTTTGTAAGCAAATATTATCCCAACTTTTTCAATTTTTGATAAGAATACATTATGCAAATTTTTAAAAAATTTATAGTTAATTATTTGTTAATCTGTGGGATAACTGACAAAAGTTAATTCTTTTAGAAATAAAGACAAAGGGCATCCCATAATTTCATACAGGCATGAGTCAACATAAAATATAAAATACAAAATATAAGATGGTAATGTAGTAAAGTATTAGAAAATAATCTCATTCTAAGAGTATAGAATTCCACTTTATTTTTTATGCATATAAATCTGCAAGAAAATTAGAAAGATAATTGTAAAAGAAGTGAATTTGGTATATAGAGAATATATCTTAAATGATAGATATTATAATGTAGATACAAAATTCAATCCTTGATGTTGAATGTGGTAATGATAAGGCTCTAAGAACAATAAACAATAATTATTTATAATTTATAATCCTTATCAAAATGATTGTTATTTTACTGTTAAAATTATACTAATCAAGACAAATCATACTAATCAAGACAAATCACCGTTTCATTCATTTTATCAAGATTTAATAAGAATCATGTTGTTCAATCATAAAAAAAGGCATATAATTTTGAAATCTTATATCTATTAAAGAGGAACCTCTTTTGCCACGTGTCAACGTCACATTTATCGAAGTCCAAAAAATTTTATTTTCAAAATAATTTCTAAATGTTAATATAAATTAAAAATTAATTTTTAATTTTTTAAAAATATTCAAATAAATATTTTTACAAAATTAGTTTTTAAACTTTAACGGATTTTTTTTCTGCAAAAATATTTTAATAAATATTTTTACAAAAATATTGTTACAAAATTAGTTTCATAATATAGTGCTGAATATTACTTGATAAAAATTTAAAATTTAATACACATAATATTTTTTGTTAATAAATTTATAAATAAATATAAAATATTTTAGAACAAATTAAAAACAACACCCGTACATTGCACGGGTAATACGTTAAGATATTATGGATACAATCTTTTACATTTTTTTTTCTTCATACAATTAGAATAATATTATAGGTCTATATATTGGGAATTTCTAAAAGATCATTCCTCGATTCCAAAGCTAATGAAGTATTATGTTAGCAAATTCCTTGATTCAAAGCTTTGAAGTTGAATTTCTCTGACATTTTACAAACAGATAGAAAACAGTGTGTTTGTAACCCCATGGCTAATTACATGATATAACCATAACCTTACTGTATATGTACAGTTAATGTCTCTTAAGGTGCTTGGTGTTATCTGACTGGTTTCCTGCACAATAAATTCAGGTAACTTCCTCTGGCAGCAGGTTGAACATGGATGTTGTTCACACAAAAGTCCTGAAATTTGTGATGAGTAACGTAGCATAGCAGCATCTTCGAGCAATGTACGAGAGTACGAGTGATTATGAGGTGCATAGTTCTCTAAAATTTTTTTTGTGAGAAGGAGAGACAGATTTTCAAACATGTACAAATTTTAGTTGTAAATGAAAATGTGTGTCCACTTAAGCAACAAGAATTTTGCAATGATAGAAATACAACTAGATCCATACTTATCGAAAAAACTATAAAGAACCCTCCGAATTAGACCTAAACCCAAGGAAAGGAAATAAGAATAAGATTATTTCAAGTTGTGGAAGGCGAATAGCAGGGCAAGTCTCCTTTGGCTGGTGAACATGTATGAGTGTGTCATGATCTCATCTCTCTGTCAATGGAGAATTGCACTGTGATTCTTCTCACATGTTGATATTATTCTCTTCATGGCTCACAAGACGTTATAGGATTTGGAATTTGGAGAGGTTACTTATACTAAGACGAACATACCTTAGTTTAGGATATGCCGAATGAAGGCAAGAGCATATCCTATGACAATTTTTTCTACACGGTTCCAACTTCCCTACTTTGAACTTTATGTTAGAGATCAATGCTCTTTTTCTTTTTCAGATTTGGATGCCTTTGCATGCCGACTTGATTCTCTTGAATGTCATTTTGTGAAGAAGGGAATATCCCATGTTATTTATAAACTAACATTTTAACATAATATAGAAGATCGATAAGTTATTACTATTGTCAATTAGTTTGAAAGAATTGGGTGGAATAAGCCTTTTTTTTATTTTCTTTTGGTTTGTGTACCCCTTTAATTTTTACCACTTTCATCAATGTTAGGTAAAAATAATTGGTCCGTTTTTAACCCCCTCTATCAAAAAAAACATACATATATGGTTTTTGGTTGAGTTTCTGATATGAGTTTCTGGTATGAACTTCTGATATGGTTTCTGGTTAAGTTTTTGATATGAATTTCTAGTATGGTTTATGGTATGAATTTCTGGTATGTTTCTGGTATGGTTTATGGTTGAGTTTCTGGTATGGTTCTAGTATGGTTTATGGTTGAGTTTCTAGTATGAGTTTCTAGTATGGTTTCGGGTTGAGTATCTAGTATGATTTTTGGTTGAGTTTTTGGTATGAGTTTCTTGTATGAGTTTTTGATATGGTTTTCTATTGAGTTTCTGGTATGAATTTCTGGTATGGTTTTTAATTTGAGTTTCTGGTAAGGTTTCTGGTTGAGTTTCTAGTGTGGTTTATGGTTTAGTTTCTGATATGAGTTTTTGGTATGATTTCTGGTATGTTTCAAAACACTACCTTTCTAGTATGGTTTCTATGACTTTGTTGTCCTCCAATGCTACTGATATCTCCTCGATAGTGAAGTTTCTGGTTTCCATGAATAACGTTTACCTTCAATGAAAGTTTCCGAGGCCGTAGATGGATATGGTCGAGATTCTACAATTTTTCGAAGGATGAATCTGGTGGATCAAGATTCTTCAATTTTTCGAAGGATGAATCTGGTGGCTCAAGATTCTTCAGTTCTTCGGTTCCATCAAGATTTTACAATTCTTTGACGATGGATCTGGTGGCTCGAGATTTTGCATTTCTTTGATTTTGTCAAACCGAAGACGAAACTTCGGTTCCATCAAGATTGTACCGTTCTTCGAAGGATGAATATGGTGGCTTCGAAAGTGGCGATTTTTAAGTTTGCGGTAATTGTAGCAGTTCTCCATCGATGACTATCATCGGCAATTGAGGGTTTGAGAAAGAACAAAGAAGAAGAGAGGTGTGAATGGAGATAGATGACAAGAAAATATTTGAACAGTAAAAAAAATACATTTACTAAATGTGTTTATGCTATGAGCCTAGTTAGTATAGCAAAATCTCAAAAAAAAAACTTAATTAAAAAATTTGGCCAATTAGTTATAGCATGGAACTCCTTCGGGTTCATATGTACATTGTACTTGTGACGATGATATACAAGTGTAAATAATAGTAAATTTCCATGGTGGGTTATTATTTGGCAGACAAGAAAGCATATTTATGTAAGATGTTTGTCAAACATCATATATTTATACTTGAACCCTAGAAGTGTTTGAGCATCATATTAATTTCATAGTCTTCTTGAGAAGTTATCTAAACTTTGATGATCTCTGATGTAAACAAACACACAATTTTCAAACCTGAGGGATCTGTCAAAGAATTGCCTACAAACCTCTTCTCATCTGTGCATTTTACAGTGAATTTTTTGTGTATTTACTCGAGTTATGTTTTATTTATGTGCAGAAAAAGTCATTTACTTTCAAAAGTATTCATCAAGGCAGACATCCAACTTCTATCATCAGAGAAAATTGTTTGAGTACGTGTACGTGAATGGTCGCATTGCTGACATTAGGTAAGACTGACCCTTTTTTAACCCTAATCATTTTATTCTTGGGGTGTTCACAAGCCTTTGGTATATGCATTTATAAATCAATTTGCTTATAAATACTCGTGTATCTATGGTCATGAAAATACTTTTTCCAAAGGCCGTATACTTTTATCATAAGGCAAATTGTTGCTCAAAATTTCCACTTGAATAACTTAACCACAAAAGGTGTGCTAAGAATATGCTATGAAATTGGAAATTAAAAGGCATATCCTGTCACCTATAAATACTTGTCTACGTAGGAAGCCTTGTTCTTCATCGTGTAGTTCAACAAGTCAAGTGCAAGGATGCATTGCAGGGCAATTACTTCTTTGGCAGTTGGCTACTCAAGGAATGAGCATAATGAGAAGCTGACTGCCAAAGGAGATTTGCCCAGCAATGTAGCCTTGCAATGCTAAAGTTCCCTTCTCCCCTCATATACATGGAAGATAATTTCTAAAGACACGCGAGTTCAATGTCCTTGACAATGCTATCACATACTCCGCGATTTACTCTCTTCAAACTTCGTTCCGAGGATTTTGAGCTAAGGTTGCACATGCATTGGTTGTAGTAAAAATAGTATGTTCCCTTCCAAAATCCTATATGATTTTTTTGTTTGTTGCTCACAAGATTGTCTTTTCCGTTTAATAACCACTAGTTTACCTTTTTCTATTTCGTGTCGTTCAAGTTTAATTCTTTTCGTTTGATGCCCTTTAGGTTCGATTTTTGGACACTTGTGCCCGCCAAATTTTCTTTTTGGGTTTCGTGCTCTCTAGGTTTGAATTTTTTTCCGTTCATGCTTGGTGCCTTGTTTTCATTTAGTTATTACACGGTCAATAAAAAAAGTCAAAGAAAAATCTATACTATGTTAATATTATAATTCCATATTAATTTTTTTTCCATTTAACCTTTAAACTAGTTTTTTTAAAGTCGATTACTTTATTTAGATTCTAAAAGTTTTTATTGTAAAAATAAAATAAACTATTAAAAATCTATATTTTATAAAAACAATTACAAGATAATTTTTAACTTTATTTAAATATCTTATTATGGAAGTGGATTTTAAAATAATCAAAAAAAGGTAGTTAGAAAACTTGGAGGGCAAATTTTGTATTGTTGATTAAATTATTTGTCAAAAACTAATTTTTTTTTTTCATATTTCAATTAATTTTTTGAAAATACCATTTTTATAATACTATTTTATAAATATAGTCATAATTCACCTTGTATTTATTTTATAAATTTATTTTATTATGATTTTATTTGATTTTTCGAACAAAAAACTAATTTTCCTTCACAAGGTATATAAAGTGTTCAACTCTAAAAATTTATTAAAAAATTAATTGAATTTATGATTTAGGTTTATATATATATATATATATATATAATTACAAAAGAAACATAATATGGACTTTATGTTATTTTGATATTCTCCTTGCAACGATTAAACGAAAACAGGGCACCAAACGAAAAAAAATCAAACATAAAAGATACCAAATAAAAAAAAACAAAAACCAAATATAAAGGGCACCAAATAAAAAAGGCAAACACGATGAGCACCGAAAAAAAATCAAACATCAAGGGCATCAAATGGAATAAGTAAAACTATTATTACCAACCAAAAAGAGCAAAGGTAGGGTCAAATGGAAAATCCTAAAAAATATATCTTTTCAACAGTCGGTAGTTCTCAGCCACCTCTGGATCGGCGATGACAATGTCATCACCTAACAGAGCATAACGGGTAAAAGGATGAACCCGATAAGGTTCAGCCATCTGTGCAACTATCCATACCAAATAATGGTGGGATAGACTAAACAGTGACCAAGAGCTGTAATACCCTAATGGTTGACCTGTACTAAAATGTAGTGTATAGGACTTCTTAGTAATAGGAGGTCCAAGATACACCGTAGTCTCCGTCAAACCATGAAGGGTAATACCTGAGTCTTCCTAAGTCCTAGTTTCAGCTTGATAGACTCACTAATTACTTAACTTAATTGCCAGATCAACATCACAATCATTCCTTGTGATTCTAGGGGGTTTTGGATAGGAAGGGCGCCGCTCAACTCAAAGATGCTAAAAAATGGTATTCATTATAATTGCTTGCGTTCAATGCGCATTGAGCGATCTGCTAGTTTCGGTCTTTGTTGTTTGTTGTATGAGACGTTCCCCGTAAGAGATGAAGGCTTCTGAGCTCTCTTTTCAAGATGGAACGTTTGTTCAGGACCACAGGATAGGCTAGGGCCCCGTTGAATTATACCTGGTAAATCCCGCCACAGAGGTTGTTTTCTCGAACACATACATGCCTTCGCTCCTCTCACATTCGTTCGAGCTGCTTCGCTCCTTCTTGTACGCTAGCACTTGAGGGAGGTGGTTCGGCTACCTTTTTCATCGCGTTTGCGGATAGAACATCAAATACCCTCTTTTTTGATCTCTATGTACTATGCCATTTGAAAGGATTCATAGCTTGGGATAAAAGCGGAAATCCTACCTTCCGGCATTACGATAAAGTGTTGACGGAAAAAGGCTTAGGCTTCTACCAAGCAATTTGTGGAAGGACCTAACACTAGATCTCTTTCTTCAATCCCTACTCCCTTGATTGAGACATTTTTAGAGCACTGGCAAGCATCCATGGCAGTCAAATAGGTTCTCATTTGTGGTATAGGAAGAGAGAAACTTCATTGTCTCAACTTAGAGGTCGAAACCTCGCGCAAAATGCAAATGAGAGATCTTGGATCCGTTTAATCTAACGAAGGTGGAAAACCATACCGAAACGAAAAGGGCAGCCTGTAATGCCCTAGCGAGCGACTAAAGAAAAAGAAGAGTTTGTTTTCCACCGCTGCTGATCCTTTGTCCTTTTCTAAATCCAGCTTCAACCGAGCATACGTCTGCCGCGGGAACAGGAAAAACGGAAATGTACTTTTATGTTGAAGTCTTTCCCCTTGGTGGGCGCCTCGCTCTTTTTAGTTATTTTCTTCATTTATTCCATGTCTTGTTGATTTCATTTGGAGTTTGAAGTACTTTCCATCCTACGCAAATGTACAAATCTTTTCTTGTTTTTTTTAAAATCATTTTTATTGCTCAAGCAATAGTGAATCCATATTCTACATGAATGAAATGTTAGAGACCACCTAATTTTGAACATGAAGGGAGAATAACAATTTTTCTTTCCGTTCTCATTCAGGGGTCTTAACTAAACGACCGCCAACATCCACATCTTTCCTTTGATAAAATGTTCGCACCTTCATATTGGATATGCTGAACATAGTTATAGCATATTCTGGGGAAAATAATAAGCTTCTTTGGTACTTTTAGGTTTCTTTACCTTTCATGTGTTTGAAGGTCCTTATTCTTAAGAAAGTCAATATTACTACTCTACTGGGGATGAAATATAGCCTCAATATTTTGAGGCTATACACTTTCTCTTTCTATCATTTGATGCTTTTGTTCTTCCACAAAATGTAAGACATTCTTGTTGAAGTTACATTCATAGCCAGTAGTTGTATATCAATTTGATACCCGTTTTGGGTGCTGCTTGTATTATGCTTCTGAGCTAAAGGTATGCAGTTATGTTATCAAGTGATAGATAGTATATTTATATATTTAACTTGATTCAATTCCATTACAGTCCCTTCACGTTCAAACTCTCTCAAGTATATTCTTAATCCTTTGTTACCTTGAATGTCAGCTTGCTTTCTGAATTGTTAAGTTGATAATAGTGTTCTTCAGTGTACTGATACATAATTCTATTGAAGTTGATCTATCGATCAGTAAGGGATAACATAGAAGCTGCTTATATTTTATTATTTTAGGCTCGGATTATTCCAAATTTAGATGCGAGAGGTTACAGTAAGGGATAGCATAGAAGCTGCTTCTAGCAATGTACAACTAATGCAATGATAGGAAATAAGGGTTGAGTTGTTAGATTTTGATCTTGAGTAGTTTGTCTCTTACGAGATGTTATACGACATGGAGGGGTTATTTATACGAATCTATTGGCACCTTACATGTGCGTGGATATGCTGACTCAAGGCATGAGCATATATATGCTGGGAAAGTTCTTCTGTTTTTGGAGATCTATGTTTTCTTTTTCTCAGATTTCGGTTCCTTTGCATATCCTTGGTTCTTTGAATGCTGTCAGCTTAGATTATAACCGGTAGATCATGCAAAGAGAGTGTGCAAAGAATATGCTTTGGACAATGTAAATTGCAAGTATGAATATTTGTCTATTGCTCGTAAGCTAGGTCGACAAGTCATGTGTAAGGATGAATTGTAGGGAAATTACTTCATTGGCAGTTCACTGCCAAAGGAGATTTGCCCATCAATTTTGGGGTTGCAATAACAAAGCAGAAGCTCAATGTAAATGTAAACTCATTCGCACCTTCATACTCGATATGCTAAACACAACTCAACGTTACTTTACTGAGGATCAAATATAAACTCACTCTTTTGCTTTACAATTTGCTTTTTTATGATTTGGTGCTTTTTATTCTTGCACAAAAAGTCACACATTCTCCTTCTACATGTTACTTTATATATCCGGCAGGTCTAATACATGGAGATGATCCACGTTAAGTGAACCTACACACATCTCAATATCCCTCAAGATCTGTCGTGGTTCCATCCTACACAAGCTTTTCGACGTTCCATCCTAAAATTAATTGGCTATATGAATGTAACCTGAAACTTATATTTCCACAAATCTCAACAGTACGTTAATTCGAAGAACATGGTTAGCTGAAAGAATGAATAATGTATGAATCCAAGCAGAAGGCTTAAAATGAACATATGGAACTTGTCCTGGCCCAAACTAATCGAAGAATACGAGTCTCAGAGATATTCATAATCAGTTACAGTAAGAGATAGAGAAGAAGAGTTGCTAGCTTCAAAAATATCACAACAATGACAGTACAGACTACAATTACTACTACTACTACATGCTAGCCAGTATCCATCCAGCAAGCATATATAATTATTAGGGCAAACACAGAGTGAGCTAACCTTCTAGTAAAACAACAAACAGCTCATCATTGCCGCTCCAAATGAAAAACCACTCCAAGCTACTAAGTTTCCACCATTTTTACCTACACATAAATAACTCATACTCATTACTTTCTGTACACAATATACTCAATATATATATATGAATTATCATTTTGTTAGGGTTATACCTGAAGTAGCTGCTGGTGAAGTTGAGGTAGAAGTAGTAGGGGCCGCGGATGGTGACGTGGCCGATGCCGACGATGTTGAAGAAGAACACAAGGTTGTGGATGCCCCCGTGATGCTACATCGGGTGGGAAGAGTGGAAGCCTCATTGGCGGTGATACCAAACGACTTCAGAAGCTCCGGGTTGGTGAAGATGCTACACAGACACTCCTTCTGAGTCGCAATCGCCGTTTTCAGTGCGTCACAGCAGCTTGCTGGCGGCTTGCTGGCCTTTAGATAGTTGACACACGGCATTAAACTGTTGACACACTCCGTCGAGTCCGCTTCCGATCGTCTGCTCATCGTCATCACCATTACGAACAGCATCATTGTCTTCATCATCGTCTTCATCTTCCTCTTTTGGATTTACTTGCCTTGTTCAACTCCTCTGTTGCTTATAAAATGGTTACTGCGTGCTGCCCCCGGCCTATATTTTTGGTATTAAATGATGAGATTCACATGATACTCGCTGTCATTACATTATTAATGAATAATGATCAAGAAAGTCAATATTTGCTTCATTTGGAATTTGTTTATTTATGTGCCTTGTTTTGTGATGGATCTGTATGAGCTAGCTATCTCGATTCCCAATTCAGATGCATGTGCAACTTCATTCTTTGCTAATTTGCCCGCCCTTAAAGGAAGGACTGTTGCCGGCATTGAAGATCAAAACAGTTAATGCTGTCAACTGCTTCAATACTATACTATAAAAATATGATTACTTTAAACTAAGTCTTAATCTTTACTCCTTTTGGTTCTGAATCAAAATTTCAAATTTTGATTAATTGGATTTTACATTACAAGTGTTATTATTATTTAAAATTTTCACGAAAAGAATTTTATGTACTTTTTATTCATTATTATTTATAATTTTTAAAACATTATCTCATCTATTCACATTCATTGTTTGAATATAAATTTTTTAAATTATAGTGTATTAATAAATACTACACAATCAATTTTATATATTTTTTTAATATGTGTGATTTTTTTCCTTCTAATATTGAGAACCGGAGTATTACTTTTCCTATTTATATTATCAATTTTAAACCTACATATTTTACCCTTATTTTCATAAATATTTCTACTAATACATATAAAATATATAACTATCTGTTTTTTAGTATTACTAACTAATCATCACAAATTTGATTCTACATGACACAATCACTTAGCATGTCTTCTTTTATTTTTGAATGATGATGCTTAGTATTTTTATTAATTTCTCTTAATTTATTCTAAATCCTAATTTAATGTCATATTCAAATATGGAGTACGGTATCAAAACATAATTATGATTTGTTCTCTGAAAAAACATGTTGAAAATTTCAAGGATGTTAACTAGAATTTCAAGAAATTATGGATATCAAAAAAAATTACAATCTTTTTCATATGATAAGAAGACTTTGTCTATAAACTACAATAATAAGCTCAATAATAACATATTCAAAAGAGCAACTTACCCAACATAAGATATAAAAATAATACTAAATGTGATAAATCAAAACCTGATTTCCACAAACTCAACTTTGACGGATCAAAACTCGATTCGGGTATAAAATCCATTGATTTTGTTTTACGAAATCATGACGGTGATGTTATTAGCTTGGACGGTAGGAAAAATAAATCTAAATCGGTAGTTAAAGTAGAAGCATTCACGCTGAAAGTTGAACTAAAAAAAGCAATATGGCTAAATATAAGAAGAGATCGATATTGAGGGTGATAACTTTGTTATCAAGGCACTCCAAGGACTTTGGAGCTATCCTTGAGAGATCGAGATGATCATATCCGACTCTAGACTGAATTTTTCTTCTTTGAGGAAGTTTAGGTCAGACATGTGTTCAGAGAAATCAAATGCGTTGCTGACCGATTGACCCATTTGGAAATTTCGAACCCATCACACCCTTTTCTGACGATCCTGAACTTCGTGTTCTCATCCGCAAGGATGCTTTAGAATGATCATTATCTAGAAGATAGTCTTTCCTAACCGCTTTTAGTTTTCGGGAAAAAAAATCTCAAAATATATATATATATATATATATATATATATATATATATATATATATATATATATATATATATATATATATATATATATATATAGAGTTTGGCTCACATGTAAACACCTCTTATAGTGTTCAATGAGAACACACATTAACCATAGGATTGTTTTGATCTAATGGTCTTAATTAAACCAAATTTTAGGGAATATTTTACTCCACTCTCCAATTAAAGAGGGTGCATTACACTCTCCATAGTAATTATAGTCAAATATGACAGTTAGAGATTCTCTCCCTAATTATTATTATCCAAATCTTCACATTTACATCCAACTCTAGTTTTCAACGTGAATTCATATTGCCCTTTTTTCATTTCTCAAATCATCATTCACCATAGTTGATATTAACAACATTTCTAAATCAATTCAATTATCATCTCCATTCTTCTAGTTAATATTGTACAAAAGTATTTGTCTATGTTCATGAAAATATTCGTCAATATACTATTAATAATTCATTCATGATACCGATATTGTTCGTTCATGTCCAACAAATTTTAGTCGATTATTGATAACTGAAATTAATATTCAGTGGTACATAAATATTTATTTATATAGTGAAAAATATTCGCTCATAATCTGAAGAGACCAATGTTTCAATCTTCGGACAATTCGCGAACATATACGTATACGAAGATATTCGTCCATGTTACTTAAAATATTCGTTAGTGTTACTAAATATATTCGTACATATGATATAATATATTTGTTGCAAAATTTAGTTGTTCAATTGTTTCCAATAACTTGTCGCACATACACGGACAAACCACCACAAATCGCCGGATAAAAGACATATAACCACGGAATATTTACAGCATTTAGTGTCGAATAAAAACTAAAGTACAATAATTTCATGTATATGACAATGGAATAACAAAATTTATTCATCAGATCAAAGAAGGTTTCAAGCACCACAAAAACATATTGAATTTTAATCTAAGCAAAATCAATGCCCTTCTCATTTTGCTAAATACATTAACATACATTAACGAATAAAAACTCAATAAACAGTGAATACAAATCCACTAACATATGCTTCTCTTGTACTGTTTGGATTCCGGTTGGTCTGCAATGATGACAAATTTGGAGTCGTATAACAAGATTGTTGATGGTAATGATGTAATATCGACACGAGACTACGAGGATGAAGGAAAACGAGGCTTTTGAGGGAGAGCCATGGCGAATATTGATGGTGAGCGAGACGAAATTGATGGTGAGCGAGACGAAATTGGTCTCATATACGGTTGAGTCGCGATGCACGAGACTGAAGGAATGTTGGAAGGTCACCTGAAGCATTCGAGGGAGAGCCACGGCGTTCAAGTCCGGATCTGCGATGAAAACCGGCCGGCCAAATCTGGTTTGGAGACGACGGTGGTGCCTTCATTGGACGAACGACAGCAACCCTAATCATCGTTGAATCGCCCTTGCTCTCCATTGGAGTCGTTTCACAAATAATCGGTTATTGAGAGATGATGGAAGATTTGAATGAGAGATTATAGGGTCAGATAAGGTAACAAATCTTTTTATATATAATAATGGAGCAAATTGGGTGAAAATTGATTTTCACGCGCAGCCAATTCCCCACTCTCATTCTAATTTATTTTATTTTTATTTTTTTCCCCTATTTATTATGGTTAATCTTGACCATCTATTATTCTAATCTTACGGATTAGATTTGTTCTCATTGTACACTATAGGGGTTGTTTACATGGGAGTCTGATTCTATATATATATATATATATATATATATATATATATATATATATATATATATATATGTTGGTTTGGGTGAAGAGGGGGTTTATAGAGAGGAGTGAGGAGAGTTGTGAGCCCTAAGATTGAAATACATCCGATGGTTGTGGTTATTTTAGAAAACATAAAAACCTAGTGCTAGTTCTACAAGAATCCCATCGCTGAACCGCACTCTTGCCTAGGAGTGTAATAAGAGTTGAGCCCAAGCCGAGCCTAAATCTTATATGAGATTTAAAATGTATTCATATTCAACTCGTTTAGAAAGTGAATGAGCTCGAGTTGAGCTTTTGACGAGCTGAGCTCGAGTAGCTCTGCTAAAATTATGTTCCTATAGTGTTATTTTAGCCGAACGAGCCGAGCTTTACCCAAACAAGCCGAGCATTAACATGCTCAAGCTCGGCTCATTTTTAAAACGAGCCAAGCCCGAGCCTAAATTTATACGAGTTTTAAAATGTGTGCATATATACTTAGCTCGTTTAGAAAATGAACGAGATCGAACCGAGCTTTTGAGGAGACAGATGTGAGTAGGGCCTGAGTATCTTGTCTCATATTACAGTCCTACCCCTTCCTTCTACCTTCTCTCAAGTAATTTCAAAGCGAAATCGAATCAATCCATGAAAATCGCATTGTTGATGAATCCCTCCCCACCTTCTTCATTTCTCTAGTTCTTTCAAAGTAAATTGATAGCATGAATTATAGTCTATATTTTAGCGTTTGTTTGGACGTTTTATCTTCAATAATCTGCATGTTTGTATGTATTATATGTGATTATATTACCATTTCATCTACCTTTGCGGGAATCGAGGTCTACACCTAGTTTTGCTGTAATTGTAGGAAAAATGGCGCGTTTTGCATCGAAAAGGAGCAAAAGGAGTTATGAGTCATTTGGAGCTACATCCAGGGAGCATAGCCATGGATTAAGGATTCACTTTGGACCAGTTTTGAGAGATTTCACATTCAGTTGTGACTCACCTCGGTTGACCAGAGATTCATCTCGACCGAGGTGATCCAGAGACGCCGACTCGACCGAGGCGAACACCTAGGACGCGGCGAGAATATTTTATTCTTGGCTGAGATCTTTTATCTTTGGAAGGTGATCTTATATTTTTGGGCTTGGCTCCTGGAAGGAAGAAGATCTTATATTTTACCTATTTTTATGGGAAAAGATCTTTCTAAGATTTCTTATCTTTGGAGGGTTATTTTCCTATAAAAAGGGTTGGATTTCCACAAATCCAACATCCCGCTTACACCGAAAAACAAGTCGCATACAATGCAGCAGCAACAACATACTCCAATTGGGGAGATTCGAAGAGCCTTTTTGAAGGTTGAAGGAAGATTGAAGTCTATAGCTTTTATAGCTTTTTGGAGGGTTTTGTAAGATTGTCTTTAATTCCCTCACTTGTTGTCTTGTCTTGTTGGATTGCTATCCAAGGAACGCTTTTTGTTGTGATATTTGATTCAGTTATTGAAGTCTTTTTCATTAAATTCTTCTTGTTCAAATATTCACTCTCTTCCCATATATTTAATACTTTCATAATGATGATGAGTGGCTAATTTCCTTGTGTGATTCTAGGGTGATTGGCTGAAGGTTGTGGGAAAAACAATGATAGAATAATCTTAGATTCCAGTAGGATCCTGAAAGTTCGAGTCTTTAACCTTAACCCTAAGCATCTCGTTCAGTCGATGAACATCTCGGCCGGGGTGGAATTTGACTGACCGAGGTGACTTATCTGATCCTAAACTGAGAGTTAAGTGTTAGAGTTTGCCAAATCCTATTCTTATTACACCTTTCCTGGTTCAAAGCAAGCTTGGGATGAGACTTACCCGGTAATTCCTTAGTTTGTGTATCAACGATCATAAGTGTAGGTAATAAAGGTTTATCCTTTATTGGGGTTTGAGTGTGCTTCCATCCCATCTTTGTGAGTTAGCCTGAGACTTACCCGGTAAAGGTTGATTCTATTCCCTTAGATGGTGTGTAAGTTTGAGGTTATAGTTCTTTATCTTGATTCCTTGAGACTTACCCGGTAATAGGAGTTACGGTTTAGGATTAGTGAGTAGTGAGACTTACCCGGTAATCTAGTCCACTTTAGTAACACCTTCCCCTTGCAAAAATCTCAACTTTGTCCGCTTATCTTTAGATCTTGAGTTGGAACCACAACTAGATGCTTAATCCCTAGAATTGCATGTTTGCTTTATTGACTTCTTATTCATCTTTGATTGTGTTAATTGCTCTTGTGGTTAGTATTCACGAAGCTTACCGTTATTGACTTTGTTTCACCGAGTCCCTGTGATCGACCCCTGGAATTCCTTGCTTTTTTACTACGATTGACCCGTACACTGCGGGTTCGGATCCTTGTTTTAAGCTTAAGTGTAGGGTTATAAATTTAAAGCTTGCACACACCGTTTGGAGCGAACAAGTTTTTGGCGCCGTTGCCGGGGACTTGGTCTAGACCGAGCCGGTACGGTTTGCTCTTGGGGCGCTTGCCCCCGTGTCATCTAACCACTCTACTTGAGTGACTTTTGCAGGTTCTTTCTTAGGTATATGCGAAGAACCCGCACTGGGAAGGAAATCATTCCTTACGATCCCGAACCAGAAAAGACATACAAGCGACGCTTAAGAGAAGCAAAGATGGCCCAACAAGACGACCGCGATCTTAAGGCCGAATTGAAAGAGGCGCTAGAGCTGCTACGCCTCAGCAAGGAAGAACTAAGGCAAGAGAAAGAAGAGAATCGCACCAAGACTGCAGCAATCGAAGTAGAGATAGCAGTCATACGAGACCAGATTCTACTTCGACCGAGGGAAGATCCTCCTGTTGATCCTCGACCAATGCAGGATCCAGTAGCTGACCCTCGACCGAGGCAGGTTCCAGTACCAGACGCCCCGGCCGATGTACTTCCACCTCGGAGGCCAGTCCGAGATGTTCTTCTTGCAGGAATCCCACAAACCCTAGGTCAAAGGATGGACCCTAATCAACAACTGAGGCATCCAGGAGTGAACCTATGAGATCCAACGGATCATGACTACGAACTTCGACCGCAAGTTCTATCCATGATTCGCCAATGCCAATTCGGAGGGCAAGAGAAGGAGTCACCACATCAACATCTTCAAAACTACGAGATCTTGATGGAAACCTTGCGACCTTCCAGAATTGAAAATAATAATTACAAGCTAAGACCTTTTTACTTTTCTTTAAAAGATAGAGCTCTTACTTGGTATCAATCTCTTCCTCCAGGAAAAATTAGCACATGGGAGGAGATGACTACGGAATTCTTGACCAAATTCTTTCCCCCCTCGAAGACAGCTGAAATGAGAGGGAAGATCAATGCTTTCATTATGAAGGACAAGGAGAGCTTGTCCAAATCTTGGGAGCGGTTCAAGGATATCCTTTTGGATTGCCCACGCCACGGGATTCCAAAAATCGAGTTGTTGGAGATCTACTTCAAGGGACTGGACGGAAACACCCAGTTCAATCTCCAACTACTCCCCGCCGGTACCTTCATGGACATGGCGATTGATGAAGCTTGAGACTTCATTGAGAAGCAAGCCTTGCACATGGAGAAATATACCCACCAAGGAGCTGAAGGTGGAGTTAAAAGAGTCAACTTTCAAGAGACTCAATCCAACAACAATCAACTCACGTCTTTGAAGAATGACGTGAAGCAATTGAAGGAACTCTTGGTTGCTCAAACCAAGAAGGAAGAGCAAGGACAAAGGAACAACAATGGATACCGTAACAACAAACGGTTCCCGGAACAACAACTACAACAACAACAACAATAGAGGGTCCAATAGCAACAATTGGAGGACGAACAATCAAAGCAACCAGAATCCTGGTAACAATTATTCTAACTCCAACTCTAATAATTCCTCTAACCCTTTCCTCTCTTCCCCTTCTTCTTCTTCTACTCCATTAAAAAGCCAAGGGCAAGGATCAAGTTCGTCTCAACCAGAAAAGAAAGACGCAGTTCTGGAGGCTATCTTAATCAAGCTTAGCGCTATGGAGAATTCTATGACTTCATTTTCGAGGGCCCAAAAGTCCTTCGAACAACAACTTGCAAGTAGGGCGAATGAAGCGCCAAGAGATCCAGGGAAGCTTCCAGCAAAGACGGAAAGCAACCCTAAAGGCCAGTGCATGGCCATAACGACGAGGAGTGGACTTAAAACTGCAGATCCAGTACCTCGTTCGACGCAGACCACCTCGGTCCAGATCCAGTCGAAGAACACCTCGACCGAGATGCCAACCGAGGCGGAGCAACAGAAAGCGGAGGGGAAAACTGAAGCCTATGTTCCACCTCCTGCATACAAACCACCACTTCCGTTCCCTCAGTCCAGAGCCAGAGCACATCTAGACAAGCACTTTTGTAAGTTCCTTGACTTGATGAATAAGCTACACATTAATATTCCTTTCCTTGATGCTATTTTAGGTATGCCCGCCTATGGGAAGTTCTTAAAAGAAATCCTATCAAGGAAGAGGAAGCTGGAGGATGTTGGTGAAGTTAGGATGACATCTAAATCTTCAGAGCTCATACAAATCATGAAGGAGAAGATGCCACCTAAATTAAGAGATCCCGGCTCATTTTGCATTCCCATTCAAGTTGGGGATGTCACTTGTGAAGCCCTTTGTGATCTAGGAGCCAGCGTGAGCATTATCCCGCTGGAGCTATGCGTAAAGATCGGTCTTGGAGAGCCCAAGCCGGTCAAGATTCGACTTTATATGGCGGATCGCTCCATCACCCATCCCGTGGGCATCTTGGAGGACGTTCCGGTCAAGTTAGGTAACTTCTATCTACCTATAGATTTTGTTGTACTTGACATTCCCGCAGATTATCCTGTTCCTATTATTCTCGGGAGACGATTTCTAGCAACTTCGGGTTGCAACGTGGATTGCAAGAACGCCAAGTTGAAATTCAACGTTGGTGGCGATGAGGTGGAGTTCGCACTACTTGCAGCCATGAAAGGGGAGCAGCTAACTGATGATATCTTCAACATCTACGATGAAGAAGAATCAAGAGAATTGGTGAGCTCTATCCTTATTAACGATCCACTCGAAAGAGTTATTAGTTTCAGTTTAATGGAGGAAGGTATAGATGCTTCTTGTGATGCAGATATACGGGGCTTAAAGGCATTGGAAGAGGATCCAGGAGCTAAAACTGAGAAGCTAATCCAGAAGACAAAGATCTCCAGTTTCGGTTCCAGTAGCAGTACCTCGACCGAGGCACTTTCTGGACTGAGCGAGGCGACTGAAGAACATCTCGGTCAACGCCTCTACGCCTCGACCGAGGTCGATGGCGAGACGATTCCAACTGAGACTTCCGAAAGTCCAATTTCTGACACCACTCTACTGGAAGGAGGAAGCAAGGATCCCTCTCAGAAAGCACCCCCAGTTGTGGAGCTTAAACAACTCCCTAGTCACTTGAGGTATATCTTTCTTGGACCGGATTCTACTTATCCCGTTATTGTTAGTGCTTCCCTTACCGAATCTGAATTGTCTAAATTAATGCATGTCCTAAGAAAGCATCGAAAGGCTATAGGTTATACCACGGATGATCTTATTGGCATTAAACCTTCTTTCTGTATGCATAGAATTCTAATGGAGGATAATCATAAGACTTCACGGGAACCTCAAAGACGGTTAAATCCGATCATGAAAGAGGTTGTGAAGAAAGAAATTCTTAAGTTGTTGGATGCAGGTATTATATATCCTATCTCGGACAGCAAGTGGGTTAGCCCGGTGCATGTCGTTCCGAAGAAAGGAGGGATGACCGTTGTGACGAATAAGAACAACGAGTTGATCCCAACGAGGACCGTTACGGGCTGGAGGGTTTGCATTGATTATAGGAAGCTGAACACGGCGACTCGGAAGAATCATTTTCCGCTTCCCTTCATCGATCAAATGCTCGAACGGTTGGCCCAGCATTCACACTTTTGCTACTTGGACGGCTATAGTGGATTCTTCCAGATTCCTATCCATCCGGATGATCAGGAGAAGACCACTTTTACTTGTCCTTGGGGGACGTTTGCCTATCGGAGGATGCCATTTGGATTGTGCAATGCACCCGCTACCTTCCAGCGATGCATGATGGCTATCTTTTCCGAATACATAGAGGAGATCATGGAGGTATTCATGGATGATTTTTCTGTATATGGTTACTCTTTTGATGATTGCCTATCTAACCTTTCTCTAGTGCTTAAAAGATGTGAAGACACTAACCTTGTTCTGAATTGGGAGAAGTGTCATTTTATGGTTAATGAAGGCATTGTACTAGGACACCTCGTTTCTAATCGAGGTATTGAGGTCGATCGAGCTAAGATCGAGACTATCGAGAAACTCCCTCCTCTTGTTCAGTTAAGGGTGTGAGGAGTTTTCTCGGGCATGCAGGTTTCTACAGGAGATTCATCAAGGACTTCTCTAAGATTTCTAAACCTCTAACTAACCTCTTGAATAAAGATGTTGTTTTTGAGTTTTCGCAGGAGTGTCTTGATGCTTTTTACAGGATTAAGGGAGCATTGATATCCGCTCCCATTATCCAACCTCCTGATTGGACCTTGCCCTTTGAGGTCATGTGTGACGCTAGTGATGTAGCCGTAGGAGCGGTGCTTGGACAGAAGAAGGATGGACGGACCACCGCCATTTATTATGCTAGCAAGACGCTAGATGAAGCACAACGCAACTACGCTACCACCGAGAAGGAGTTATTGGCGGTTGTATATGCTTTCGAGAAGTTTCGTTCCTATCTAGTGGGGGCAAAAGTCATTGTCTACACCGACCATGCAGCCATTCGTTACTTGTTGGCTAAGAAAGATGCCAAGCCGCGCCTTATTCGATGGATTCTCTTGCTTCAAGAGTTTGACCTAGAGATCCGCGATAAGAAGGGATCCGAAAACTCCGTTGCGGATCACCTCAGTCGGCTACCGGAATCTTCCCGCGAGACGGATGACCCACCCATAGACGATTCATTCCCCGATGAGCACTTACACTTGTTGGAGCGTTTGATGGATTTACTTACTTCACCCCACGATGGAGGTAAAGTATGGGGTGAGGGCACCTCCTATCACATATAGAGACACATCATGGTCCAGCTAGCGACCTTAAATCAAGCGCTTCTTGGGAGGCAACCCAAGGTATTGCGCGCTTTCTTTTCCCGTTTTCTAGTCTAGTTTAGATAGTTTTTGTTTTTGCTTTGCTTTGCTTTATTTTTGGCGTTCTGGACAGACAACAAGAAACATCTAAGGAAGGAGCATAACTGGAAGGACAGAAGTTCGAAATTTTGAGAAGACGGAAGCATCTCGGTTACTGTCAGAGTACCTCGACCGAGTTGATTCTTGAGCAACCGAGGCGACTAGGGTTTCTGCAGAACCACCTCGGTCCATACCACCTCGGTCCAGTCGAGACCATCTCGACCGAGGTGACAGCAGATCCAGAAACAGTATAAAAGGGGGGAAAATTTATTTTTTACCTTTTTACTCGCTTCGACTCGACCGCGGCGCTTCTCACCTCGCTTCCTCAGTTTTTACTCGTTTTCGAAGATTTCCGCTTCCAAACTGCGATTAAAGGGTAGAGGATCCCATTGCAACTACAGATCTGCGAAGAAATCGAACGAATCGACCGAAACGAGGTAAAAACAGTCGAAACCCTAACTCGTTCATTCGTTTCGATTTGGGCTTTGGTTGCCCTTGAATCTGCTGAGAAAAGGCTTAAGTACCCCATAGGAAGCAATTGTAGTGATTTTTGGGGGAAAAGAACTGGATTTCTGAGATTGGAATCGCAAACTGTTACGCCTCGGTCCAGTCAAACTGCATCTCAACCGAGGTGATTCTTGAGGATTGTCAGCGACCGAGGTGATCCGACAGTAGTTGAGAGAAAATGAGTTCCGATCGTCGCCTTGCCCTCAGAGATAGATCCTCACCTTCCCCTCCTTCTTCTTCTTCCTGACCTTACCGCCCGGTGATCCACGAGAGATGCCGGGTAGATTATGAGCGTATAGCTCACCGTCCAGTTATTGCACCACATTTCCTGGACGTGTCAGCCTTCGATTGCCTAGGGTTAGATGGAGACCTTAGAAGGATGATTACCACAGTTGGGCTGGATCAGTTTATTGAGATCCGAGCCCCAGCCTACTTGGAGCCGACCCTAGAGTTCGTTAGCTCCTTTTCCTACCTCCCCACAGAGCAGTCTGTGAAGTACCGGTTGATGAGCCGGAACTTCATAGTTCCCTTAGAGTTTTTGGAGAGAGATTTTTGGCTTTTCTGAGCCCACCGCCACTGACTTCCCCTCCCAATCTGTAGCTAGGTAGTTCTGGGGGCAGATTGCCCATATTACTGAGCATGCAGATAGATGGCGACCTGGAGATTCCAGGGAGAAGGTCATCTTCCACCCAGCCTTCAGATTAGCCCATAGGATATTCAGCGAGACACTTCTGGCGCGTACTGAGACGCCCCAGAAGATCCGACAAGGCGAGCTCTTTAGCCTTTACTATATGGTCACGGGGGGTTTCCCAGACTTTGGCTTCTTGGCAGAGGACCTGCACAAGATCAATGCTAAAGCTAAGGGAGATATCTGCTGCGGAGGTCTAGTCACCCACATAGCTGCTTATCACGGGATGGACCTCAGTGCTTGTACGATGGCGGCGGCTCCGAAGCCGCTTGGATTGCAGGAGATGATCACACGGAGGATTTTGGTTCCCCGCGGTTTGACCACTCCATATGTTGCTATGCCTTGGGAGCGGACTGCGCCACAGGGGATCCGCTGGTCTGCCCAGTTCACAGTTTTCGATCAATATTATTGGCAGACAGCTTGGGCTCCACTGATGGAGGATCATAGGGAGGCAACAGCTGCCCCGGCTGAGGATGAGGAGGAGGAGGATGACGATGACGAGGAGACAGTAGACGAGAGACATGGTGGAGTCCCGATGGATACAGGGACGGATACTGCAGGTACGAGCGCGCCGCCGATCATAGATCTTGATGATGACGATGAGACTGAGCCTGCACCAGCTGAGACTTCTCCGGTCAGACCTGCTAGACGCAGGAGGCGCGGAGTGAGAGATCGAGCTGCCCACAGACGGATCGATGACCTGACGGATCAGGTTATTGACTCGTATGCTGCATTATCGCTGGATATCCGCGAGATGCAGGAGCGGCAGCACTATCAGCACATCATGGCCCAGCTTCAGTTCGAGCGTGTCATGGGTTACCCGTTCGACCCGACGCAGTATCCATACGTGCCACCACCACCACCACCGGATCGAGACTATTGAGGAGCTGCAGGATTTTCTTTATTATACTTTTTATGCAGTTCAGCCATTTATCCGGTGAGTACTCTTATTTCCAGACTTATATTGACCCACTGGGACAGTGTGTCCCAAGTATGGGGTGTTTGTATTTATGTGATGACTTTGATGTACTTATTTGACTATTTTGATGTATGACATTTTATCGGATATTTTATTCATGCTTCACTTCTGCATTTATATGATTATCTGATATTACATGCATACCTACAGGTTATTTGATTGAGAAAAACGTCGAAACCGAAAAAAAAATGGTTTTAAAAATTTTTTTTTTTACCTCGACTGAGTCAGTCTTGGCCAAACGAGGCGTTTCACCTCGGTTGAACCAAGAACACCTCGACCGAGGTGTGTTAACTGAGAGTTTTCGAAAATGATTTTCGTGTTGCTTATCTGGATATGATCTCAGTGAAGATCTTGTTTACTGACTGGTTTTAAATTCTTTATGTGTTTGAAGGGTTTTATAATATGTTTAAGTTGCTAAATGCTTTGTTTGAAATTATTGGCATGTTTAATACTTTGTTTTTATCCAAATTATGTTGAATTTGAAGGTTGACACCACAAGATAAGTTCTCTCACTTTCTTCCTGGAAAGACCAAGGCAATTCATTCTCTTCTTCTTCTTCTTCTTGATCATGCTTAGCCCCTCATATACATTTTGCCTCCCTTTACCTATCCGGGAATTTGGAAGCAAGCGAAGTGGTGAAAGCAAGTGAAGTAAAGTTGAGAAGTGGCTGGAAGTGAAAGTTTTAGAAAGCAATAATAGGTTTGGGGAAGTCAATCATGAAGATGAGTAACTCGGCACCATTCACATAGCCGGGTGTTTGTGTCTTGCCAAAGTCGGATTGAGCGATATTCCTAACGGGTCATGGTATGTGCATCAAGGGTTTGATGCATGTCAAGAAATTGATGATTGCTGATTTCCCAGGATTCGGTTATTGTGCACCTCTGTCCATGCATCCCAAAAAGTAAAGTAAAAGGAAAAAGTGTGAAATAAGCAAAGCTTATTGGTGGAAGATGTTGCAAGTCAAAGTGAAAGTGAAGTTCATCCTTTTCCCGGATTCTAGCACCACATTACCTTACATACATCCCTACCCTACACGTTTCTTGACCTTTTCTTTTGGGAAGCCCTTGAGACCTTGAGCTTGTTGATTGACTTAGTGGTTTAAATCGGATTATACATGATTAATTTTGATAATTATGACTTATTATGCATTCTATGATTTTATGCAAAGATGAACAACTTTTCTATATTTATAAAATGTTTTGATCATATTTTGATTTTAAATTCCATGAAGTACTCTCTTAGAGTGATCTATGATTGTAACACACCATAAAAATGTTTTTGAAAGACTTTTCATTGATTTTCTTGACTTATAATCCATTCTATCTTGTCTTCTATATGCGGAACTTGCTTGGGGACAAGTAAGGGCTAAGTATGGGGTATTTTGATAGCATGAATTATAGTCTATATTTTAGGGTTTGTTTGGACGTTTTATCTTCAATAATCTGCATGTTTGTATGTATTATATGTGATTATATTACCATTTCATCTACCTTTGCGGGAATCAAGGTCTACACCTAGTTTTGCTGTAATTGTAGGAAAAATGGCGCGTTTTGCATCGAAAAGGAGCAAAAGGAGTTATGAGTCATTTGGAGCTACATCCAGGGAGCATAGCCATGGATTAAGGATTCACTTTGGACCAGTTTTGAGAGATTTCACATTCAGTTGTGACTCACCTCAGTTGACCAGAGATTCATCTCGACCGAGGTGATCCAGAGACGCCGACTCGACCGAGGCGAACACCTAGGACGCGGCGAGAATATTTTATTCTTGGCTGAGATCTTTTATCTTTGGAAGGTGATCTTATATTTTTGGGCTTGGCTCCTGGAAGGAAGAAGATCTTATATTTTACCTATTTTTATGGGAAAAGATCTTTCTAAGATTTCTTATCTTTGGAGGGTTATTTTCCTATAAAAAGGGTTGGATTTCCACAAATCCAACATCCCGCTTACACCGAAAAACAAGTCGCATACAATGCAGCAGCAACAGCATACTCCAATTGGGGAGATTCGAAGAGCCTTTTTGAAGGTTGAAGGAAGATTGAAGTCTATAGCTTTTATAGCTTTTTGGAGGGTTTTGTAAGATTGTCTTTAATTCCCTCACTTGTTGTCTTGTCTTGTTGGATTGCTATCCAAGGAACGCTTTTTGTTGTGATATTTGATTCAATTATTGAAGTCTTTTTCATTAAATTCTTCTTGTTCAAATATTCACTCTCTTCCCATATATTTATACTTTCATAATGATGATGAGTGGCTAATTTCCTTGTGTGATTCTAGGGTGATTGGCTGAAGGTTGTGGGAAAAACAATGATAGAATAATCTTAGATTCCAGTAGGATCCTGAAAGTTCGAGTCTTTAACCTTAACCCTAAGCATCTCGTTCAGTCGATGAACATCTCGGCCGGGGTGGAATTTGACTGACCGAGGTGACTTATCTGATCCTAAACTGAGAGTTAAGTGTTAGGGTTTGCCAAATCCTATTCTTATTACACCTTTCCTGGTTCAAAGCAAGCTTGGGATGAGACTTATCCGGTAATTCCTTGGTTTGTGTATCAACGATCATAAGTGTAGGTAATAAAGGTTTATCCTTTATTGGGGTTTGAGTGTGCTTCCATCCCATCTTTGTGAGTTAGCTTGAGACTTACTCGGTAAAGGTTGATTCTATTCCCTTAGATGGTGTGTAAGTTTGAGGTTATAGTTCTTTATCTTGATTCCTTGAGACTTACCCGGTAATAGGAGTTACGGTTTAGGATTAGTGAGTAGTGAGACTTACCCGGTAATCTAGTCCACTTTAGTAACACCTTCCCCTTGCAAAAATCTCAACTTTGTCCGCTTATCTTTAGATCTTGAGTTGGAACCACAACTAGATGCTTAATCCCTAGAATTGCATGTTTGCTTTATTGACTTCTTATTCATCTTTGATTGTGTTGATTGCTCTTGTGGTTAGTATTCACGAAGCTTACCGTTATTGACTTTGTTTCACCGAGTCCCTGTGATCGACCCCTGGAATTCCTTGCTTTTTTACTACGATTGACCCGTACACTACGGGTTCGCATCCTTGTTTTAAGCTTAAGTCTAGGGTTATAAATTTAAAGCTTGCACACACCGTTTGGAGCGAACATAAATCAAATCTAGTTATTGAATCACGTACCCTTCCCTTCTTCCTTATCTCCATTTTGGTGCTTTGAATCTTTGGTTTCTATCTTCTTGTTGGATTTTTTTGTTTGAATTTGATCATCCCTTCAACATCTACTTCAACATTTGGTTCAAGGATTGTGAAATTGAACCCAAACAAAACAAGGAATTTCTACTTATATCATCTCGTTGGATCACAAAGGAGGGCATGAGTTTGGGTAATTACTTTTTACGATTTTCATTGACTTGTTTGATACAATGAAATTGAACACATATGTTATAATAAATGAACACAATTGATATTACATATGCGGGAAAGAAGGAGAACAATTGTTCTCTTGAAAAAAATTGTTAAAAAAAAGTTGAACGTAATTTGAATAAAAAAATAAACATTATGTGAACAAATGAACCACGTCCATCTATAAAAATGAACTTCTATACGCTGATTATTGAATAACCTTACACGGATTTGGAAAGGTTGGATACTAAATTTTTGTCACAAAAAATGAAAATGGCTTGTGTAAGAAATGAATTGATTGAACGTTATTTTTTAAATAATTTTGAGAAAATTTAGCTATTAGGGCAGTTTTTGTTTATTGGATACTAACTAGGCCTCTAGCTAATTTCAATATAAAAATAAAGATAAATTAAAAACAAAAGGCTGAATTATAGGAAGAAGTTATGGTAGTTAACATAATCTCATTAATTGAAAACTGCCTTAATTCAAAAAACCTATTAAGGAAAAATGGAAACTGTATAGAGAGATTTGCAGAATCTTTTCCAAATCATATCAACGGAAACTAGATCCCAATAATTCAGAACAAAGCGTCTTCTTCCCACATCCATATCGTCTCCTATGATTTTCGTCAACCAACTTTCGTCCTCGCCGCCCATCAACCCAAAAACTTCAAAGATCATCGGCTTCTTCTTCTTCTTCTTCGACTCTTCATCGTTTCTTATTCCCCCTACTTCGAACTTGAAAATAATATATTATGTACATAATTTTGTACAATCATGTACATATCACATACACAAATTACAATGCACATACATATACACATAAACATAAAATGTAACCAGTCACCAAACAAATGTCTGCATTAAACAAAATAGTTAACGTACATACTCAATGTGTACGGTACTCTATCCAAAAATTATGTACATATTCATAAGCCATACATATATTAATTTAATAATGCATCATCGAATGTGTACATACTACATGCGTACACATTATGTCATACAATATATGTAACACATATACATATTATTTATATGTTTCAAACACATACATATATTAATGTATCATCCAATGTGTACACAATGTTACTTTCTTCAACCTGATACCGTTAATTACAAACAATCATCGTCTATCCAGAATATGGCTTACCATTTACACAGTTGAAACACTACAAGTAAGGTGATTCATCATATATGTACATTAATTGTTTCTGATATAACACTTTAATTTTATATGAATGATTCGTCCGCCATTGACGCATATAAAAAGCTTCGAAAATCCAAAAAATATATATACACACATAAGGCTTACCGAATTACGAGTGTTGTGATGATGATGCAACCAAAACCAAAATACAGATGCAGTAGAAGTTCACAAACGCACAAAGTTTTTCCCCGAAAATGGCGAAAACCTTCGTCCTCTGAATTCGTTGAAAATGGAGAACCGTATATCGTATAAAACAGATCCTAATTACGGATGATTGTGGCCGCTATTTTTTCTCAAACCGTTATTTCCTTTAATTTCAATAATTAATTTTGGAAATAAATATGGTTTAATTGGAGAGAGAAAGATCATGGGATCTTTATTTTAGTTATTTTTAAATTTTTTATTTTAATACTCATGGGGTCTAGTTTGTTAATGATAACTCAAAACTACCTACTTTGTACACAAGTATGCAAAAGGTGCCTACTTAACCATTTTACCCATTTTTTCAGATTCAGTGACATTAGGTACGGCTACATCTTCACATTGAGTACAACTACATCTTCTCTATTGGTTACTACATGATCAATGTTGAGTAATACATCTTTCTTTTGTATTCTTTTATGCAATAAGTGATCATGCTAGAATGGACAAAGACAATGTTAAATTAAATTATAAAAAAATTGCGTTGAAAGCTTGGTACTTGTAAAAAATGAACATAATTTGAATAGAAAATGAATATTATGTGTAGAAAATATGAACCCCGTGTAGCTAAAAAAATCAACTAACATGATCTTACTTTCAACTACTTCACAAATTCAATAATTTTGGGTACTACATCCTCACCGTTGATTATATCTTGTTTAAATGAGCATCCTCTAACTAGTGAAGATGAAGGTATATTACAATTTACACCAAATAATTAAAATGTTTGGCTTCCAATTTGTGATAAAGTTATGAAGCCACGTCATTTGTTGGACAAGTGTTCACAACTTTGGACAAAACTATTGATTTATATACAAGTTATGCTTCCATTTGTGGGTTTTAGGCTCGTATTGTTCTCACATACCAAAAAGAGAGAGAGAGTAAGAAAGTACATGGTATGCACAAGAGAAGGGGGAAATGTTGCATATATTATTGGGAAAGAACAACATTATCAAATAGAGTTGGTTGTAAGACGCTAATTATGTTTAGAATTATAAGAGGTGAAAGGAATGTTGTTAAGAAGTTTGATTAATGTCATAATCACCCTTTAATACCTTAAATACAAAACAGTTTGCTAAGTCGAATAGAAAAATGGACATTGGATTGAAGAATTTTGTCCTCAATTGTGGTAGAGCAAAAATTGGACCGACAAGAAGTCATGAAGTTTGTATAGGGGTTATTGGGGAATATGGAAATATAGGTGTAACAATATTAGATTATAAGAATTTTAGCTGAGATTTGTTGAGATATGTATTTTGACAATTCTTTTTTTTTTAAAAAAAATTTTTCAGATATGATATGTTTTTCACCAATCATTGGACTAGATAAACACAATAAATTGTGTGAAATTTGGTGGTGCTCTTTTGCTCAAGAAAGATGTAAGCTAATTTGTATCAAAAGCTTTAAAGAAGCGATGGGAAACACTTCTAGGTTTTTGTTGACCGATCAAGATTCAGCCAAGAAGATAACAACTCAACAAGTTTTTTCCACTACTGATCGATAAGTGATAGATTGCATATCACATTGGATGGTTATTAGCATGTTTTGGATTATATTTAGTTGAATTTTGGCGATAATTTGTAATCCATATGAGGAAACAAAGAGTGAAGTAATCAAGGGATTAACAACGTGTTGAAGATCATTGAAGTGAAGAGCCGAAGAAATATTCAAAAGAACAACTTAAGTTGAACTTCTAGCGATCGCCACCGTACCCACGCCAGATCACCACTGCACTTGCGGTGTGGCCACTCCACAACCCTTGTGCCACATACCCGCGGCACTTGACCGCCGCACCCGCGGCACTTCATTACCACACCCACAATGGGTTCATTCCCGATGGAAGAAGAATGTGGCCGTTTGACTTACTACACCCGCGGGGCAACCCCACCGCACCCGTTGTGAACGACTTCTGAAGAAATAAATCCAGACTTTAAAATTGGACGTTTGTTGCTTTTTAATTTTTGAAAACTACTTGGGCATTTGCTTTCCGTGGTTTTAATTTCTACACTACTATTTAAGGAGGTGTTATGATCTATGAAAACACACCTCATTTTCCTTCTATTTTTATATTCACAAACTCTCCATGAAGAACTGAGTTCCCTTTTTTGTGCTTGACATTTGAAGCTTTCAGTAAGATTGGTTGTGAATTTTGTAATATGTTCAATTCTGTTATTTTGTTCTATTAATTCTTCGTCTTGAAAACTTAAATTGATTTTGTCATTTTATCTAGTCTAATCTTTTAGATTTGTTGACTTTATCTTCATCGCTAGGATTTGTAGATTTTGGGTTCGGGTTACATCTTTGAGTAGCATTTCCGATTTATAGTAGCAGGTTGCGAGTGTATTTCGTAAAAGAAGTTATTTTCATGATTATAGTAACGGTTCGTTCCTATTATGTATACTTTGTTAAAACCCTACTTGGATTCCTTTTCCTAATCAAATCTTGAAGGATTTTATTTAGAAACGAGTATTATCACGGTTGATAGAACGGTAACTACAAATGATCAAGTATAAGGACATCGTAAGAGAGATCTTAAGATAGAAAACATGGATCTTCATTTCTTACTAAAGAGGATATTTGTTGAGTATAACATTTTTCAAACAATCAAAAAAACTTTATTGAGAAATTTGTTTCCCTATTTTTCTTTGAAATAGTCACAAAACTATTTTGAAATCCCCCCCCTAAAAAAAATTAAAAAAAATTCTCGTTGGTACTAAAAGAACGCCTTGATTTCAATTTAAAGAATTGGGGAAAAGAGGTTCTTGAAAGTTATGTTTTGCAAAATAGGTTCCTAGATAAAATAGGAAAAAGTAGGCCTGCAAATTAGAAAAATAGGGGTACTGTAACACCCCAAATCTGATAGACTCGAGATGCTACGGGTTAGGACCTCACAATAGGTCCCGATCTTTAGCCTAACAACAACTTCATCGGACCTTACAACACGGCACAAATAAAAGCCAAATGGAAAGAGTTCTAATGCATCATGAGTATCTGAAATACAACCGAAAACATACTCCAACCGAGTTCTCAAAACAAACGACAAGACTACGTCTGTAACAAAGAAAATAAAAGATTATTGATCCCGTCATATAGTGTACGGAACCCCAACTACTCACTACCGCCGGATCACTCGATCGCCTCCCTAACCTGCAAGGCATCTACAAGCGGTATAAAACCATTAAGCTTAACATTCTATGCATTAGAATAAAGGTAAAGGCACATAAACTCATAATAAACACATTCAACATACAAAACTCAAGTCAGTTTATTATCTTTGGTTAAGTCATATCCTTACTAATGATACTTATTTTTTGACACGAGGGATTCCCAAACCTCGTCTCCGTCCCCATTTACCAGTAAGGAATGATAGTAATGCATTTGACCGTCTACCTGTCTGGTCTAGTCGCAAAGAACCTCCTAGCTCTTGCAAGAGCTAGACAGTGATGTCACCGTCCGTTATCATACACTTGGGCCAATTACGTAATGTATAAAGTCGTCCTATTCCGGTTTTGTTGTTTAATATAACTAACACACACCACCAAAACACAATACACTAATACAAAGAAGTCAACTAAGTAAGTCCGTGGACTTACCAATCTCAACGCGAAACCCAATCGAACTCTCTCAACCTCCCGTGGGAAAACATGCAATGCCTGTTCAACACAAGGCACACGGATCAAACAACTCTCTAGTCAACTAGAAGTCCTTAGATTTTTAGGCTCAACATCCTCTCAAGAACAACAACACTCTAGTCAACTAGAAGTCCTTAGACTTCTAGGCTCAACATCCTCTCTAGAACAACATCACTCTAGTCAACTAGAAGTCCTTAGACTTCTAGACTCAACATCCTCACAAGAACAACATCAGTCTAGTCAACTAGAAGTCTAAAGATTTCTAGGCTCAACATCCTCACAAGAACATAAACGCATAAGATAGATTGACACTTAAAACCTAACACAACTCTTCTAAACCAAACTATACTTATACCCAACTTCGGAACATCCTAAATATGGATTATACCAACGGACCATTCTCAACTTTTCCCACAATGTCATATATATATATATATATATATATATATATATATATATATATATATATATATATATATATATATATATATATATATATATATATATATCAACAACATATCCAAAAATCAAGTCCAACAGAGGTCAATAACCCATCCAAATCTACCTCACAAAACTGCATCACAAGCAGTTTTTCTAACACTTGAATATTTCAGCAACCATCCAGAAAACTGCTTACAACCTCGACTTTGAAAAATCATAACTACTAAACCTCTCGATGGAATCCTCTTAAATTTCGATATATTCTACCATGCAATCCTAACTATAAAATATCCAAAATTTAAGTCTAATCGAGGAATATAACCCAATCAAATCTGTTCCACAAAACTGCTTCCCAAGTAGTTTTTTCTCAAACTTAGAATATTCAGCATTGTTCTAAACACTGCATGAGGAACCAACTTTGTAGAATCATATCTCCTAAACTATAACTCGGAATACTCTCAAATTTCAGTATGTTATACTTTATAATACCAACTGTAACATATCCAAAATTCAGCAACAAAGGAGGAGTCTAACTTACCCAAATCTAGACCCGACCTGCGCTGCTGTCCAAAAATGTTGCCTCTTGAGTCCTTCGATTGCACAACCGCCTTCTTAAGGTCTCCTTTGATGCTATGGACGTCCTCTAGCTTTCAACACAAGGTCTTAGCCTTCCTTCAAGGTCTAGACACATCATCACATAAGCAAGAACAAGAAGTGGCCCTTGAGTGTGAATCCATGGAGATCTTCCAATCAAGAGTTATGGAGAAGAGGAAAGGAGAAGAAGGAAGAGGAAGGAAAGAGAAACTTACCCTAGCACGTCTCTGCAGTCCTAGCTTCACGTGGAAATCTCAAACAACGATGGAGCAAGAATGGAGGATGGAAATGGAGATGAGGATTTGGAAGAAGAGAGAAAAACAAAGTAACGTGAAAAGAAAATGAGAGAGGAAGAGATGGGATGCATAAAAGAGTGGGATAACCAAAAGACCCCAGCCATGAAACTCCCGCTCATTAATAGGACGAAGCTTAATGGTGGGAATGTGAAAGGTTGGGCGAGAAGATACTGAATTCTCGCAATAGCGTGTCACCGCCCCGGCAGGACATCCAAGCCGCGGTCGCAGGCTTTCTAAGCCACAAGGCGGTAGCCCTTGCTCAAGGCTTCTAACGTCTCTCGTAAACGGAACCAAAATTCCGGGCGTTACATCAAATCCCCCTCAAAATAAGTTTCGTTTCGAAACTTAAACAAATGCTAATCCTCTCAGTCTCAACGTAGACATGAACTCGGAACATGAAGGCATAATCCTTCTATCTACACACATGATCTACTCAAGCTAGCAAATCAAGATCATACAAAACAAACACATAATCCCGCACATGCATAACTACATATAACATCACACATTCACATACGTCTAACTCATCGATCATGTCGATCCTACTAGCTCAGCGTAAAATTCCACCAAGGATACTATCCTCCATCTCGCAAGTAGTCTCATAGGCTCCCCGTCTATACCACTAGATTGTCATGACTAACAACGCATCTCAAGTTATGTACGTACTCCCTTGGTTGATACACATGAAATGTTGATGAACACATTCTACTTCTCGGTGGCAACGCCAACCTATAAACCACTTTTCCAACTCGCGCCACGATCTCAAAAACGTCTGACGCCTCGCGTCGGTGATACACTCAGGTAGGCTTGCTCCATATCTGAACTCTCGAGGCATGTACCTCCTATTTGTACACGTCTGCTAGCGACTCAGCGCGGCTAGCATTCGCTCTTGGATCATCGTTACTCGAGCAATGTCATCATATATCTGCTCAAGGCTATCCTATCATTACTACTCCGTTAATCCCTACATCATGGTTTATGACATATCCACCCATATAATGTCTCACAAAGGCCATCCCAAACGACGCATAACAACTATAATGATACAAAAACTTAAACAAAGGGAAGTGTTCTGATCACACTTGTCCCCAATCTGGCACACATGCTCTCAATCCGAGACGATGGTACTTGGTATCCCCACGAAATTTTACTTTTAACATAGTGAATTCCTCCACTAGCCGATTCATTGGCCACGTTTCCCAAACAGTTATAAAATGCGCGATCTTGTCAGTTGCTCTACGATAATTCCAAAAGCATCACAACTTTTACTCGGTCTAAAACCGGTAATAACATTTACAAAGATATCCTCCCACTCCCACTGCGTAACTGGAAGTGGATGAAATCCTCATCCCGTCATATCTTGCTCACACTTGACCTGATGGCAGGTCGCACATTAGCTTCGTACCTAGTCGCATCGGGCTTAAGTCCACCTCACCACTACAACATATGATGTCCCGATTCGTCTTACATTCTGTATAACACATAAGGTATCCTCTCCTCAAATCGGACAAGGGTATGTCCTTATCCGGAAACCGGATATCCATCTCCATCCATACTAAATCCCTCTGCAACTGAAACTGGACCGTAAGTCAAGTTATTGCCTCCTCTCGAGGCATCCACATACTAAGGGTGTCGGTGACTACACTCACCTTCCCCGGATGATACAATTGCAAAAACACCTGACTGAATTCCTTAATCAACCCTATCCATCACTTCGATCGGATATTCAACTCTTTCTGAGCGTATATATACATCAAATCCTTATCATCCGCTTCAGGCTGGCTTGTCGCTCCATAAAAATATTGACATCCTCATAAGCACATGTATTAAGCGGCTAGCTCACGACCCTTCATGGGCCATTCCTCTCATACGCCCAGAATTGTCTAACACATACATGTGAAACCTCACTTGTTACTTCAACCGCATCCCAAGCCCCGCTTGGATGCATCCCTATTTATCGCCAAGTCCACAAGACTCTTGTCTGTGTAAAAGAAATCTAAGCAGAGGCTAATCACCTCTTCAGCTTTTCAAAGCTCCACGGACACGGCTCGGACCATACGATTCTAGTACACCTCCTCGGAAAGGAAGGGCATTAAAACCATTTCGCAACTGGGCAGATATAGCCCACCAATCTAAAACCTCCCTACCTCCCCAACATTCTTTGGAGGTAGCACCGAAAATACCACATTGGTCTTTGTTTGATCAACTTGATCCCTCTCGTTGTCACTAACTGTCCTAGGAAGTCACTTTAGACGTCTTAACTCCCACTTAGATGACTTTGCTCATAATCTTATCCCACATAACTTGTATTAATGTCGTCTCGTGTCAAACTTGTTCCTCTCAACTCCGAGAGTACAACAAGGTGTCGTCGAAATGAGAACATAAGAATCATTCGTACATCTCCCACATCACTAGTTGTTGTTACTAACATAAGGTTATGGCCCATATTGGAACCGTCCGTAAAGCCACAAATTGTGTGACACCACTACTACTAGATTCAGAAACTGATGAATTTGTATTTACATAACCTCTCAACTTCTCGTGTGTCGTGCCCAAATGGCTTCAATACAACTTGTAGTAACCATACCGGTCCGAAATGCTGTCTTGCGTAGGTACTTTCTTTTCTCGTCCTAAACTGGTGACATCCCGACTTCAAGTCGTTACTTTCTTTTCTAAGCTTGCAGCATTGCCCTAATTCGGGTTCTCCGTTACCCGACATAGCCCTCTTGGCTTCTTCGGGTGCGTCTAGAAAAATTTTGAATCATCTCTTGCTCGCGATGACATATCAACCGTTTCACACAATGTATCCTTTATATATATATATATTCGTAAAGCCACAATGAAAGTCTCACCTTCCTCTTGATCCTCTAGTTCTTCCAACCCTGATCACACCTTACAGGTTCTGATCCGTTTCGTTCTTCCACATGTCAATCCCATGACCTAAGAAGGTCTCATAGGTCATTACAATCCTCCCTAAGTGGTCTTTTACTATTACTTGCCTTGAACCCGTTCAATGCTACTTGATTACGCCATTTGCCCTTCCGTTTATATAACTCCTTACTACTGACATTGAATCACCGGGAATATTCCAAGCTCTTGTTACCATTCCTTTATGATCCACAATATGGGTTACTCTTCCCATCTACACTCATCTATAGACAACCTACACTTGTGAGTTATCGGTTGTCACTGATTAGCTTATGGTTGACCTTCTTTGAGGTCAACAACCTTCCTTTCTTTTATACTATCCATGTTACCATTCTCATGAAGGCAACTCTCTCAGGGTACTCTACCATAAAATCCGTTAGCTCATTCTTCATTCAACGCTCCCTTTTCCTTCTACAATATAATTATACCCTTCTCGGCCTTGTTGTGCCATGTGACTCACCTTCATAGGCTTAACCGCATTTCATGATATCTTGTGAGTGCGTCTTCTCAAAAATCTATAACGTTAGTTAGCATCCACTTGGGATCTCGTAAAATTTGGCACTTCACCTTCTAGTCCTTCTGTAAGCTTAACTTATGTATCTCCTAGATCTTCGTAATTAGTCCATCTGCACCTTTCATCTAGACTCCCGTACTTAGGAGCGCCTAGGGAAACTTACGTCTCAATTGGAGCGCCAATCTTATCCTTGAGTGAAACTGCACTCATCTTCACTTGCTTCGTGTCTTTAATTTATTAGTGCGACATTGGGAAGAACCTTCAGTTAGTTGTCTCTTGTTGCTTTCTTGATGATCCATCCTTGCTTCCTTAGAACACTCTCCTTAAATGTGTAGTTTCCCTCTCAGTTTTGCTTAAGTTCCTCTCTATATGTTTAACCTTCGGTTAAGTCATCTTTGGTCTTCTGCTTCGACGTCCTCATAAAGGGATCCAAGAAATCATCGGGGTGCTCACAAAAACTTGATGCTCAATTCGATAACTTGAACATCTCCTCGTCGTATATACACTAGCCTAAGCCATCCGCGGTTTGCCCAAGGGGTGATGATAGCTTCCTATCATCTAACTATGAAGTCTACAACTCTACAATAATACTAGTGTACCATACGAACAAATATATATATAAGTATATAGAGGTCATGTTACTACTATAATCCTAACAAGGCTAGAAAAAACTTACAATTCAACATACAACTTTAAATCCAGTAAACTAGACTATCGAGATTTGTGGAGGTAGTGGTAGTCTCGTACATTCTATCCAAACCCGACTATGCTCGTGGTTTGAAAACGAAATCCGTTTTGAAAACTCAGAACCCTTACAGGTTCTGTTTGTTTGTCTATTTGGCCTTTTAGAAGATTGCGAGTGCCGTTGTTGTCAACCTAGAGCTCTGATACCATATTGTAACACCCCAAATCTGATAGACTCGGGATGCTACGGGTTAGGACCTCACAATGGGTCCCGACCCTTAGCCTGACAACAACTTCACCGGACCTTACAACACGGCACAAACAAAAGCCAAATGGAAAGAGTTTTAATGCATCATGAGTATCTGAAATACAACTGAAAACATACTCCAGCCGAGTTCTCAAAACAAACGACAAGACAACGTCTGAAACAAAGAAATAAAAGATAATTGATCCCGTCCTATAGTGTACGGAATCCCGGTTGCTCTCTACCGCCGGATCACTAGACCACCTCCCTAACCTGCAAGGCATCTACAAGCGGTATAAAACCGTTAGCTAAACATTCTATGCATTAGAATAAAGGTAAAGGCACATAAACACATAATAAACACATTCAACATACAAAACTCAAGTCAGTTTATTATCTTTGGTTAAGTTATATCCCTTACTAATGATACTTATTTTGTGACACGAGGGATTCCCAAACCTTGCCTCCGTCCCCATTTACCAGCAAGGAATGATAGTAATGCATATGACCGTCTACCTTCCTAGTCTAGTCGCAGAGAACCTCCTAGCTCTCGCAAGAGCTAGACAGTGATGTCACCGTCCGTTATCATACACTTGGGCCAATTACGTAATATATAAAGTCGTCCTATTTCAGTTTTGTAGTTTAATATAACTAACACACACCACCAAAACACGATATGCTAATACAAAGAAGTCAGCTAAGTAGTCCGTGGACTTACCAGTCCCAACGCGAAACCCGATCGAACTCTCTCAACCACCCGTGGGAAAATATGCAACGCCTGTACAACACAAGGCACACGAATCAAACAACTCTCTAGTCAACTAGAAGTCCTTAGACTACTAGGCTTAACATCCTCTCAAAAACAACAACACTCTAGTCAACTAGAAGTCCTTAGACTTCTAGGCTCAACATCCTCTCTAGAACAACATCACTCTAGTCAATTAGAAGTCCTTAGACTTCTAGACTCAACATCCTCACAAGAAAAACATCACTCTAGTCAACTAGAAGTCCTTAGACTTCTAGGTTCAACATACTCACAAGAACATAAACGCATAAGATAGATCGACACTTAAAACCTAACACAACCCTTCTAAACCAAACTATTTTTATACCCAACTTCAAAACATCCTAACTATGGATTAAACCAACGGATCGTTCTCAACTTTTACCACATGCTCCTATGTATATAACATATCCAAAAATCAAGTTCAACAGTGGTCAATAACCTATCCAAATCTACCTCACAAAACTGCATCACAAGCAGTTTTTCTAACACTTAGAATATTTCAGCAACCATCCAGAAAACTGCTTACAACCTCGACTTTGAAAAATCATAACTACTAAACCTCTCGACGGAATCCTCTCTCAAATTTGGATATATTCTACCATGCAATCCTAACTATAACATATCAAAATTTCAAGTCTAACCGAGGAATATAACCCAATCAAATCTGTTTCACAAAACTGCATCCCAAGCAGTTTTTTTCTCAAACTTAGAATATTCAGCATTGTTTAAAAAACTGCATGAGAAACCAACTTTGTAGAGTCATATCTTTAAAACTATAACTCGGAATACTCTCAAATTTCAGTATGTTATACTTTATAATACCAACAGTAACATATCCAAAATTCAGAAATAAAGGAGGAGTCTAACTTACCCAAATCTGGACCCGACCCTGTGGCTGCTGTCTAGAAACATTGCCTCTTGAGTCCTTCGATTGCACGGCCGCCTTCTTAAGGTCTCCTTTGATGCTATGAACGTCCTCTAGCACGTCTCTGCAGTCCTAGCTTCACGTGGCAACCTCAAAGGACGATGGAGCAAGAATGGAGGATGGAAATGGAGGTGAGGATTTGGAAGAACAGAGAAAAACCAAGTAACATAAAAAGGAAATGAGAGAGGAAGAGATGGGCTGCATAAAAGAGTGGGATAACCAAAAGACCCCAGCCATGAAACTCCCACTCATTAATTGGACGAAGCTTAATGGTGGGAATGTGAAAGGTTGGGCGAGAAGATACTGAATTCTCGCAATAGCGTGTCACCGCCCCCGCGGGACGTCCAAGCCGCGGTCGCGGGCCTTCTGAGCCACAAGGGCGGTAGCCCTTGCTCAAGGCTTCTAACGTCTCTCGTAAACGAATTTGTAGATTTTGGGTTCAGGTTACATCTTTGAGTAGCATTGTTCTATTAATTCTTCGTCTTGAAAACTTAAATTGATTTTGTCATTTTATCTAGTCTAATCTTCTAGATTTGTTGACTTTATCTTCATCGCTAGGATTTGTAGATTTTGGGTTCGGGTTACATCTTTGAGTAGCATTTCCGATTTATAGTAGCAGGTTGCGAGTGTATTTCGTAAAAAAAGTTATTTTAATGATTATAGTAACGGCTCGTTCCTATTATGTATACTTTGTTAAAACCCTACTTGGATTCCTTTTCCTAATCAAATCTTAAAGGATCTTATTTAGAAACGAGTATTATCGGGGTTGGTAGAACGGTAACTACAGACACTCAGGTATAAGGACATCGTAAGAGAGATCTTAAGATAGAAAACATGGATCTTCATTTCTTACTAAAGAGGATATTTGTTGAGTATAACATTTTCCAAACAATCAAAAAAACTTTTAGTGAGAAATTTGTTTCCCAATTTTCTTTGAATTAGTCACAAAACTATTTTGAAATCCCCCCTCAAAATTTTTTTTTTTAAAATTTATCGTTGGTACTATAAGAACACCTTGACTGAAATTGAAAGAATTGGGGAAAGGAGGTTCATGAAAGTTATGTTTTGCAAAATAGGCTCCTAGATAAAATAGGAGAAAGTAGGTCTGTAAATTAGAAAAATAGGGGCACCATGGGGGAGGGGGGGGGG
>BSUD01000001.1:142555594-142568630 GCA_033239045.1 Fagopyrum esculentum
GGGGGGGGGGGGGGGGGGGGCAAATGGAAATGATAGTGGTGGATGTATTGATGTACAAAATTTTAATATTGATTAGACAGTTACTTTTCGCAGAGATAATAGAATGAAGAGTTTTTTTTGGGTAAGAGTACTACATAAACAAAGATAATAGAGGGATGAGTTTTTGGTTTTGTACAAAAAAAATTTTTTGGGTAAGAGTATTGCAGAAACATAACTCTTACCCAATATTTTAGCCCTTACCCAAGCATACCCAACCATACGATATTAAACCCTTTACCAAAGCATACCCAACCCTACGGCATACCCAACCATACCCAAACTGTACCCAACATTAACATAACACTACTTTACCAAACCCAACTGTATAAAACCCTTTACCTAACCATATATACCTAGTTTGTAAACACATCCAACTTTAACTTACAAAAACACTTATGGAAACATACCCACATTACTTTACCCACAACAAACCCACCCAACTTTAACTTACAAAAAATTACGCAAACATACACACAATACTTTACCCACCAACCAGTTACCCAACATACCTAGCAACCTTTACGACGCAAACTTACAAAGTCAGACAATGTTACCCAGAAATAGGAGAAATAACATTAATGGAGGAGTGGGTAACAACATTGAAAGAAATAGGAGAAATCTAACACAAGGCAGGAGAATGATGACAAATACTAATGCTTACCCAGAAATAGTAGTAACTTCAGTAGCTTGAGATTATCTAGGAAGTTTGAGGGTTTCAGATTCACAAAACCCAGATATGAGAAGTTTTTTTTCAAATTATCCAGCAATGTATCCACGGAGTTTTTTTGTATTGGAACAGGGAAATGGGTTTATAGATAGTACAAAAAGAGAGAAGAGGGAAGTAGGTTCAAATGAGTTGCGTTTTTTGGGGCAGAAATTCCCTCCAAAATTTCCATTAAAATTGTCACCAGTCAAATCGGATGGGTTGTCTTTTGCCCACTTTTGTAATATTTCTAATTTACCCAATTATATAGGGGCCCAATTTCTCAATTAGAAATTGGGACGACCTTAATTTTCAACTCTATGCTGTAAAAGACCCATAATGCCAATTCTTCCATTGAAATTTTGAGTTTATTTGGGTTTGACCCTAACTTACTTGTTATACTTTATTGTTAGTAGGTATATTTCGATAATCATTTGATTACACACCCAAGGACGGGTTGTCACTCGTCATTGATTTTTCATGTGGCACATCATACAAAATGTGTTAATAAAAGTAGGAGTGACCTTAAACACTCTGTTGCGTTTTGGGCAACACTAAGCATCGTGGTATGGAGTGAAAATATTGAGTGCGAAGATTTGATGAAAATTGGTTTGCAATCGGTGTGGAGTTTGATTTGAAAGATGAACCTTGGTTTAAAAATTTATATGATCTCCACAACTCATAGATACTGGCATACTTTTGTGATATGTTGCTTAGAGGATTGGTAAGGACTACATCTATTTCTGAGTGTGAGAATAGTTTTTTTCATAAATATACAACTCATTATTTCAGTCTTGCTGAGTTGATTACACATTATGATAGTGCAATGGACACTCAACATTATGAACAAAACAATTTGAACTTTTAATGTGAGACAAAAGTGCTAGATTTTGAGTGATTTGAAATTGGAGAAGTGTTGTGCTCAATTGTTCACATTAAGTGCATTCAAGATAGTGCAAGAAGAAATGATGTGTGGTTGGAATGATTAATTGTCGAGTTAACAAGTTTGATAATGGAAATCCTATTAACTTGTTCAGCATAAGAGATGGAAAAGGTAAATATTTTATTATTGAGTATGGGACATATAATGAGCATATAGTGTGCACTTGTAAGATGATACTGGGTATTCGCCCGTGTAGATGGTCCGATATTTTGACACCTAAAAGACTCAATAGAAATGAAACAAAAGGAAAGAGTTATGGAAAGAAGATGATCCAATGAGGAATGGATCGATAGATGGATATATCAAGATCAAAGTGACGACCTGAAAGTACAAAAGGCCATGATAGGAAGGATCGTCTAAATACACAACCAACGAAGTCTTGTAGAACCCTTTTGCTACACCATAAACACAATAGACGTTCTAAAAGAACCTAAATCACCTTGGATTGCTTGTGGCCAGTTGAAGCACTCTGTTTTACCAACGGCAAGTAGAACACACTCAAACAAGTCCAATCGAGTTGCGAGCAAGATGTCTCTTACATAGGTTTGCTCCCCACGCAAGGAGATGACTGTAGACGCCGCAGGGGATAACACAACATGTTTATCAGAAAGTGTTTATTATTCAAGAGGAAAAAATATGAGGCACAACCTCCCTATTTATAGGAGAGAAGGCCCAAAAATTATACACGTGGGATGGCTAGTTTTGGCTTAAAAAGCCCGTGATCCATCTAGAATAAGATAAAGTCTATCCCTAAGAAAATAATAAAATAAGATCAATCTTCTAAAAAGATTAGATATTATTTAGAAAAATAAAATTTAAGATCTATCTTCTATAAAGATTAGATCTTCTAAAATAAAATAGAATTTATCTTCTAACAAAATAAGATATGATCTATTTTAAGCTTCCCTATTAAAAGACTTTTATTTGCAAAACAAATAAATTGGACTTGGGCTAAAAAAAAATATAATTTTAAAGCCAACAAATAAAATTAGCACATAATTAAATATGTCTTTATGGGTTGAAATAATAAAATAGAAGGCCTGATTTAATCTCTCTTGGTCCGCCTCCTACACGCATAACATGGATTAGAAATGACCTTCATTGGCCATGGTTCTTGATTACATTGTGGATTGGGTAGACTTATATAGCTCATCCATTCATCGGGGAGTAGACCGTATATTCTGGCGGGTGGCCCCGAAAAGAATATACTTCAAGATTGTGGGCCCTACGTGGTGATCCTACGTAAATAGCTTATACGGGTGTAGCAAGGATGGTCTAATCCCATGGCCTTCCAAACTTCCCTGCCTCAACCACCACCTGTCAAGATTGCTTAAATGGAAAACAAACTCGTGTGCAGATTCCAAAGCAAGTGACATGGAGATCAAGTAAACCTATGGAGCTGGTTTACTCTGACATTGTAGGCCTATCACACCAACATCACATAGTTGAAAAAGGTATTTCCTTAGCTTCATTGATGATTATAACCGCAAAGCATGGATTTATTTCTTAAGTGAAATGTCAGAAGCTTTGGAATGTTTTAAGACATTCAAAAGGATTGTTGAGAAAGAAGCAGAGGACAAAATCAAGTGTCTCAGGACTGACAGGAGAGGAGAATACACATCAACAGACTTCAACAAGTTTTGCAATGAAAATGGAATACGAAGGCAATTGACAAATGCTTATATACCACAACAAAATGGCGTCGGCGAGAGGAAGAATAGAATAGTGATGAACATGATGAGGTCACTGCTCTTAGCAAAAAGGTGTCAAAGAAGTTTTGGGCGGAAGGAGTAAATTGGACCTTTCACATCTTAAATCGATGTCCAACCTTAACAGTGAAAGATATCAAACCACAAGAAGCTTGGAGTGGAATCAAGCCCTCAGTGGATCACTTTAGAACTTGGGGATGCCTCGCTCATGCTCACATTCCAAAGGTGAATAGAGATGCAGAAGTTGGTGATCCATTGTGCTACACAATGCAAGAGGCCGATGATCCAATCTATTTTGAAGAAGCAAGTAAGGAAGATAAATGGCGGTAGACAACGGATAGTGAGATTAATTTCATTCGAAAGAACAACACATGGACTCTCTCTGTGCTGCCAAAGATTGCTAAGAAGATTGGTGTCAAAATGGGTATATAAGACCAAGAGAAACGAAAATGGAGAAATCAACAAATACAAGGTGCGCTTGGTTGCTAAAGGATATGCACAAAAGGAGGGAATAGACTTCATTGAAGTCTTCACTCCAGTAGCTCGCTTAGATATAGTTAGAATGATGATCTCCTTGGCTGCATAAAGAAGCTGGAGGATTTTTCAACTCGATATTAAGTCAGCATTTCTACATGGACAACTTTAGGAGCAAGTGTTTGTCGAACTACCTAGAGGGTATGAAGTTAAAGGTAAAGAACATATGGCGTATCAACTGCATAAAGCCCTATATGGCTTAAGACAAGCTCCAAGGACTTGGAAGAAAATGATCATTGTAAGTATTTATGTTGATGATTTAATTTATACCGGCAATGATGAGGGATTGATGAAGGAATTTAAAGGTTCTGTGAAGAAAGGCTTTGACATGTCAGATTTGGAAAGTATGAATTACTTCCTAGGTATTGAAGTTGTGCAAAAAGGAGGAGGAAAATGCATCTCCCAGAAGCGATATGCTGAAGAGATCTTGAATAAATTTGGCATGTCTGAATGTAACCTTGTCAACAGCTCGGTGGCCCCATGAGTGAAGATGCATAGTGATGTAGAGGGAACACTGGTTGATGAGACATACTACAAACAGATAGTAGGAAGCCTGATGTACTTAACAGCCACCATACCAGACTTGATGTTCTCCACAAGTTTGATCAACAGGTACATGTCTAAACCCACTGAATTGCACTTGAGTGCTTGATAGGTGATGGAATTACTTGAAGGAATTGTGTCCTTTATCCAAGGTGCAATTACTGATGATGAGATAGGACATTAAATATAGGGATATATATAATCCGATAATATTAGGGGTCATGGCGTTTTGCTAGAAGCTAACCATGATCGGTACATTTATATGATAAAATGTATTGCTAGTGTTATCGGGTCCTACGAGGTCACACCATAATGAGCATGTGAACTGAATCAATTAATGAGAGAATTACCATATAGAAGTATATGGTGAAATAAGGATATATTTTGTAGGAGTACAAAATATATTATGGAATTGGTAATTAATAATAGATAAGGGGTTATTTATTTATTAATTACTAAAATATATATATCTTATATTTTAAGGACGGGCTTTTTAATAGTAAAAAAGCCCAATCCTAATTTGATATATTTGATCGAACGATTGATAGGTAGGATAAGCAGCCGCTTATCACGGATACTGTACGTGTTCTTATTCTTCGATCCCTCTCTCAAAAGCTTCATTCTAGCAATCGAGCAATCGAAGGTTAAGGCGATTCTTGTTCAGTCTCGGGTGGACCAACTAGAGGAGTAACACTTGGGACTCTACATATCCTTGAAGGAGTTATTGAACACGCATCAAAAGGTATTCCTTTTCCCCTTATCTAATCTATTATGCATGCGATCCATGTTTAGATGTTTAGGAAATCGTTTCCTGAAATTCCGCTTTTACACATCTAAAATCTCAACAGTGGTATCAGAGCCTCTTGCATAAATTGATTAGATCAAATTAAAAAGGCCATGTTTGATGCATGTATTTGATTATTTGTATGGATTAATTTGTTAGATTAAGGTGTAAAATTGGATATTTAATGATGATTAAGTAAAAGTAATATAATTAATTACTTAAAGGAAATTGTTTCCTGGTAACTTATTGCATGTAGCTTACGGCATGGCCAAAGCTTGATTAGGTTACAACATGCGTCATTCATATATGATTATTAATGATTAAGAATAATGACTCTTAAGGTAATTAAGTTTATGGGTCATGCAACTATTCTACGTAGCTTTAGGGTTTTACATTATTAATTTTATTAATTATCTAATAGGATTAGTTAATTATCTAAATAATAATATTTGTTTTGAAAAGATATTATATATGATATTCTATCTAGATAAATATGATTTATCAAGTTGAAAATATATAAATTTAATTTGTTAAGATATGCGATATTTTAACTTAGTTAAATTATACCCTAAAATAAAAATATAAGATTTGATTCCTAAAAGATATTATATAAGATATTCTATCTAGATAAATATGATTTATCAAATTGGAAACAAATATTTTATTTTGTTAATATATGAGATATTTTAACTTAGTTAAATTATATCTTAAAAATGAAAAGATATAATATGAGATATTCTATCTAGATAAATATGATTTATGTAAAATTGCTTATTTTGTATGAGGTCTAAATTTAGAAATGTTCTAAATTTTGACAAGTTACTAAAATAATAAACATGTCTAATCTTAGCAATGATCTAACATTAGAAATGTTCTAATATTAGCAAGTTACTAATTTAATGAAGTTACCATAAATAGAAAGTTACTAATTTTGGAAAGGTTCCGAATTTAGAATATTTACACCTTTAGCATTTTAGTGATTACTATATGATATTAATATCATACGCAATATGATTGATTAAAACAATACCGGAAAGGAGTTTCCAATTCTTTTTTTTTTTCCCTTTATGTGATAAAGTGGTTATGTGTATTTTCTTTTTAAATATCATATATGTCATGCTTGTATGTATGTGTATGGTGATATGCTCGTGCAGACGGTTACTAGTATGGCCCCCAATCTTAGGATAGTTAAATACGATCTGCGCATCGTTATGGTTTTATTGTACACGATCTGCGTATCGTTATGTATTTTTGTAATTTTCAATTTCTGCAAGAGTTATTTTAAATTCATTATACAAGAAGACTAGAGTCCTAAGGAGCCCGAAGGATGGAGATCCATGGAGGTCCAAGAATGAAGATTCTTTTTTAGGGGTCATACTAGGAACCATTTATTTAATGCGTTTTTTGAATGCCTTAAATTCCCACTTGTATGCTTGTTTGTTATTTTTACTATGAGTTCGCTTTAAAATAACAACCTCGCATGCTTAAAAACGTCCCTTAAAAGAATATTGAGAATTGTCTTCCCATATCATAACCGATCCCTATCTAGGAATTTGTAGGATAGGTTCCGTCAAATCGGGGTGTCCTTACTTTGACCTAGATACATTGCGGGTATGCTCATACTAAGGGGCATGCTGCTTTGATATGGTTAACTTAACAAAAGACCAAAAGATAAAGTTTTGGATTTTGAGACATAAGGGTGAGTTCACATGAGATGTGTTCCCATCAACCAAGAATTATAAGGAGTTATAATTAGTAAAGGAGTTCACTTACCTTGATTATATGAGACTTATGGCAGTGCCAAAGTACGCTAAGGTTCATATATGATAGGATCTTGGAATCATTTTTGCTCACTAAGGGAATTGATAATATGAGTAGAAATGTACAAAAACTTCAATTGTTTATAATTGTTATAACAGTTTATAGCTTTTGCAAAATCAATCATAACTTATCTGCATTTTATTATTCTGTGTTTTTTGTAGTCCACCATGTCAAACAAAAACCTCATACCTTCTTTACGCTCCATACTCAATAAAAAGAAAATGAACGAACACAACTTCCTTAATTGGAAGAGAAATCAGAGAATTGTTCTCAGGTCGGAGAACCAAGAGGATGTCTTGGAACATCCAATCCCTAAACTCACATTGAACTCATCTGATGAGAACCATGTGACGTACATGGAGGATAAGAAGCAGGGGAATGTCTCCACTTTGAGTATTCATGTTGTTGAAATTTTGTCAACTAATTCTATTTCATGGGTATTGGATACCGGATGTGTTTCTCACATTACTTCGAATGTACAAGCACTAAGAAATAGAAGGACGTTGCGGAAGGGAGAGGCAGATCTACGAGTTGGTAATGGAGCAAGAGTTGCTGCTGTTTCCATTGGAGATTATTGCTTGACTTTACCTTCTAGCTTAGAGATAGAACTTAATAATTGTTATTTTGTTCCATGCATTACTAAGAACTTAATTTCAATTTCAGTTTTGAACCGTGAAGGTTATACATTTACCATTACTGATCACATGATGATGGAGATTTATAGGAATGGTATTTATTATGGTCGTGCGAATATGAGTAGTAATGGACTATACATATTAGACCTCAAAACTGAGATATATAACATTAATACAAAAAGGCAAAAATCGAATGAAACAAACGAAGCAAACCTATGGCATTGTCGATTAGGTCACGTAGGCATAAAGCGCATTAAGGAACTCCAAACGGTTGGATTACTTAAACCATTTGATTTGGAATCATTTGAAACACGCGAGTCGTGCCTAATGGGAAAGATGACAAGGTCACCCTTCACTGGTAAGAGTGAACGGACTTCTGAACTTCTAGCCCTCATACATACGGATGTATGTGGACCTATGAGTAAAGAGGCTAGGTCTGGCTATCGCTACTTCATTACATTTACCTGATGATTTTAGTAGATACGGGTATATCTACTTAATGAAACAGAAATCAGAATCCTTTGAAAAGTTCAAGGAATTCCAGAATGAAGTGGAAAGACAAACAGGCAAGAAGATAATAGTGCTTCGATCAGATCAAGGAGGCGAATATCTGAGCCATGAATTCGATCATCATTTGAAAAGTTGTGGAATTGTGACACAACTCACTCCCCTGGGCACTCCACAACTAAATGGTGTGTCTGAGAGGAGGAACAAGACTTTGTTAGACAGTGTCCGTTCAATGATGAGTTTTGCGGATCTTCCATTATCCTTTTGGGGATATGCTCTCCAAACAGCTGCGTTCGTTCTAAACAGGACTCCGTCACGTTCAGTTGACAAGACACCATATGAGATATGGACAGGAAAGGTTCCTCACTTGTCATTTCTGAGGGTCTGGTGGTGCGAAGCTTATGTAAAACGTTTACAATCTGATAAACTAGCACCGAAATCAGACAAATGTTACTTCGTAGGATATCCCAAGCAAACAAAGGGGTATGATTTCTACCATCCCATAGAGAACAAAGTGTTTGTTGGTCGGGATAGTGTCTTTTTGGAAAAGGAATTCTTTTCCAATAAGCCAAGTGGGAGAAAAGTTCAAATTAATGAGATTAATTGTGAGCAAGAAACGCAACAACACGAGGACATACAAGATGTCACTGAGGAACTTGACTATTTTAATGAACCTCTTATGAGGCAAGTTAATCCAGTTCAAGAATCAATTCCTACAGTAGATCAGGCTGAAGAGGAACCACATATTGATGTGGAGAACTCTACAAATGAGGAACTGCATAATAATGTAGGAAATCATACAGCTGAAATATCTCCTATTGTTGGCCCAAATTGGAGATCAAACAGGGTAAGGCAACAACCTAGACATTTGGATGACTATGTGTTGCATGCCGAGATCGAAGTGCTCCTCATGGAGCATAACGAGCCCGCTTCCTACAAGCAAGCTGTGACGGATCAGAACTCCGAAAAATGGCTTGAAGCCATGAGATCCGAAATGGAATCCATGTCTGAAAATCAAGTATGGGACTTGATTGATTTGCCTAATGGGGAAAACCTATTGGTTGCAAATGGGTCTTTAAAGTAAAGACAGACAAGGATGGAAATATCTCTGTTTATAAAGCAAGGTTGGTTGCTAAGGGATTTAAACAAATTCATGGTATTGACTATGAGGAGACATTTGCCCCGGTCGTCATGATCCGGTCTATTAGGATAATCCTAGCGATTGCCGCCTTCTATGATTATGAGATATGGCAAATGGATGTCAAAACCGCATTTCTAAATGACTATTTAGAAGAGGATGTATATATGATGCAACCTGAGGGTTTTGAGGATCCGAAATATCCTAGGAAGGTTTGCAAGCTTAAGAAGTCCATTTATGGACTGAAGCAAGCATCCAGGAGTTGGAATATTCGATTTGATGAAGTGATCAAACAGTTTGATTTCATCAGATGTGAAGAAGAACCATGAGTTTACAAAAATTTGAGTGGGAGCAAGGTGACTTTCCTAGTCTTGTATGTGGATGACATACTACTAATTGGGAATGACATTCCGATGCTATAAACAGTAAAGGGATGGCTTAAGAAGCATTTCTCAATGAAAGATCTAGGGGAGGCCGAGTACATACTAGGTATCAAGATCTATAGAGATAGATCTAGAAGGCTTATTGGTCTCAGTCAAGGAACTTATATAGATAAGGTTCTACAGAGATTCAAGATGACAGATTCCAAGAAAGGATATCTGCCTATGCAACATGGGATCCATCTCAGCAAGACCCAGTGTCCTAAGACACCTGGTGAGATTGAGAGGATGAGCAAGGTTCCCTATGCCTCTGCTATAGGATCCATCATGTATGCAATGACCTGTACTCGACCAGATGTTGCATTTGCTTTGAGTATGTGTAGCAGGTACCAGTCGAACCCCGGTGACATTCACTGGCAAGTTGCGAAGAACATCCTAAAGTACTTGCGAAGGACTAAAGATGATCTACTGGTATATGGAGGTGATGATGAGTTAGTCATCAAGGGCTATACCGATGCTAGTTTCCAGACTGACAGAGATGGCTTTGAGTCGCAGTCTGGATACATCTTCATTTTGAATGGAGGAGCGGTAAGTTGGAAAAGCCAAAAGCAGGACACGGTTGCGGACTCAACCACAGAGGCAAAATACATTGCTGCGGGAGAAGCGGCTAAGGAAGCGATCTGGATTAGGCAGTTTATAGCTGAGCTCGGCGTTGTCCCTAGCGTGACGAGGGCAGTTGACGTCTATTGTGACAACAATGGCGCGATTGCTCAAGCGAAGGAACCTAGCTCAAGCTCCAAATCCAGACATGTTCTGCGGAAGTATCACATGATCAGACACTATGTTGATCGGGGTGATGTAAGGGTGTGCAAGGTGCACACAGATGATAACATTGCAGACCCACTGACTAAACCCATGAATAGGCCTAAGCATGATAGTCATACTCGGGCCAAAGGGCTCAAACACGTTAGAGAATTCTTTTGAACTTCTGTGTTTGGATTGAAAAAACGTTTGTTTTTGTCATGGAGTTTATGATTGTTTTATATATGAGTTTTCATATTCGTATTTGATTATTACTTGAATATTAAATAAAATATCCAAACAATTTATTAATTATCAAATGTGCTTACTGGAAAAGTTCCGGTGAATGAAACCACATTAAGTGAACTGAAATTATTAAATTGAAAGGATCCATGGTTTGAGTCGTTAACTTGGATACAAACGACTCTAAAGTAGACCATCTTGTGAGTGAATGATGAACGTGGGTTTCATAGTTCATAGGACATGGAGATGTCCAATCGCTTACATAGGTGAGTATGGTGATACTCATCGGATAGACCGATCCTATGGCTCTCATGACTTATTGAGGAGTTATAGCGATTATCATTATCAGTGAGTTCCTTAACATGAGCTTGATATAACTTTCATTTGAAGGATGACATATCTTAGATACTGTTAAGCGCTGACCGTAACAGGCAGTTATAAAGGCAGTAATTAGGGTGGTCAAAATTTGAGTGGGAGTTATAGTCGTTGCAAGATTGGATTAATCCTCCTATACCGGCATACTTTGATGTGTTGGGAAGGATTGGTGTCCCCGGCCACTTGAAAAGTGAGAACTGTGTAAACGCATGGCCATGCTCAGATTTGATCTGTACTGACAGTTTGATCTCAGGAGTTCAAGAAACATATTAGATGGCAAAGATGGTTTCCATCACATAGTCAGATAAGGACATTAAGCGATAAGGGAATTTTAACATTGCACACTTGTATGAAAGTACAAGTGGGAGACTGAAGGAATTGTGTCCTTTATCCAAGGTGCAATTACTGATGATGAGATAGGACATTAAATATAGGGATATATATAATCCGATAATATTAGGGGTCGTGGCATTTTGCTAGAAGCTAACCATGATCGGTACATTTATATGATAAAATGTATTGCTAGTGTTATTGGGTCCTACGAGGTCACACCATAATGAGCATGTGAATTGAATCAATTAATGAGAGAATTACCATATAGAAGTATATGGTGGAATAAGGATATATTTTGTAAGAGTACAAAATATATTATGGAATTGGTAATTAATAATAGATAAGGGGTTATTTATTTATTAATTACTAAAATATATATATCTTATATTTTAAGGACGGGCTTTTTAATAGTAAAAAAGCCCAACCCTAATTTGATATATTTGATCGAACGATTGATAGGTAGGATAAGCAGCCGCTTATCACGGATACTGTACGTGTTCTTATTCTTCGATCCCTCTCTCAAAAGCTTCATCCTTTGTTCTAGCAATCGAAGGTTAAGGCGATTCTTGTTCAGTCTCGGGTGGACCAACTAGAGGAGTAACACTTGGGACTCTACATATCCTTGAAGGAGTTATTGAACACGCATCAAAAGGTATTCCTTTTCCCCTTATCTAATCTATTATGCATGCGATCCATGTTTAGATGTTTAGGAAATCGTTTCCTGAAATTCCGCTTTTACACATCTAAAATCTCAACATTACTATCAATTAGGGTAGTTTTTAGAGTCTTTTTATTGCATTAGTGTCGGTTTATGCTACTAACTCCTTGGTCCAGAAGAAGAAGATCAAAAGAAGCCAAAGAAGGAGTTATAAGCACTTAGGAGTGAAGATCGATCACGAAGCAAAGCTTCTGTTGCCTCACCGCCCCAGCGGATCCTTGCAGCCGCCCCAGCGGGTGACGCCTTACATCGGATCGCTCCCTGCGCTTTCACCAGCGCCAACCATGAAGCATGTCACCGTCCTTGCGCCACTCCTTGGCGCCCCGGCGGTGTCCTGCACTGAAGAAACGAAGACCAGCTCCCCTGCTGGTCTTCGTTTCTTCAGTAATACTTTGTTGCTTTGAGATTGATCACCTTAGGTTCTAAAGTGCATGTAAACAACTAGGATTAATAGGTTCCGGGTTCGGGTCTTTAATCTAGTAGCAACTTTAAGTAATAACGGGTTGTGATTACTTAAGGAAAAGGAACACAAATATAAAGATAAGTTTAACGGTTTTAATCTTCTCTTTATATCCCTTTGTCTTTATTTGAAAGCTAACATGTTATTTGTTCTTGTAGGTTTACGGAACTTTAACCTGTTAAGTTGTGTTGATGCCGGTTGGCTCAACACATATACACGATCGAGACGGGAGATTACTTGAAAACTTGTAAAAGGAACTCACCAAAGTAGCAAGTGCATGCTTAGAATCAACCTAGTGTAGATTCACCCACCATTGTCTTACTTGTCGCATTAATCGTTTTCATAAGTTTTTGTGCATCAATTCAACCAA
>BSUD01000001.1:142568863-142612040 GCA_033239045.1 Fagopyrum esculentum
ACCCCCCCCCCCCCCTTGTGTTACTTGTCACTATAATCGATAATTGCATCTAAAATACCTTAACTCTCTTGGGTTCGACCCTTACTTAATCACTATACTTGTTCTTAGTGCTAAGTCGGGATTTACTTTTGATTGGGTATAGACGACCATAGAAATACCTTCGGTCAGTGCTGCCAAGAGGATTCTCTGGTATGTGAAGGGAACTTTGAATCTTAGAATACTTATTAAAAAGACTGATATAGTGGATTTAGAAGCATATATTGATAATGATTATGCCGGGGATATTGAGGACAGAAAAATCACAAGTGGGTATGTGTTTTTACTAAGCTCAGGAGTAGTGACATGGAGCTTTAGGAAGCAACCAATTCTTACACTATCAACCGCTGAGGCAGAAATTGTGGCAGCAGCAGTATGCACTTGCCAAGCCATCTGGATGAAAAAAAACTTTGTTGGAGCTTGGCCATATAGGTAAAACTGGAACCAACATCTATTGTGATAATAGCTCAACAATTAAGTTGTCGAAAAATCCAGTTATGCATGGTCGAAGCAAACATATAGACGTTCGGTATCATTTCTTAAGAAACCTATCATCTGAAGGAGTAGTGTCATTAATCCATTGTGGAAGTGTCAATCAGATTACAGACACAATGACAAAGCCTTTGAAGATTGAAGCATTTAGAAAGCTGCGGAATGCTTTAGGAATGTGCAGCATTAGGGCATGTGCAACAACTTCTCCAAAAATACTTCAAAATGGAGAAAGAACTTTCGTTTTCTCTAATTATTTTTGTCTTGAACCCAATAGCTTCTCCATAATAGGAAGTCATGTATATATTTAATTTTTTTTTAAAATAAAGATGAAAAGTGTTAAATTTGTAGGTGAGAGGTATTTGGAGAAGCTTCTCCTTGCTGCAAATATAGGAAAACAAATGCATATTTTTTCCAAGCTCCCTATTTTAGGGATTGTGATAGGAAATTTGTTGGATAAAAAAACCCCTTAAAATTTCCCAAAAGTCCCTAAAATAGAGTATCTGTTGTACATGCTCTTACAAATATAAACTAAATCTTTTCAAGCATTAGTTTTAAGGGAGATTTTGAAGAGATGCGGTTGTTAGTATTTGTCCTAGTCTTTAAGAGTTGTTTTTGCAGTTAGTTTATAAGACGTGGATATTATTTAGCTGTGTAGTTGCTCAGATTCGTAGGAGCTTTTTGTAACCAACTGGCTATATATTGAGCATTAGTTCCATTGAATAAATAAGTGAGTGTTTTCATAATACAAGCTCTCAAACTTACAGATATAGCCAGAAAAAATCACCATATCTTCTTCCCATGGTGAGATATAATGAAGGCGAAGGCAATAAATAACACCCGATGAAGATAAAATTATTGAAAGGGGATGAGTACACCATTGAAGATCATGTTGTTGGTCCATGTCTCTTGTATTTCTTGTACATGGAAAGATGTTGTCCTTTTGAGAGTAGTTAAAATTATCATATTTTATAGCATTTGCAACAGTCACCAATGACTAAATTTGTTGTGCTACCTGAATTTAGTTTAGTATGTTGTATAACTTGGCAACTTGCAATACAGTGAACCCACACTTAGTACTTAGTTTGTATCTTCAACCTCAGGTTTAGAAGCAAATCAGGTATGGCTGCACCTCATTGTAAACTGTACTTTCTATCTATCATGCTATCAAGGAAGGGTAACTCACAGAAAATTCAGATTCACATTTGATGAGTGCAGTACCCCGAGCAACCGGCAAACCACTCGAAACACGTTTACTAGGAAAACGAAATACAGCTTACGATCAAGCAATCCAAGCTTATGCTATGTGTAAACTTGAAATGAACGATCTATGCACGAACGAAAGAGAAAGTGAGGGATAAAAACAACCTCGTATCCTCGCAAATATGATTTCCGGACTGGGCTGCGTGTTAAAACATGTCCATACGGAGAAGCCATGGAATGATGAAGGACATCACCAAGCAAGCTAATAACAAGTTGCAACATGGCTGTCCTTGCCAACAACGCGCAACCCTCTCTGGTGGGTTAGCTTCTTCACTGTTTAACCTGTTCTCGTTCCATTGTTGCATGAATCTGTGATCCACTACAATCCCGATCACGTTTTCTGCTGTCTTGCCACAGATTTCACACAGCCTACAAGGGGAAACATCACAATATTCATCTGTTTCCTGCAAGCTACTTCTCATTGTATGTTTCATCTAGATTTCAAGTCCAGAAATAATTTGTACTTGGATATGTTTCATTATAGGAAATATCTTCGGGATTCTTCCCCTTCCTTACATACTTGATACGAATCTTGAAATACATCTCATTTGGAATTGTGTTCAAAATGCATTCATCACAGTAACAAAAGCCATATGCTGTATGTATAACCAAAAAATCAAGTTCACAAGAGAATGTGGATCAAACAAATTTTCACATGGTTCTATTTCAGCAAACATAGACAGCTTCTAATGTATTCCGGGCCATCAACATATCCTAAAGTTGCCAATAAGCTGACTGATACTAAAGCAATTTGGCTTTTTCACAACACAGATCCAAATATGAATCAGAGACCGAACCTTGATATACCTCCAAACAAATACATTTTTGTTATCTTGACTAACATTAACAAATTCACAGCCAAAAAATGAACTACAAATGCTCACTGAACTAGATGAATCTAAAACTTCAATCTAGGATAGTATCACAAACTCATTTTGTGTAATCATAAACATAAGAAGGCAAATTTTCATGATGACAATCAGACTGAAAACAAAAAAGAAGAAAAAAACAGTAATGAGAGTAAAGAAATAGCTACCTATTTCCCTTTCGATTAAACCAAGTAGCAGCACAGCTCGAGTGCGCATAGCCCAGCTCGCCTTTACAACCACATCCAAGCTCAATAAAATCCATCCTAATCTTAGGACCAACCTCCGGTTCTTGAACATCAGAATCCAAATGACAAATCCTACAAATCTTTGCCGCACTATCACTATCTTCTCCATCTGCACAATTAACATCAATGACACAAGAAGTTTTTACACTGTCACCATTGGTAAATCTCAGATCTCGCTTCGTTGCACTCGCCAAGCTCAAATCACTTGCTCCTACTGCTCCTTCACCTTGTTTACCCAACTGAAACGCAATTTGATGTTCCATGGGAGAATCACTAGAAGCAATTTCTTTGCCTGAATGATTTAGATCCTCAACAGTACCATGGTAGATTAAAGTTGAACCACCCCAATTGGGGCAATTTTGAGGGTTTACAACAATAACGGTTTCTAAATTAGTAGCCTTGGAATCATCATGCAACCCTTTTTGAATTGAATCCCTAGAACCCATTAACTCAAAAGGAAAAACCCTCACAATACAAAGAAAAAGTCAAGCTATCATCTGCAACTAATCTAAATACACAAAAGAAGGAAGCCCCAATTTGCGGCGCTAGTAATCAGCATCGCTTAGAAACACGAAAGACAACAAAGATCAACAAAGCGGAAGATCGATACAAACTTGCCCAAAGGATTTGTATTAGAAATTGTGATGAGAATATTGAATTGAAGAAACAAGTAGTAATGATTGCAACACCTGGAGACGGAGCAGTTGCCGAAGAAGCATAGAGAGGCTGAAGATTCGGATGAGATAACAGTTAGCACCACCTAAGATTCTGATTTTAGCTGTAATTATCTTCTAAGCCGGGAAAAAGATTAAAAAAAACGATTTTTTTTCTATATGTGGAAAATTATGATCTCAATCTACCATGCTATCAAGGGTAACACTGTGGTGCCAAATAAGAATAAAGTAGTTTCCAACTGAGGGGTTGAGGCCGAGGATGAGAATATATAAATACCGAATAAAATACTTTCTTAAATGAATTTGGAATTTTCATATTTGAAATTATCAAAATATTTTCCTTTTTTTATTATATTTTTCTTAAATATTTTCCTTTTTTTTTAAATAAAATATTTTTACATGAATACCTAAGGTAAATTTACTGGGAAAAATTAGCAAGGTGAATTACAATTTGTGAAAAATATCAAGATTTTTTTTATCCATGCAGTAATAATTTTTTTACTCAAATGAAAACATGTAAAATTTATTCACCTGTATAGTAAATTTTCATCCAAATATTCGTGGATAATTATTCAATTTGGCTAAAGTCGTTTTCACGTAAATACATAACTTATTCTATAATTTTTAAGAGTAGACATTTTAAAACAAGTTTTTAATTTACTATATTGTCTATATATAAATAAACATTATTACATAATTTATACTATAAGTATAAGTTTATAATGACATTCTTCCACTCCAACATGATAAATGTAAGCTAAAGATGATTTTAACTCATTAAACAAATCTGAATTTAACTTATGGTTTACTAATTACTTATTAAAAATATTTTTCAATCTTAATTTCTAAAATACTTTTTTTTTTTTTGGTAAAAAGGAGCGCAAGGCTCACACCCTAGGGCATTTATTAGAGAATGTGGAATTACAACCGAGTAATCCGGAGAAGGCTAACCCCCCGAAGATCGACAAGAAGTAAAGTACGAACATATAAAGGAGGATCCGTTAAACAGTACGCCCCAAAATTGAGAGAGAAGGCAAAGTTAGCTATCGATCAGCCACCCGATTTACTTCTCGATAAACATGGTTGAAATTGACAATTCAGTCTCGAATGATGAAGTCTTGGCAGCGACCCATCAGGCTGGCAAGTGGGTGTGAGCTGCTCACCCCTTTGCGATAATTCTGACCACCAAAAACGAGTCTAATTCGACTTCAACTCTGCGGTATCCAAGATCCCAAGCAAGGTCTAAGTCATGGATAGCCCCCAAAGCTCCGCCATAGGTGTCAAAGAGATTCCAAGATTGCAGGTGACTCCATGAATCCAAGCACCAAACTCATCCCGTAAAATAGCTCCAGCAGCAGCAAATCCCGTGCTCCCACGTGAAGCTCCGTCGGAGTTAAGTTTAACTCACCCGCTCTTCGGTTTAGTCCAGTGGATTAATCTTTCATGGGATTTCGTTCTAACCGACCCCTCCATTTTGCAGCATGCGCTCACGTAGTCAGTATGTTGAGCTTTGATAAAGCTAACCTTGTCTCTCGCAACCGTACCTTCACTGAACACCCTAGCGTTTCTCCATCTCCATAACCAGCATACGGTAGTAGCAAATAAATCTCTCCAGCAGACTTGTATCGACTTAACCATGCCAACATTAGTATTTGTAAACAGCCAGTCCTCCCAAGAGAGTTGGAATAAGGCTGTAATCATATCAGTAGGCACAATACCTGTCCAAACCGGCCTCGTTAGGGCGCAATCACGAAGAAGGTGCAGCAGGGACTTGCCCTCATCCTAACACGGCAAGCAGAGGGGCGACTCGGTCATATGGCGTCGATGACGTTCAAGGTTAGTAAGGGGTGCTTTCCAGGCAAGTTGCTAGATCCAGAAGCGAATACGCTGTTGGACATTGAGCTTCCAAACCGACAAGAAAAGACTCTCTCTCACCCGCAACATGGGTCTTGATTCCTGAATGGCAACATGGGCCAATGCAGTGGTAAAGGAACCGTCTTTAGTGAGCATCCATCGTATCGAGTCCTCGCCGGCATTGCCCCAAACTCCCATTGCTAAAACACGCAGAAGTGTTCCGTTATCCAATCGAGCAACAAGATAATTAAAACCCCAAATACCATCTCTACAGACCTCACAGACTCTAACCTCCAGGTCCGACTGAGACATCAAAAGTTGGCAAGAAGACGAGAGAGGTTCGCTTGTGGCCCAAACGTCACTCCAGAACAAGACAATCCTTCCGTTTTTCACATTCCAACCCAGATTTGGAACGATCACATTATTATAAGTGTGCGCAATACCCTTCCTAGCGTACGAGTCCCTTCCTTTGATCGTTATCAAAGACGGGCAATCCTAGTGAGAGATTGAATATATCCAGAGGATAATTCGGGACCACAATTGCTCTCTTTGTAAGAAGATCCTCCAGCCTATTTTCCCAATAAAAGCCAGGTTCACATCCGCCGAACGCCTAATCTCCAAACCTCCATTCTCAAGAGGTTGGCAAACTTTGTTCCAATTCAGAAGATAGATCTTCCGGTGCCCATCGGCACTCCCCACAAGAAATTCCGGCATATCTGATCAATACGGTGGGTGACGCTAGTCGGGAGGGTAATCAATGACATGTAGTGGAGAGGCATAACAGCAAGAACTTAACGAATTAGTGTATATACGTATTACATAATACATAGTATACATGTATACAAGTATTGAAATATACTTACATAATACATAGTATACATGTATAAGTATAAAGTTTAAAAATAAGTTTCTTTAAAAAATACTTGTATCAACTATACATTTTCCACTTCCATTTGATTAAGTTATGTGATTAACTAACTATAATATATTTTATTTTACATTTTATAACAAACAAAATAGCAAAAAACATATATGGATCAAATGGATCAGTTACATTAGATAATTGGATAAAACGGATCAGTCGGATATCCAAATCCGGTTAAAGTCATTTTCAATCAAACGGATTAGACTAAAATCATTCATATCAAACAAATCACCCTAATATCCGCGGATAATTATCCGATCCGACTAAAAACGCATATATAAACCACGTTTTTATTTACATAACATTAAACAAACTAATTTTTTTTTAAAAAAAAAGTGCCGTTGAGACATGTTTTTTGTTAAAAAAAAACTAAAAATGCGATTCCAAACCTCTTTTTCTTTTTTTTTTGTCTTTTTATATTTTTCAATTATCACGGTGTTTGATGCATGCCGTTCATTTGTCTGCCACATTTACTGCTTCAGTGATGAAGGTTCACGGACTTGGAAAAAATGTTCCTTAAGCCCCCATTCCCTCTCCCATTCTTTTTTTTTGATACAAAGGTAAGAGAAATAAGAAGGGTCAACATCTAAAAGTTGGCCGTCCTAGAGCATCCTTTTGTATGAGTTCTTCAACGTCTCGCGGAAGGCTCCCGTCGTCCATGTCCAAACAATTGACAAGAGATACGAGTTTGTTTGCAACATCGTTAATTTCCCTAAAAACATGTTTGACTCTATTTTGTGAACACCTTGAAATCAGAATAGATATGTCAGAAATGATCGTATCCGCTTCTCATGCCGGTTTCCAAATCTGATTAATTGTATTAATAAATTCAAGGTTATCTCCCTCGATTTCAATGGTGATAGGTTCTAAATTTATGGCCTTTTGGAGACCCTATTTTAGAGCATAAGCTTCTGTCTTTTGCTTTCAAACTATTCTCATCTTTTTTTACAAGTTCTTTTCAATCTTTCCCTTTCAATTTCTATACATCGATAAGTAAGTTCATTTTTAAAGTATTGTAAATTATTTGTACTATGTATTTAACAAGGACTAACTACTTGTCATATGGTTGTGTTTATTATAGGAGAATGATAGGATAATCAAAATAATAAATTGTAATAGTTCTCAAGAATGTCCTAAGAAGTTTTTTTTAATACCTAAGAGAAGCAATGCAATTTCACTACGAAAATACATACATTTGTTCGGCAAAGACTACCATTTCAAAAGTGCATTGCTCATAGGGGCAGAGCTGTAGAGCTACGGGTGAGCTTGATCGGACCTTCGCCCACCATCCTCCTAAAACATATAGCTCAAAAACCATTAAGCCTAACAAAGAAATAAAAATGGGATGTTCTTACACAATTGTTCACCTTTTCTTACTACACAAAGGTGGTCATTCGTTTTTCTCCTGGACTGGGCACTAGGTCAGTGGTCCACTCTTCCTCTCAAGTTTACATGCAGAGCAAATAATTTTTTTTGAAAGTTATTGTAATTTTAATGGGTTTTTTTTTTTTTTGTATCTTTATGATTTTTCATCATTATTTTATTTTTACTAATAAAATTTAATCAATTATTTTATTTTTAATATTTAGGAATTAATAATCAAAACTTAATATATTATTAAATTTAGATCGACAACTACTATATATAAATATAAATATTTAGTTTTATTTTTTATTTGGTTTAACTTTTAATTTTTTGGAAATTAGGATATTTTGTCAGTAAAATTGATAAAATTCAATTGTTCACGAAGTTACAGACACAAAAGTCGTCACAATATCGTCGCCCTTATAGAAAATTTTGTTCCACCCTGATTGTTCAAGTACTGAGGTACATATAGGAGGTAATTGAGATATAGAAGTAAATGCATATTTATCAAACCAACTATATCTGAATCTCAACACCTTATGTACAAAAACAACAAGTGTTCTAATTCTTTACTAGACAACCTTTTGGTCTCGTGTTCAATCCAACAAGCATTGCGTTTCATATCTTTATAGGTGGACCATTGAAAGACATTCCAATCTAACATCATACATTCATATGTGAATGTATTGTTCAAGTATAGGGTTTTTTGTTCGAGTCATAGGGCCTTCACACCATTAGATTTGTTCAATGGTAAGTACGTACATATAAAATTACATTATACCCGAATGAAAAAATCTCAGCCAAAAATACTCCAGGAAATAATGAGAAAAGACCAAATTACACAAGTTATTAATAAGAGGATAAGGACTAGTATAGTATGCTCAAAAGTTCTTTGGTTCGTAACTTCATTAACTGAATTGGTCAATTCAGTATTTTTCTCTATTATTTGTTCAAGTATACTTAGGACGCGCTCAATTAGTCAGGTATTATCGGGGGATGGAGTTGAAGTTGAGATTGAAGTTGAAGATGAATATGCAAAATAAGGATGAAGATGAATGGATGAAATAAAAGTTATTTAGTTTGTGCTTGGTGGGAAGGGACTTATTGACGGAATGAAGAGAATTACCGGAAGTTAAAATTACGAAAAAAATTATGGCTTTAAATTGGCAAACTCCACTACATGTCAACCCACTAACATTGGGTCTGTTCGGCAAGCCCAACAAATTATTCTGCGTGATTATTATTTTCAATAATCCATCCAATAATTTGATAATTTATGTGTATTTGCTTTCTTTTTTTTTTGGTCAAAATAATTCTCCAAAATAATCTGATTACAATAACCCCATTAAAATGCATGTGGGTACGGGACCATTGTCTATCTCATTTTATAACCAATACCAAAAATATAACATGTGGCTTTTAACTTCATTTGTAAGGCAATCCACTTTCATAAGATCTCTAATTTGATTGGGTGTCACAACCGTAAATTAAAACTAAAACCAACAAGAATCAAGATCAACACAAACTCGACTTCATCAAGAAAACCAAAAATGACACGTTATTCCGGCCGAACACCAAAAACAAGACACGTTATCGAAAAACCGTCGTCATTCAACTCTTCATTCGAATAATCAGGGTTGCTTTACGGGCCCTTAGTAGGTTAGGTCTTTTCTTGCAGTAGTCTGCATTATAAGAAGCAAGTTCTTCTATTAAATGCTCATGATGTCAAATTTAAATATCTTAGTGGTTCTAGACGTGCTCATCTTTCTCACGTGCTAATGGTGTACGTTCGTTCTAAGATCTTCCACAAAGGAGGGTATTCGGGTTATTAATGTAAGAACCCAATTCTTTGCCTTCACCGCCCCCACGGTGAAGAAAGTCACCCCAGCGGTAAGCCTTGGCTGTCACCGCCCCAGCGGCAGGGCAAATCCGCCCCTGCGGATTCGCTACAGATCGTGTGCGATCTGTTTTCGTTCGTTTTATCTTCTTTTCATAGATAGAATATCCGATCTTCTATCTTATGGGCCGGCTTCCTTATCTTCTTCCTAACCCTAGAACGCCTTTCCTTCTATCTTTCCAGCCCTTTTCTATATATTCCCGTCTTTTCTCCTTTCTCCTGTTTCTTCCCTACGCTTCCTTCAACCCTCGACTGCTGCAGCCTTGCTTCTTGTGATTTTGCTGAGCGTGTAAGTTCATATTTACTTGCTTCTTCCTCATGTTCATGTGGTTGCTGCATGTCCTTCCTTCTGTTTCGTTCCATTGTTGATATGGTGACGTTCACATGCTCCCTTAGTTGAGTTGTGAAGTGTGAGAGTGTTGAAAGAGAAAGCTTTGGCCCTTGTCATGGTTCTGTTGTCATTGAGAAGTTGATAGACGCTTCTGTCGAAGATCCACCCCCGTGCCTGCACAGAGCCGCCCCTGCTCCACTGTCATGTTGCCGCTCCTGAGCCTCTTCCTGTCGCCCCTATGATTTTCTCTACAGTCTTCCCGTCTTTGGTGAGCTTTTTTCCTTCCTTGCTTTCATCATTCCCTTCCTTCGTTCTTATGGATGTTGTTGCCCTTGAGTGTGCTGTAAGACTAAGGTCGAGCCTTTAGCATGTGGAGATCTCTTAAAGACCATTGAGACTAGAAGTTATAGACTTCTAACAACCGTATCGTTTCTAATTCTTGATGCCTTGTGTTAAAAGGCTTTCCTTGCTCCTTTCATAAGGGAAACTGAGTTGTTCTCTGATCGTTTGAGTTACCTTCGAGTGAGGTAAGTCCCTTGGACTTACTTAGCTTTATTTCGTATATTGGTTTGAGTGTTTTGGCTTGTTTGTGTTGTTTATCTTCTTATAACGTTTAACTGGAATAGGATGACCTTTATAACTAGAACGTGCTCTTGAAACCTAGGTCCGCAGGTAACGGATAGTACTGATCTATTTCTGTTGGTAGACGGAAGTAGAGACGAGTTTCGGGAAATTCTCGTGTGACAAAAGAAAATGAATTAGTAATGGATAACTTAAATGATAGATAATAATCGGTTGAGTGTGAGAATTCTATGTGTTTACATTACTTTATGTGTGTTTGCACATTTACGTTCTTTCTGATATCTAGAATGTTAGCTAACGGTACGTTTATGCCGATGTTGTAGATGTCTTGCAGGATATAGTTACTGCTGAGTAATCCGGATGGTGTGGTCAGCCGGGGTTCCCGTACATTATAGGGAGGGATCTGGTTTATGTTGTTGTTGTTGTTGTTTCCCTTTTGTTTTGAACTCGGTTGCGAGTTTTTTACGCTTCCATTTGTTTAAACCTATGGTTTTATATTGAGTTTTTATTTTCATTTGTTTGTGCCTTGTTGTAAGATCTGTTGTGTCGTTGCTACTTTGTAGGTCAGGACCCATTGTGAAGTCCTAACTCATAACGCTTCGAGTTCCCAGAACTTGGGGTGTTACTATATGTTATCAGAGCTCTAGGTCGGTTACAATGGCACTCGAAATCTTCTATAGGTCGAATAGATAAATAAACAGAACCCGCAAGGGGTCTACATTTTCAAAAGGGGGGTTTTTGATTTTAAACTTGTCGGTCTGGAATAGATGTACGGGCGACCACCACTACCTCCGCGGATCTCAACAGTTAGTGTTTCTTATATGTTGGCCTTTGTGTTTTTTCTGGATTTTTGTTTTAGCTGTAGCGTGGATTTATATATTGTCTTATATATCTATATCCCTATCGCAAATGGTGCGTACTAGAGCTACATCTGCTATGGGGCGTGGAAGGGGTCGACCACCTCTTCCACCTATCGTCCATGAACGAGGACGTGCTGGGAGACCTCCACTAGCTAGAGGTCGGGGACAAGCCCCAATTGCTGATCCGCCTATCGTTGAGGCGTTTGTGGAGAGGTTGTTGAGAATGTTGTTCCTGAGGCTGTGAACGGGACCGCCGCTAGTCCGGAGCACAGAGAGCGTAGTCGACGGAGTCTAGTCGAGAGTCAATAGGAGCTTCTGCATATCGCGATTATGTGCAGAGTTGAGGAGACTATCAGGACTGGAGGGCCTACACTAGCACCGCCAATTCTCGCGAGATCAACTGAGATTTCGCAGAGAGTTACACAGGTTGTTGTTGCACCTGCTAGAGTTGTTAAGGTTGTTAGAGCGCCAGCTGAGGCGAGAGAGCTGAGGCCCAACAGTTGGTTGAAGTCTTTTGACCAGCTGAAGGTTCCCACTTTCATAGGGAAGACTGGATTAGAGGTGGAGCTGTGGCTAGGACAACTGGATTATGCTTAGGAGGCGATCAGTTGCCTAGAGGGGCATCGGGTTAACATAGCGCACACGTTGCTGAAGGATCAGGCTCATTCCTGGTGGAGGACCATGCGCAGTAAGGTCACAAGCTATGAGCAGATGAAGACGGTGATCAAGGATCGCTATTGCCTTGCAAGTATGAGGAGAGATCGTCTACAAGATTTCCTCGAGGCTGGATTCGAGGATCTTCCTATTGCTGAGATTGTCAGCAAGTTTCAGGAGGAGTTGTCTTTGTTGGGTCCGTCTATACCGCTTGAGGACCAGCATGTGTATTTGTTCTCTCAGAGGTTGAGGGAGTCTACCCGCTCTTATCTTGCTGGTTTCCGTTGTGAGTCTTTGACGGACTATCAAGATTGAGCTTCTACTTATGAGAGAGACCGACTAGGTCAGAGGAGAGATTCTCAAACGGGAGGTCCTGAGAAGAGGCAGAGAACTGGATCAACTAATGCTAGAGTTGTAGCAGCTGGGTTCGGACGTATTGAGACGCTGGGACGTACTAGTTTTCAGCAATCGACACAGGGTTCTAACAAAGGACGTTAGTGTCATAACTGCGGAGGAGCTGGTCACATCCGCACAGATTGCAAGAAGCCCGTTGTGACTTTTTTTTCTTGTGGCAAGCCAAGACATAGAGATGTGTTTTGCCGTTAGGGCAAGGCGCTATCGCATCAGGGTTCTTCACCCGCCAGTGTTGTAGGAGGTGGGTAGAGACCTCAGTACCAGCAGCATCATCAGATTATTCCTAGTTCTGCCGCTCCTCAAGGTTCCACTTTGGGACAAGGGAGGGGTAGAGGACGAGTTGGTGGTTCTACAGACACAAGAGATGCATCAGGCAGAGTTTATGAGCTGAGGAGTGTTGTAGAGCTGACAGCGCCAATGACCACAAGTACCATTCATATTAATGGTTTTCCTATCACAATTCTTTTCGATACCGGTGCTACGCATTCTTTTATATCTAATGCATGTGTAGATAGATTGGCCTTAGTTACCGTAGAAGGTAGACCCTTCTTTATAGAATTACACGATGGGGGTAAGATTAGAGGTACACGAGAGGTTCGCGATTGCCTTATTAGATTGGGAGGTCCTGATTGGTCAACTGAATTCTTTGTCATGTACTTAGTACATGAAGAAGTTATTCTGGGCATGGATTGGATGGATCGACATAGAGTAGTTCTGGACATCGGCGAGAGGACAGTAACGGTAACTATAGAGTCATGTCATGTTGAGATCTTCAGAGGATGAGAAATAGGGAAGATTGGTACAGTCATCAGTGCAATACGAGCTGTGAGACTTATCGGTCAGGGTTGCGAGGCTTTTTGGTGTTATGTCTTCAAGGATAGTATGAGTCCCGCTTTGTCGGAGATTCTACTAGCTTGTGAGTTTTCCGACATTTTTGGGGAGCCATCAGGTTTACCTCCACAGAGGAGTGCAGACTTTGGTATTGATCTAGATCCCGGTACGAGACCAATCTCTAACGCTCCTTATCGTATGACGCTTATCGAGATGCTTGAGCTTAAGAAGCATCTCGAGGAGTTAGCAGAGAAGGGCTTCATCCGCCCTAGTGTATCTCCTTGGAGCGCACTAGTACTCTTCGTTAGGAAGAAAGACGGGTCAATGAGGTTATGTATTGACTACTGAGAGCTTAACAAGGTGACCATCTAGAATAAGTACCCATTGCCCCATATCGATGATTTGTTGGACCAGTTGCACGAAGCTTTAGTGTTTTCGAGGATCAATATGAGATCCGGATATCACTAGCTGAGGGTGAGGGAGTAGGACATAGCCAAGACGGCATTTCGGACTAGGTATGGCCACTACGAGTTTGTAGTGATGCCATTTGGGCTCACGAATGTGCCCGCAGTTTTCATGAAGTTGATGAACAACATCTTCATTGACTTCCTAGACTAGTTTGTAGTTGTCTTCATAGATGACATTCTGGTATACTCTCGCAGTAGAGAGGAGCATGTAGGACACTTAAGGATCTTACTCCAAGTCCTACAGGATAGAGAGCTTTACTCCAAGCTCTCTAAATATGAGTTTTGGATGCCCGAGAAGTTTTCTTTGTTCACATCGTTTCAGTTGAAGGGATCAAGGTAGATCCGGCGAAGATCGAGTCAGTAGCATCTTGGCCGCCTCCTAAGAACGTCAAGGAGGTAAGCAACTTCTTAGGATTGGCAAGATACTGCCGGTGTTTTGTTGAGGGCTTTTCAGTTATCGCCCGACCGCTCACTTCCTTGGTGAGGAAGTCTACGAGATTCGTGTGGTCCGAGCCGTGCCTGTAGATCTTTGAGGATCTGAAGAAGAGGTTGACCTCTGCTCCTATCTTAGCTCAGCTAGAGGGCATTGAGGACTTTGTGGTTTATAGCGATGCACCCAAGCTAGGCTTGGGATGTGTTTTGATGTAGAGGGTTAAGGTGATTGCATAAGTGTCTAGATAACTGAAGACGTATGAGGAGAATTATCCTACCCATGATCTTGAGTTAGTTGTTGTTCTTCAAGCTTTGAAGATATGGAGGCATTATCTGCACGAAGCTACGTGTTAGATATTCACGGATCATAAGAGCCTGAATTACATATTCACTTAGCGGGAGTTGAATAACCGTCAGCGCAGATGGTTAGAGTTGATCAAGGACTTCGACCTTGAGATCTTATACAACCCGGGGAAGGCGAATGTGGTAGCTGATGCCCTTAGTAGGAAGACTCCCCGGGAGATGGTGATCGCTAGGATGACAGCTCAGCAACAATTACAACGAAACCTTGCATGACTAGAGATGGATATCCACTTTCCGGATTCCGACAACCAGTTGTCCACCTTGGAGATATTACCTGATTTGTTGGTAGAGATCCGACAAAAGCAGGAGAGTTGAAGCTTTGACACAGATCCGAGACAAGATGTCTCGAGGACAGGCGCCACAGTTTGCAGTAGGTGCCGATGGGATCTTGAGACGCCAAGAGCGTATATATGTTCCTTCGGATCGAGAGCTGAGACAGCGGATCCTACACGAGGCTCACTTTTTACCTTACTTAGTGTACCCTGGTGCGAGTAAGATGTATCAGGATATCAGACGCTCTTTCTAGTGGGGAGGTCTGAAGCCAGATGTGACGAGATATGTAGCTCAGTGTGCGACTTGTCAACAGGTCAAGATCGAGCATCATCGACCAGGAGGCGAGCTACACCCACTTCCCGTTCCTCAGTGGAAGTGGGAGGACATCTTTATGGATTTCGTTACCGATTTGAGACCGAGTCAAAGTTTTGATGCTATCTGGGTCATAGTAGATCAACTAACGAAGATCGCACATTTCATTCCTATCAAAGAGACGTGGCCGGTGAGTCGATTAGTAGAGGAGTTCACTAGACAGATAGTGAGACTTCATGGAGTACCTAAGACAACAGCCTGTGACGGAGACGGACGGTTCACTTCGAAGTTCTAGCAACAAGTGCATGTTGCCCTAGGTACGAGTCTGCAGTTCACGACTTCTTATCATCCTCAGACCGATGGTTAGTCCGAGCGGACCATCCAGACTCTAGAGGATATGTTGAGAGCCTGCGTATTAGACTAGGAACAAGTGTGGCCAGATCACCTTCCTTTAGTAGAGTTTCCGTATAACAACAATTGGCACGCATCGATGAGGATGGCTCCTTATGAGGCTTTATATGGACAAAGATGCCTGTACACCGTTGTGTTGGGATGAGTCGAGCAGTGCTAGCGTTGTAGCACCTGAGCAGATTCAGGATGGCATGGCTCGAGTAGCAGTGATCCAAGAGAGGATGTTAGTAGCGAAGACTCGATAGAAGTCTTATGCAGATAAAAGGCACGGACCTCGAGAGTTTAGAGTTAGAGCTCAGGTTTGGTTGAAAGTATCTCCAACACGAGGTGTTCGACGTTTCGGCGTCAAGGGGAAGATGAGACCCAGATATGTCATACCTTTCGAGATTCTTAACCGAGTTGGAGAGACAACATACATACTTGCTTTGCCACCGAGGCTTGAGGGTGGTCACCCCGTCTTCCATGTGTATCATTTACGGGAGTAAGTACCAGACCCGAGATACATCGTCAGTCATGAGGATCTAGTGGTCGAGTCAGACGATACGTTCGTTGAGCATCCGGCATCTATCTTAAAGCGTAGTATGAGACTTTTGCGTTCGAAGGATATACCGATGATGAAGATTTAGTGGTCGATTCGAGGAGCTGATGAGGCGACTTGGGAGACAGAGGATAGCATCCAGAGGAATTATCCGGAGTTTTACACTGAGCTTGATGCACCTTTAGCGTAGTTGTTATATTTCGGTTTTTCATTTGTTGACTTGCGTACGCTTTTGTTACATTTTGAGTTACGTGCCCCGAGAGGGAATATATGAGTTGTGTGCAGCGTTTCCGTGTTGTTTTTGTGTGATCGTTCAGGTTGTTGCAAGTTTCGGAACAAAACTTCTTTTTAGGGGGTCTGATGTAAGACCCCAGTTTTTTGCCTTTACCGCCCCGCGGTGACAGTGAGCCGCCCCTACGACAGGGCGAATCCGCCCCTGCGGATTCGCTACAGATCGTGCCCGATCTGTTTTCGTTCGTTTTATCTTCTTTCCATAGATGGAATATCCGATCTTCTATATCTTATGGGCCTGCTTCCTTGTCTTCTTCCTAACTCTATAACGCCTTTCCTTCTATCTTTTCAGCCCTTTTCTATATACTCCCATATTTTCTCCTTTTTCCCTTTTCTTGCTTATGCTTCCTTCAACCCTCGAGTGCAGCAACCTTACTTCTTGTGATCTTGTTTAGCGTGTAAGCTCGTCTTTCCTTGCTTCTTCCTCACGTTCATGTAGTTGCTACATGTTCTTCCTTCTGTTTCATTTTCTTCTTTCGTTCTTCCTTTTCCTCTTCTCCAAGAATCAAGCTTGAGCCTTGATTCTTGTAGATCGTTCAGTTATTGATATGTTGATGTTCACAGGCTCCCTTAGTTGAGTTGTGAAGTGTGAGAGTGTTGAAAGAACAAGAATTGTCCCTTGTTGTGGTTCCGCTGTCATTGAGAAGTCGACAGACGCTTCCGTCGAAGATCCGCCCCCATGCCTGCACAGAGCTGCCCCTGCGCCTCTGTCATGTTGCCGCTTCTTCGCCTCTTCCTGCCGCCCCAAAGATTTTCTCTACAGTCTTCCCATCTATGGTGAGTTGCTTTCCTTCCTTGATTTATCATTTCCTTCCTTGGTTCTTATGGATGTTGTTGCCCCTGAGTGTGTTGTAAGACTAAGGTCGAGACCTTAGTATGTGGAGATCTCTTAGAGATCATTGAGACTAGAAGTTATAGACTTATAACAACCGCATTGTTTCTGATTCTTGATGCCTTGTATGAATAGGATTTCCTTGCTCCTTTGCTAAGGGAAACTGAGTTGTTCTCTGATCGTTTGAGTTACCTTTGAGTGAGGTAAGTCCCTTGGACTTACTTAGCTTCTCCGTATATTGGTTTAAGTGTTTTGGCTTGTTTGTATTGTTTATCATCTTATAACGTTTAACCGGAATAGGATGACCTTTATAACCTTAATTGACCCAAGTGTATGATAATCGGGCGGTGACCACTTGTCAAGTTCTACAAGAGACTAGAATGTGCTCTTGCAACCTAGGCCCGCAGGTAACCGATAGTACTGATCTTTTTCTGTTGATAGACGGAAGCGGAGGCGAGTTTCGGGAGATTCTTGTGTGACAAAAGAAGTTGAATTAGTAATTGATAACTTAAATGAAAGATAATAACCGTTTGAGTGTGAGCATGCTATGTGTTTATTGTAATAACCGGAATATTTTTATTCCGACTATTCCCGAGTCATACCGGAATTATACCGGTTTGGACCTTCCTTCTTTACTTTAACATTTTTATGAGTTTTGGAACTCATCTTTTCATCTATGTTTTATTATTTTATGTGAGGACTCGACTCACAGGAAGTACGCAAATCCGATCTATCTTCTTTTATCCGTCAAAAGAGTGGTATCCGGTAAGATAGGCCATTTGGGCCCGTCATAACTCGTCATGGGAAAGCCGGTTGGGCCCATTAAGGGGCTGAGTGAAGCCTGCTGTTATGCTCTTCAATCTCACGTGGTTGGCTCACCATTCCCTCTAACCCTAGTTCTACCTCCACGTCCTGAACGAGCCGTCACCCTCCTTCCCTGGGCAACAGCCGGCGCAACCCCCTACCGCCACCAGTAGCGCCGACCGATGTCGGCCTTCCTCGCCGCTGTCGACGCTGAACCCCGAGTGTTGTCTGTTCCTATCTGCTTCTCGTGCAAACCAAACCTCAATCCTAGTATCGGCCTTCAACCCTCGAGGCCTCCTCGACCTCCTTGCCGTCCGCCTCGAGCCCACACAAGAAGGTCGTTCGCCTCGAGCCCACATAGTAGGACCATCTGCCATAACCGTGTCGTCCATCTGCAACCGTCGTTGTCCTTCATCGCCTTCACACGGCAGCGGATCCTCCTCGCCTTCGGATGCCCACGCCTTCCCTTCGTCTTCGCGCAGGAGCAAGGAGCCAAGTGACAATTCCCGATCCCAGCCGATGTGTGGTTGCCGTCCCTCCTGGCCACTGGTGCCTCTTCTCCCAGCCATTTTTGTGTCCAAGTGACAGTTTCCGATCCGTCTTCGTCCTCTTCCTACCCGTATTAGTGAGCTTGTCGAGTCTCTCTTGTCGGGTAAGCATCTCCCATCCCTTCTCTACATTAAACTCTCTACTTATGTGCTGATGAGAGCCTCAATTGTATCCTAGACCATTTCATAACAGCCCTAGAAGATGGCTCGTGGAGCTGCTGCGTTTCTGCGTTGTAAAGTGATGAACAACTAACTTCGGGTCCAAATTTAGGTATGAAAGACTGATCCATTTTGGCTGAAATTTTTATATGCTATAGATGGGATATTGTGGTAGAACATATTAACATTTGAGAGGAATCCATTAGTGGTTTAGGATTTATGAATTTTCAAAGATTGGGTCGTAAGTAGTTTTTTTTTTCTGTTGTGCTGAAATTTCCAAGTGTTGGAAAACTGCATGTTGATACATTTTTGTGATCCAGAATTGGGTACGTTAGACTCCTCCTTTGTTGTTGATTTTCGGATATGTTGTAGTCAGTAGTGCATAGTAGAGCATACTATAATTTGGGAAGAATTGGAGTTACATTTTGAGAGTTATGGTGTCCCAAAGTTGGATACTCATGCAGTTTTTATAAGTGTGCTGAGTGTTGAGAAAAACTGCATGTGATGCAGTTTTGTGAGACAGTTTTGGATAGGTTTTGATCTTTGTTGGACTTGAATTTTGGATATGTCTTAGTTAGGATTACATAGTAGAGTATATCAAAAATTGAGGGAATTTCTTCAAGAGGTTTAGTAATGTTTTTTCAAAGTTGAGACCTTAGCGACTTTTTATTCGGTTCTCATAACTTAAGCCAAAAGTTGGACCTTAGCGACTTTTTTTCGAAAGTAAAGAATGTAGTTAACTCTTCAGAATCTTTAGCAAACTTTCCTTTGAGAGTTTTGAGTGTGGTTTTGAGCTCCAAAGAATAGTTTGGAACTTTGTTATAGAATTTTATAGAATTTCGGGACCAGGGGTAAAATGGTCATTTATCCATATAAGGGTATTTTGGTAATTTCTTTATGATAGATCATATATCTTAGAAGTTGGAGACTTCTAAGAAAGTGAGATACATTATTGATCCACATGCCTTGTATAACAGGCGATGGAGTATTCTACGGTTGTTGACCGAATTGAGATTTAGACAGTCGAGATTGATTCAGGTAAGTCCTTTGGGCTTACTTAGCTAACTTCTAGTTATGAGTGTGGATAATGATAGTGGTGTTTGAATGATATGATTATAGTTGTATTTAGTAGTAATTATATACCGACCTATACACTGGCCTAAGAGTAACAGGCGGTGCCATTCTGCTCAGTTAGCCTGAGGGCGTTGGGGGTTTCTTTAGGGACTAGTCCACACTCGGTTTGTAGTGATGCTACCGGCGGAGGTAAGCTAGACCTACACCCAGTTGGATAAGGAACGAAGGCGAGAACTCTTAAGATTTCTCGTGCCACAACTCTAAAACGGAATAAGGTGAATCACTTAAATAATAACCGGTTTGTGTGCCAGCATGATGATTATTTTATGTTATCTTAGGTGTGTTTGTGCTATCTTTATTCTAATTATATTTAGATTGTTAGCTAACGGTTTATCCGGTTGTAGATTTTGTTGAGATAAATAGTTGCAAAGAGAGCCGGAAAGGATGGTCAGCCGGGTCCACGTATTCATTAGATGGGGACGGGGGAGTCTTCCATACGGCATGCATGTTATGTATCTTATATATGTTTTGTAAGGCTGACACATGTGTACATTCATACAATAAAAATATTATGTTTGAAATTGTTTTAATTACATTTGTGCCTTGTTGTAAGATCCTACTAAAGTTGTTGTTAAACCAAGGTCGGGACCCATTGTGAGGTCCTAACTAGTAGCTCCCCGAGTTCCAAAAACTTGGGGTGTTACATTTATATTACCTTATGTGCGTTTGCGCCTTTACATCCTTTCTAATATCTAGAATGTAAGCTAACGGTTTATGCCGATGTTGTAGATGATTTGCAGGATATAGGTGTTGTAGAGTAATCCAGATGGTGTGGTCAACCGGGGTTCCCGTACATTATAGGACGGGATCGGGTTTATGTTTATGTTTTGTTTCCCTTTTGTTTTGAAATCGGTTGTGAGTCTTTTATGCTTCCCTTTGTTTAAACCTTTGGTTTTATATTGAGTTTTGGTTTTCATTTGTCTGCGTCTTGTTGTAAGATCCGTTGTGTCGTTGCTACTCTGAGGGTTGGGACCCATTGTGAGGTACTAGCCCGTAACTCTTCGAGTTCCCAGAATTTGGGGTGTTACAAGTAATGCCTCGTTTGTCTATCCCATCAATTTACATTAACTCCTCCTTCAACAACCTCAATCCTCCTGGTCTATCTTTACGGGGTTGAAGGTTTTTCGTAAATTTCAACCCCTTAATACCTTAAGTCAACCTCAAAATAAACAAACCTGAATCCTAAACATGCCATTATACTTTCTGATGATATGAAAGATAGAGGGATTAGTATCCCCTTTTTGGGTCAACATTTTTATAAAAATGACGTCAAACTCTTTCCCATTATCTTTTTATTTTTTAAAAGTGAAACGATGTTGTTTTGTGAAGTTTAACTGAAGGACATGCCATATAACCGGTTTTTTATAATTAAAATTGAAACTCTTATTTCTCTGTAAATATTAATTAAAAATAATAATAGTTAGTACGATTTATTTTTATTCATATAAAGACACCCACTTTGCATATGTTTTGAGGAAAAAAAACTTGACTTCATTTAACATATATAACTAATATAAGAGATAAGATAATAAACATTTAGCTTTTTGATTAAAATATAATTTACATATCTTTCTAAGACCTTTATTTTCATATGCTTTTTTATTTTATTAAAACACAATTTATAATGGACTATATACTTAAAGTGAGACATTAACTTAAAATTTAATAAAATACAACTTAAACCAAAATATAAACTCCAATATAACACATAACTTATAATATAAAGCTAAAATGAAATACAAACCGTAACTCTAAACATGCGTATCAAATATAAATGAACCATAAACTTAAACATAAAATCAATAACAAAGTTTCATGATAAAGTCAATCATTTTTCCAGTTTCTCTTCAATGGAAGTTAAGAAACCTGTAATTTCCATCAAGTTAGAAAGAAGAGTGAATTTTTTTTCTCATTCTCTTTGATCTTGATCTCTTTCAACTCCATTCATTTTGCTCCCCGAATTAACATGTTACTTCAACGATTTCTTCCTTGTCCTCTTTGATGTGCATGCACCATATGTGCTCATGCTTGAACTTTACTTTGAAGGGATGTAAGTATCTATACAAAGGTTGGTCACTAGATGATTACTCATTGTTGACATATCACAAGTCGGGCAAGGTCAATGCGCTAGGTGTGTTAAAAAGTCAATTGTTGTGCTAGAACCGTTGCATCTTACGATTTGTGGTTTCAAAAGCTCACTACTGCTCTTATTGCTATGATTTTTGCCAATCATTGGCTGATTACTCACTGTTGACATATCACAAGTCGGGCATTTCTCTTCTACTCTTGATTATGTTGAGGACTTGGTTATTTCGGGTAGCAATTTAACAACTATAAGCCAATTTAAAGCTTATTTGAGTGATTGTTTCCACATGAAAGATTTAGGGGTGCTTCGGTTTGTTCAGGGTATCAAAATAAACTCTCACTCTAGAAAGTTTGTGACTCAATCAACAAGAGTAATGTCCTAACATATTATCTGAGACTAGTTTACTAGCGTGCAAACCGGATTTTGTCTCTCTGATGTCAGTCCTTGCTTGTCTGACCCCGAATGGTATCGCATGTTAGTCAGACGTCTCATATATTTATCTATCACCCGACCGGAATTGGATTTCTCGGTGCATATTTTTGCACAACATATGCAAGAACCAAGGCAAGGCCACTTGGATGTTGTTATTCGGGTATTGAGATATCTTTAAACAACTCCCAATCAAGGTATTATTTTTTCCACCTAAAGTGATCAGACGTTACGGGCTTTTTGTGATTCGGATTTTGAAGCATGTTCTCACTCGCAGACAACAACAGAATACTTTATTTTCCTTGGGAGGTAGCATGTTGTGTGGAAAGCTAAAAAGCATGTTATAGTTTCTCAATCCTCAATAGAGGGAAAATATTGACCATGGCCTCTACTACTTGTGAAGTTTTGTGATTACACTCTTTACTAGCTTCATTAGGCATCCATCATCGGCAATCGGGTCTTTATTATGATAAGAAGTACATATAGCCACATATCCAGTCTTTCTTGAACGAACTCAGCATATTGAAATCGATTGTCATACGGTTTGTAATAAAATTTAGTTGAGCTATCTTCATACATGTTTCACTCGCTCGGTTGACCAATTAGTTGATGTAATGACAAAGGCATTGGGTGTTGCATGCTTCCACGTTTTAATTTGCAAGCTTGTAGTCAGTCACAAACCGTCTCCAACTTGAGGGGAATTATAAGATCAGATATTTCTAGTTAAATAGTATCTTTGAATGTCTTTTTATTTTATTTTAGTTAATTGTATATCCATCATCTGTTGTATAAATATATTGTTGAATCAATAAAGAATCAAGCCTTTTGTTTATCCTATCGTTACACAAATGTCTCTTTTCTTTCCAATAGGCACAAGTTCTATAAGCCGTTTCCTTATAATCCCTTTTGATGTCACTTGTCTTCCGGTAAGGTATGGTTCCGTTGGCAACAAGTATGATAAGTTACAATACATGTAATCTCTTTATGATTTTGCACATCATGTGAAACACGCGTTTAATGGTAGGTAAAACTCTCAACTCCTTACACAAACCATATCATTATCATCTCCTTACACAAAGGTATCAAATAAGGTTGCTAGCGAATTAATTCAATCGGATTGTGTTTTTCTTTATGTAGGCTTTTGTATTTCATAGAGGCTTCTAAATTGTTGCCTTCTTTGATGAATTTCATATTGGAAATTTGGTTAGTGTCTTGTACTCTTATTATATCCTTGTTTTATTCAAAATCAGTGGTATACTACCCAATTAGAGCACATTTGCTCCCTTACAAGTTCTAAAGTCTTAGTTGTTTATGTGAAACTATCGGGAAAGCAATGTTCTAAGCTTGTTTATTTCTCTATGTAGTGACGGTTTTAGGGGGGGGGGGGGGGGGGGGGCGAGTGAAAGCTTTTTCCTTAGGAGAGGGAGTGTAGACAAGACCTTTATATCCTAGAGATTGAAAGTTATAACCACAATAATAATCTAAAGAAAAAAAAAAGAGTTTTTCTTTGCAATGTTTAAATCAATTACTTTGTGCTATATCTCCAATGAAGAGGGTAAATTTATGTATTTGCGTTTAAAATAAGGTTGCATTTTTCTCATAATAAATAGTTGATGAACCGTACAGATTGTTACCGGAAAAAAAAGGAATGTGAACGAACGGTTCCGAAAACAACATTTTGTAGTTGAGACAACAAATATCATAATATCATATTAATAAAATTTTTTTCGGAAAGAATTGCAAACATGAATATCATACGGTTCTTTGGATAAAAAAGTTAATTCGATGATAGGAGGAAAATTAAGAAAAGTTAATTTTAAAATTTCACTATCTTAAAAGTTTCAGTATAGAAATTCAAACTTATTGTAGACGGGTGGTGAAGTGCAAATTAGGGTCTTCTAGTACACCGGAGATGGGGTGTACAGTGGCTTCTTGTAGTACACTAGAGATAGGATGTAAATTGGGGCCTTATAAAGATGCATGAGCATGGCCGGACCTAGCTTGATTGGAGACCATGATCATGAAAGTTAGGAGGTAAGGAGTGAAGATCACTCTAAGGAGGAGAAGACGAAGAATCAAAGACATTTCTAGGAGAGAAAGGAAGATAATTGATTGGATATGGGAGATGTCAAGGATAACATATGCATGGAAGCTAGAAAATGCATACATATCTCACGTGGAGAACGAACAAGAGCCCATGTACGTCCATACATGATCATGTGTGAGAGGAGGAGTAGCCCTGCACGTATAAGAAAGGATAGGTGTGGGATCGAGAAAGAATATGTCAAGTTTAGTGGCTGAACTATGTTTTAATTAGATCTTATTTTCCGCTCATACAGAATTATTTTTTATTATGGACTTTGTTTTATATTTTTGGACTTTTTAATTATATTTTGTATCTCATGTTTTAATTATAACCTAGCAAGTAGGGTTCGATACAATGCCTATATAACGCATGTAGAATCCACCTTTTTCAACATCCAATTCATAAATAAAATTTTGATATTTTTAGTTGTTTCTTTGCACGGAGTTCGTGTCTCTTCCTAGGAAAGAGAGAGCGAGTGGATTCTCGCTTGACCTTATAACTTAGATTGTTCTGTGTTGGTCCTCTCAGTTAGTCACAAACCTCCTTCTTGTCCTCTAGGGATAATCGTTTTATATTTTGTATAAGATTGTAGAGAAAGGGTTCCACGATCATTCCCCATTTTGTTTTAGGGCATTAGTTTCCCTTGTGTGCTTCAGGTTGTTTCATAGGTTTGACCATGATATATCCATCTACCGATCGACCATCACCCTTGGATCAACCTTCTCAAAGCCATTCGTCACCTCTTTTTACGATCAAACCTCGTTTGCTCGATCCCTGTAGTAATGATTGAGAAGAATCGTTGGTGTCAAAAGATCGAGATGCATCACACAGCTAATCCATATATCATATAGTATACGAGAGATTGGGTATACATTGGCATCTTATAGTACACTGTATATGGGTGTATATTAATTGGGGCCTTGTAATAGACAAGAGATGAGGTGTAAATTGGCTTCTTGTAGTACACTAGAGATGGAGTATTCACTGGAACCTTGTAGTGGTGTACTTTGGCTGCTTCTAATACACCGAAGAAGGGATGTATATGAGTGAAACCTTGTACTCGGAAGATGGACTGTAGACGGGTATCTTGTAGTAAGGACAAAGGGCATAGTTCAGTGAAGCTTTGTATTTGCGGGTGACGGGCTTCTTGTAGTATGGAAATGGAGCACAAAAGAGTAGGGTAGATAAAGCATAGCTAGCTCACGCTACGTAACATAATGCCAAACAAGATGTATACATCCCTTCACCTAATCTAAACCCTAACACAAATTAAATTCACAATCACAAGAAAAAAAGAAACATAATTTCGCTGAAAATAAATTACGATTCAACTTGTTGCTAGAAGATTTAAGGGATTTGAAAAAAAGCTTAGCCCAAAAGATAAAATAATAAAATTTAGAATGACAATACTTAGATTACAAACTTGCAAAACTATAGAAGACGATGAATATAAAATAACAAAATAATTTCAGAAAATAAAACTCCAAATTGAGGAAGATAGAGAAAGGAAAAACCTGATGCCAATTGTAGAGGACATCAATCTTCGACTTCGAAGGATTTTTAAATTCTCTGGTTTATGCTCAGGGTCAAGTAACACAAATTGGTGGATTTTGTCCCGCTGAACTCTTTCCAAGTTGTTCTACAAAAAACTAATAGCATAAAAATTAAAACTCAATTAATCAACATACAAAAATGATGAATAGGAAGAGGTGGAGAAGTAGAGCTAAAAACGAATATAAATTGCAATTGAAACAGGTAGAAACACATGAAAAATCAAATAGAATTCGAAAGGGATCAGTAAACTTGAGAAATAAAGAAAGACTTACATACACCATTTAGGCCAACGAGGAGTCACGTCGTCATCGTCGCTGATGGGGGAGAGAGAACCAGCGGCGCAAGGAGTTCAACTGAAAAATTAAAAGCACGGAATCCAGCGCACAAAGAAAGACGGAATCCGGCGTGCAAATAAAGCAAAATCCGGCAGAAAAGGAAGATCTAGTGAGATACGAGAGATGTGGTAGGAGAAGACATAGAGGGCAAATCGAAGAGAAAAACAAGAAAAGGTGGAAGGTAGAAAGCCCTTCCTTCATAGGCGTGTTATCGCTAATTTTGTGACAATCAAGGCTGAAGACACGTATACAATGGCAAATATGTAATTTAGGGAAACAAGTAAGGGTTAAAATTACAAGGGAATGTTCATTTGGCCATATATCTTATAAGGGATTAAAGATCTCTCTTTTAAAAAATTAAGGAAATGAGGATCACAGATAGGTACATACATTAACCAAACAGATTTAGGTTATGCTATGTATTTGTATGGTTTTGATTGATACAGATTTGGCCAACCAAAGATCTTCATGCATCTGATTTAGTTTGACAAGTCTGATGTATAGAATCAAATTAGATCAAATTATTGCAACCAATATCCACAAATTTGATACCATATACATGTGCTTTAATAAATTATATATCATTACCAAAAATAAATGGATGATATTACGAGAATAACTTTATTTAGCAAGTAGTATGTAATTAAAAAATGAATTTACTCATATTCTATTTAGGTTATTCTCATTAAGCCTATAAATATCATAACTCTTAGATCAATCTTAAACCACACCCAAACACAAACTAAACAACATTAGCATATCAGTATATCACCCACAACTTACAGTGTAACACCCCAAATTCTAGGAATTCGGGATGTTACGGGTGAAGACCTCACAATGGGTCCTGACCCTAGCCTAACATCAAGCTCACCGGATCTTGCAACAAGTCACAAATAAATGTCAAACCAAAATAGATAAAATATCATGTTATACATATGAAACAAAGATAAGACTCCCAACAGGACTGGATCCAATGCATCTCACTTTGTACTTGTATGGACTAGTCGCAGAGAACCTCTCAGTCTCTTGTATAACTGGACAAGTTGTCACCACCCGTTACTAATTGGGTCAAACAACGATAAATGTCGTCCTAGCATGTTATCATTATTAACACACACCACTATTACAGTTAAGCTAACACACACAGTTCAGTTAAGTAAGCCCAAGGGACTTACATGTATCTAGGTAATCCCAAGTCTCAAACACGCTTAGTTCCCGCATGAAAGGTACTCTACGTCTCAAACACGCTTACGGTTAAGCTAATACACACGATTCAGTTAAGTAATCCCAAGAGACTAGAAGTTTTCAACTTCTAGTCTCAATGATCCTCACAAGATCATATAACCAACACATCCATAAACCACACCCATGCATGCTTAAACATACTAAAAGGACACTATGAGGGATGAGAATATATACCTAGGAAGTCCTTAAGTAGGAAGTCTAAGCTTAAAAAACCTATTGGAAGGAATCCGCGACCGCGGAGGATAGGAGGCGCGACCGCAAGAATGCAAGGTTGGCGCGACCGCGGGAATGCAAGGTCGGCGCGGCCACGGTGACTCAAAGCCACGACTACGGTGACAAGGACTCAAAAGCCGCGACTGCGGTGGTCGAAGGCACGGGTGCGGTGACACTGCTGAAGACGCGATCACGGCAGGGTGCAGGCGCGGTCGTGGGAGAACTCCGGAAATGAACGTCGAGTTGTTCTTCGATGTGCAACTAGCCCTCCATGTCTCCTTGGATGGATTTGCTCCAATTTGTGGTCCTTTACAAGGTTAATCATACCTCTACTATCCTAGATTCATCCATCAACGCAGATATGAAAGGGACACCAATCAAGACTATATCTTGATTCCAAGGTATTAAATAAGATGAAGAAGGTTTACTTACCACGTCCAACGACTCGCAATAAGGCTATTTACCTCTCAGGAATACAGTCACGTGAGGGAAGTGGAAAGCCGAGAGCTTCTTTCCGGAAGATGAATGAAAGGGAGGTCGATAAAGGAGATGAAGGGAGGAGAAGCAAGAATGGGTTGAACGTGGATGTGAAAGAGGAACAAGTAAGTATGTTGCTCTTTGGGTTAGAGGAGGTTTAGAAGGAGGCAGCAGTACGTGGAGATAAGATCAGATCTTCCACAAAAAGGAAACAACGGAGGACGGTTACAAAAGATCGGACCACGATCTTATGTTTTACCGCGACTACGGTGGCGCGACTGTAGGCCGCACCCGTGGGTAGACAATCCTACGCGACCGCGGGGCGCGATCGCTGTTACTCCATTGTAACACCGGAATAAAATTCCGCCTGTTACATATAGGAATGGCGAAAGTAGTCACATTGCTCTTTATTGTAATGTTGTGTCTTGGTAATAAATCTCCATCTTATGTTCTTCTTTATAGTTTGCCTTCTTCTTTGTTTTAACAAAAATCAAGTATTTGTGTTTTTTATGTTTATTTTCTTCATATATCAAAATATAGTTCATATTTTTATTTCATTAAATGTTGCAACATAATAATGTGTAATATTTTAAATTGAGTTATCTAGGATTTTTTGGAGTAGAGAGGGTCGATGCACAATGTTGTACGGACCATCACCGACCCAATTGTCAAGATAGCGATTGTAACGCTTATTGTTAGGATCCTAATCAATCTTCATGTTATAATGGTAGAGTATGCAAAATTCACACCAACTTGCATGTATGTCATTGCAACTGCTAGATAAAATACTTATAGACAACTCTATTAGCTATTTTATGACTTAATAATCCAATTCCTTGTGAAATTATTTCTCTTTTAATTCAGTAATGGAATAAAAATATTATTAATTTATTATTTATAATCTTATTAATGTCCTCTAATATTTTTTTTGTTTACATTGTAAGTCGTATACCCGTATCCACAATGGCCCTACATATTAACTTTCCCAATGAATCCTGAAGTAATTCGCTTTAAAGGTTACACCTTTCATTTTAGTTTGTCTTTTACGGTGACATTGGTGTTGTGTTGATCGAGTAACATTATGTGTTAGCCCCGAGCCTTACACGCAACTCTACGAACATATTGACCCCGGCCAAAATCTCACAAACCCAAATGAACATGCTACAAATTTATGAAAAACTCTCAACTCCTTACACAAATCATATCATTATCACCTCCTTACACAAAATCAGTGGTATACTACCCAATTAGAGCACATTTGCCTTCTTTCATGAATTTCATGTATGTTGGCTTTCTGTAGGCTATTGTATTTCATAGAGGCTTCTAAATTGTTGCCTTCTTTCATGAATTTCATGTTGGAAACTTGATTAGTGTCTTGTACTCTTATTATCTCCTTGTTTTTATTCAAAATCAGTGATATACTACCCAATTAGAGCACATTTGCTCCCTTCCAAGGTCTAAAATCTTAGTTGTTTATGTGAAACTATTGGGAAAGCAATGTTCTAAGCTTGTTTTCTTCTCTATGTAGTGACGGTTTTAGGAGGTGGACGGGTGAAAGCTTTGCCTTTAGGAGAGGGAGTGGAAAGCCGAGAGCTTCTTTCCGGAAGATGAATGAAAGGGAGGTCGATAAAGGAGATGAAGGGAGGAGAAGCAAGAATGGGTTGAACGTGGATGTGAAAGAGGAACAAGTAAGTATGTTGCTCTTTGGGTTAGAGGAGGTTTAGAAGGAGGCAGCAGTACGTGGAGATAAGATCAGATCTTCCACAAAAAGGAAACAACGGAGGACGGTTACAAAAGATCGGACCACGATCTTATGTTTTACCGCGACTACGGTGGCGCGACTGTAGGCCGCACCCGTGGGTAGACAATCCTACGCGACCGCGGGGCGCGATCGCTGTTACTCCATTGTAACACCGGAATAAAATTCCGCCTGTTACATATAGGAATGGCGAAAGTAGTCACATTGCTCTTTATTGTAATGTTGTGTCTTGGTAATAAATCTCCATCTTATGTTCTTCTTTATAGTTTGCCTTCTTCTTTGTTTTAACAAAAATCAAGTATTTGTGTTTTTTATGTTTATTTTCTTCATATATCAAAATATAGTTCATATTTTTATTTCATTAAATGTTGCAACATAATAATGTGTAATATTTTAAATTGAGTTATCTAGGATTTTTTGGAGTAGAGAGGGTCGATGCACAATGTTGTACGGACCATCACCGACCCAATTGTCAAGATAGCGATTGTAACGCTTATTGTTAGGATCCTAATCAATCTTCATGTTATAATGGTAGAGTATGCAAAATTCACACCAACTTGCATGTATGTCATTGCAACTGCTAGATAAAATACTTATAGACAACTCTATTAGCTATTTTATGACTTAATAATCCAATTCCTTGTGAAATTATTTCTCTTTTAATTCAGTAATGGAATAAAAATATTATTAATTTATTATTTATAATCTTATTAATGTCCTCTAATATTTTTTTTGTTTACATTGTAAGTCGTATACCCGTATCCACAATGGCCCTACATATTAACTTTCCCAATGAATCCTGAAGTAATTCGCTTTAAAGGTTACACCTTTCATTTTAGTTTGTCTTTTACGGTGACATTGGTGTTGTGTTGATCGAGTAACATTATGTGTTAGCCCCGAGCCTTACACGCAACTCTACGAACATATTGACCCCGGCCAAAATCTCACAAACCCAAATGAACATGCTACAAATTTATGAAAAACTCTCAACTCCTTACACAAATCATATCATTATCACCTCCTTACACAAAATCAGTGGTATACTACCCAATTAGAGCACATTTGCCTTCTTTCATGAATTTCATGTATGTTGGCTTTCTGTAGGCTATTGTATTTCATAGAGGCTTCTAAATTGTTGCCTTCTTTCATGAATTTCATGTTGGAAACTTGATTAGTGTCTTGTACTCTTATTATCTCCTTGTTTTTATTCAAAATCAGTGATATACTACCCAATTAGAGCACATTTGCTCCCTTCCAAGGTCTAAAATCTTAGTTGTTTATGTGAAACTATTGGGAAAGCAATGTTCTAAGCTTGTTTTCTTCTCTATGTAGTGACGGTTTTAGGAGGTGGACGGGTGAAAGCTTTGCCTTTAGGAGAGGGAGTGTAGACAAGAACTTTATAACCTATAGAAAGAAAGTTGTAACCACAGTAATAATCTAAAAAAAAAAGTTAATCTTTGCAATGTTTAATCAATTACTTTGTGTTAAATCTCCAATGAAGAGGGTAAATTTATGTATTCGCGTTAAAAATAAGGTTGCGTTTTTCTATTATAAATAGTTGATGAACCGTATAGATTGTTACTGGAAAAAAAGAATGTGAACGAACGGTTACGAAAACAACATTTTATATTTGAGACAACAAATATAATAATATCATATTAATAAATTTTTTTGTCGGAAAGAAATGCAAACATGAATATCATACGGTTCTTTGGAGCAAAAAGTTAAGTCGATGATAGGAGAAAAAATAAGAAAAATTAATTTGAAATTTCATTATCTTAAAATTTCAGTAGAAAAATCTCAACTAGGCAGTGCAAATTAGGGTCTTCTTGTACACCGGAGATGGTGTGTACACCAACCGAAATACTTAGTCTTGAGATCCGACACATGAAGGGTGGAAGCACACCGACTAGGCCGTGAAGAAGCTGTTGCGGGCTCCCGACGCTGTTGCGCATGCATCCTGCGGCCGCACCTCATTCTACCCGCGATGGCAAAGACCAAGTCGCGTCTAATCTTCACCGCGGCCGCGGGTCATTCTTACCGCGGTTGCGGTGAAACAGCAGATATCGTCATATCTTTTGTAACCGTTTGATTCTTTCCATTCTCATCACCCACGGTCTTTATTTCCCCTTGAATGATGGATTGCCTCCCTTTTTATTCCACGAAACCCTAACTTACTCTTTCTCTATACAAACCACCGTCCTCTTTTCCCTTCTCGCATTCCCTCTTCCTCTCTTCTCTCCTCGGACGGACAACAGCAACACAAGCACATGGCTTTCCATTTTTTTCCTCTGTACGTAGAAACCAAGAGAGAGAGTGTCGCACTGTCGCCGGTGTCTCTTCTTGTAGTCGGGCTAGCCTTTCAACAAGTCTCCTTCACACACAAGTAGACAACGTCATAAGTCTTCTTTCACCTTCCCTCTTTGTTTCTGCACAAACAACAAGACAAACAGACTTGTCTCTTTCCCTATATAGCATAAATAGACTTGTCTCTTTCCCTATATGGCATAAATAGACACCAAGTAGTAGGTATCCCATCTTTTGCGCGAGAACAGAAACAAACAACATCCAAACGTTTTCCCGTGGCAAGTTTCTTCCCGCGGTCGTGTATAGTCCATTCCGCGGTCGCGCAGGTCCTCTCCTCGCGGTCACCCAGGAGTATTTAGCCTTGCAAGGTGGTCCTTGCTGATTCACACGGGATTCCACGTGCCTCTCCTCGTGGTCGTGCAAGTCCTTCACCCGCGGTCGCGCCTTACTTTTCCCGCGGTCGCGTGATCCCTTCATAGAGTTCAAAGTAACGAGCATTCGACTTTCGAATCAGATCTAGGTATGTTAGACTCATCCTTTCTGTCTAAGATTTTGATAGGTTGTATTTGAAATATCATTGTGGAACCTAGTAGAATGAGATTTACAGCTAGTGATTTAGGAGCTAGGTTATTTCAAAGTTAATCCCTTAAGTGGTTTTTATGGTTTATGCTGAAATATTCTAAGTGTAGAAAAACTATTGTTGATGCAGTTGTCGGACCCATTATGAAGGGGTTAGTTTCTTCCGAAGGACATGAGATTTTGATAGGTTTTAGTATATATATTATACTTCGTTGTGACAAACCTTATGATTGATCCAACAGTCAATTTTGGATGTGTGATGTCCTTAAGTAGGGTGCAAGCTTAATTTGTAAGTGAAAGGTTTTGGCTAAGTATGAAATTTATGTTTTTGGGAAACAATTGTGGGTTGTGTAAGTCTTGAGCTTTAGTAATATTGTTTGTAGTGGACATCGTGTTGTGAGATGGTAGTAGAGGTTGCAAACCTTCGTAGAGCCTTTAGAGTTTCCGGATCTTAGTGGCAAAGTAGTCCTTTTTGGAAGAGGGTCAGTTTAGTACATTTTCTTAGATAGTAGTTGTTAAACTAGAAGTTGAAGACTTCTAGAGGTTGAATAAGTTATTGATCCAAGTTTCCTTTTTATGATCAGGTAGTTGAGCTGTTGAGATCATATTCATACGGGATCGAGTGATATCTTTATTTCGACTTGACTTGATACAAGTAAGTCCTTTGAGCTTACTTAGCTAGCTTTTTGTATGTTGGCATGAACTGTGATAGTGGTGTGTGCATTGAATGTTGTTTAATCATAACTTAAGTAGGATGACGCTGTTGATATTTGAGACCCAAGTAAATGTATAACGGCTTGTGGCATCATTGCCCAGCTCTGACGTGAGATTGGGAGGTTCTCTAGGAATAGCCCATACAAGTATACGGTGAGGTGCATCGGATCGAATCCTATATACGAGGACATAAGTGGGGTTCAAGAGATCCTTGTGCCACACAATAAGTTAAATTAAAAGTGAATAACTTAATGCAAGATAATAAATGGACTTTTGTGTAAGCATGATGAGCGTTTCATTTCAGCAATGATGTGTGTGTGTTATTGTAGTTCTTCTGATATTCAGTTTGTTAGCTAAAGGTTTTATCCGATGTTGTAGATACCTTGCATGATAGGCATTGTTCTAAAATACGTAAGACGGAGACGGACGGAGAGCTATCGTCTAATGTCTAGACGGCCGTCCGGCCGTCTAGACGGATTCGGGATGGACAAGACGTTTTTTGATTATTTTCATGTATATTACCCATAATTCCTCCCAAATTTGTGTAAGATTATGTTGATTAAACTAATCTCTGCACAGAAGCACAAGCACCAGTGCACCACAGATTCCCACATAACTACAGAAGCACTCACTCAGTCTCAAATATAAATATTCACCTTGACAGCAGAGAATAGTAGAATACTGTAACAAAACTAGAGAAGTTGCTTCACTTCACCTTGACAACACCTCTAAGAAGAGAAGAGAATAGTAGAATACCCACAGAACTACAAAGAATAGCAGAATACTCAAGAACTATCTGTCGTCTGTCGAGTTGCTTCACTTTACCTTGACAACACCTCTGAGAAGAGAAATCGAGTTACAGACGAGAAAAGAGAAATCGAGTTACAGACGAGAGAAGAGAGAGAAGGCTGAGAAGTGAGAAATCGAGCAAAACTGCAACAGAACTAGAGAAGAGGAGAAGGTTGAGAAGTGAGAAGTTGTACCGTGTTCTACACACGAGAGAAGAGATCGAGAAGTCGAAGAGCATTCGGTGGGCCGGCGGCGGCTATCGGAGAGCACTCGGCGGCGACTGTCGGAGAGAAGAGAGAAGAGAGAAGTTCGTTCTTCGTAGTCGCCTTCGCCTGCCGCCAGTGTTGGGTTCGTAGCTGCGAGTTTGGGACAAGCCCGTAAAACCTAAAAATGGGTGTAAAACGTTTCACCGTCCCGCTCCGTTTCACCTCGTCCCGCCCCGTCTTAACCCAACCCGACTTTGAATTCTACCCAAAACGTCCAAACAACCCCGTTTTGGCCAAATACGCCCACCCGCCGTCCAGCGTCTAGACGACCGTCTAGACGCCATGAACGACGTATTTTAGAACACTGATGATAGGGTAATTGCAAAGTGTTATTGAATTGATTAGTTTTATATTCTCCATTGTTGATAGTGTTATATGCGTTGTCAAACTTATCATGTTAAGTATCAAACAATTGTGATTTTGATATTGTCAACCACATTTTATATATGAAAGCATATGTTTTAAATGTCAACAACAACAAATAATTGTTTTCCCCTTCATAAACATATTGGTGTTGGCTACAAGGTATTGATCAACAAAAATATTTTGTTTACTGTCAACAAATCATTAACAACATAAATGTGAGCATTTTTCCTGTCATATCATATTAATTAACAAAAAAAATTTAATTGTGATTTTCATGTTGTCAAACAACATTCATGAGGACTGCATGCCTCTTTGGAGTATTATGTGTGTTGTTTCAGGCCATAGACTGTAGATCGCGAGCATGTACATAAACTTTGTTTTTAGTATAACTAGGATTTAAGAGTGCTGGTTCTGTTGTTTTTACTTTTTATTATTAATTTACCTTTAACCAAAAAAAATATACTCCAAATTCTTCAATGATCCAACAACTCGCATTTTTCTTCATCTTTGTACTCTTTTTCACGTAACATAACACTTTTGACTTTGAAGCACTCTGCTTCTCTTTCTGGATAACCTTTTATTAACTTTTAAATCAATTCTTACTTCTTTACAACAACAATTTACAACCAATAACATCACCAATATGTATCATGTTAGAACTTGAATTTCACAAAAATGCTTTAACACTAGTTGGTACATCAACCCATATTATCATGGCATTAGGTCCAAGACGCTGAAGGTGTAACATATTCAACTATGTTTATCTAACTCAATGAAAAGCAACAAACAAATATAAATATTATATTGTTTGTTCTAAAAAAACTTATTAGTAAATATATAGAAATATATTAAACTAGGTTCCTTACAATCGTTTCACCAATTGCCATACTCACAAGTGTTCCATCTTTTTTGGTAAGCTTTAAGCCTAACTTTAACCCTTCACACAGACGATTGGTCCACACTATCCTTTCCATAATTATCAAACCCATATATATATATATATATATATATATATATATATATATATATATATATATATATATATATATATATATATATATATATATATATATAAACTTAAGAAATAATCATATATGATACTTTAACAATATAATTATTAAAAACTAAGACCCAAATTTTATCATTTCAACAACTAATCAAATCAATATGTTACTATTGCATGTGTGTGGCAATTGTGAACAACAACATTTACGAGGAATAGTAAGACTCCAGTGAGCAATTTCATCCCAAGAGAAACACATATTTGAATATGGCAGGGCGGTAGGTAAAATATAAACTTTGTTTGCCAAAAAAAAAAAATTAACCTAAAATTTCGTCATTTAGTCATTAATAGCTTTTCATACATATCACTACCAACCATATTTTGTACATCTAAAGGTTGCCGCACTCACTGTGCGTGCACGTAGTCTGGGCACATAAATTCTACTCAGTGTTGTAGAACAAATATCTTACCAAAAAAAACTGAATTATATCCGTATTATATAGCCCTGTTTATATAGTCCTAATTAATAAATAGTGAAAAAAATGAAACAATTTGGTTTACTAAACTTTTTGGAGTTTTAATTTTAGTAAATGTATACCTTGAGAAAAGAGTGTTCAAAGTTAGAAAATACAAATTAGCCCTAAAAAAATTGCAACTAATTAATAAATAGTCATATCATCATTTATTTTGATATATGGTCAAAATATGATTAAAGTGATGTATAAGATGTATCCACAATTATAGTTAATCTATATGTGCTTTAATAATATAGATTTCATTACCAAAAATATTTGGACGTTATTACAAGAATAACTTTAATTTGGCAAGCAATATATATAATTAAAAAAACGTATTTATTCCACTAAGGCTATAATTTTGGAAAATATATATCAAAATCGTTTTTCATATATCTTTTCTATATATGGTATCATTTATTATAATATATGAAAAATATTATATCATCATTTAAATTGATGATATCATATACAAACGATAATAATTAGGAAAATATATATTAAATTCATAGATATGATATCATATTTATTTTGATATATGGCCAAAAATAGGATAAAGTTATTACAAAATATATATCCACTACGTTATAATTAATATACATTGGTTTAATAGTATAGATTTCATTACCAAAAATAAATAAAATTATTACGAGAATAAACATAATTTGGCAAGTAATATATATTTAAAAAACGTATTTACTCCTTTTATATTTAGGTTATTCTCATTAAGACTATAAATACCCTAACTCTTAGATTAATCCAAAACACAAACTAAACACAATCAACATATTACCCTCAACTTACAAGAATGGCGAGAGTAGCTGCAGTTTTCTTCATTGCAATGTTGTGTCTTGGTAAATAAATTGCTACCTTATGTGCTTATTTATAGTTTACTTTTATCTAACTTTCAATAAAGAAATATGCATGTCGTCTATATCTAAAATATGTCATATTATTGTTTCAAAAACTGATGCAGCATACTAATGTGTAATGTTCTAAATTGACACTTGCAGGATTTTTTGGAGTAGAGAGGGTTGATGCACAATGTTGTACGGACAATCACCGCCCGAATTGTAAAGATAACGATTGTAACAATTTTTGTCTACAAGCTCCGTGTAGCAAGGGTGGAGTATGCAAAATTCGCAACAACTTGCATGTTTGTCATTGTTATTGCTAGATACAATACTTATACACAACTCTAATAGTTATTTTATTACTTAATAATCTTATTTCCTCGTGAAAGTATTTCTATAATTTCAGTTTTTAATTCATTCATTTAATAAAAATATTATTGTTATTTATACTCTTATAACTGTCCTTTTTTTTCTTTTTTTATTTACATTATAATGGAATACCCGAATCCAAGTAATTTGCTTCGAAACCCTAATCCACTCTAAGAGTTCCAACTTTACTTTTAGATGTCTTTTACGGTAATATTGACGTTGTGTTAATCGAGTAACATAATGTGTTGTTCTTACGCACATATTTCACAAACCCGAATGAACATGCTACAAATTTATGAAAAACTATCAACAACTTAAAACAAACCATATTACTGTCGTCGCCTTACACAAATGTACCAAAGAAGGTTGCTTTAGTTGGATTCTGTTTTTCGTTGTATACTATCCAATTAGAGCCCGACTGCTTCCTCACAAGTTGTAATGTCTTAGTTGTTGTATGTGAATTTGAAATTTGATTCAGTTTGGTATCTTTCAAACAAGGGGTTCTAAGTATTGATGAGTGCAACTCATTAATCCAATAAATACAAGCAAGAGAAACAGTGAAATTGGAAGATGGAGAGAACAAGAATTCTGAGTTGTTTAAGAAAGAAAAGACTGCAGCATAAACTGCAAAATTACTAGACTCTAACAATTCAAGTGTCAAAGGGAAGTGATGATTGCTCTTCTTGCAAAACAAATGAGAGAAAACTATCCATAGTCACATGGAATTCATCCATGATTATGCAGCAGCACATACAACAGATAAGGACATGTGGTTTTATTTGGTAAGAAGAAAGACTTGGAATTACCTCAGTTAGATGCCTCTTTTGGACAAGTTGATTGTGTGGCTACACATCAGCCTTGTCAAGTGTACATGCATTCCTGCAAACATCAAACCTACAAGGAAATTTCTAAATGTCCTTCTCAGTTCTCAACCCCCTACTAATGTGATATTCCATCAAGTTCACCATTAAACCGAAGCAGTATATACAAACCCAAACATGGCTACTCAATATAGATATTTCAAGCCAAGTATAACTGTAGATGCAAATTCTGATCTTCACCTGGAGTAATCATTTTATACCAAAATCAAAACTAAACCATACGACAACAAAATGCACAATCCTATCTAACTCTCAACAGTAGAAACGCTGACCTTGAAAGAGGAAGAGAGTTTTACAAGCAAAGATCAATGGCAAATCTATGGCACAAATTGGAATTTTGGGGTCCTTATAACAGACATCAGATCAGAACATCTGCACATTCCCTATCAAAACTTTCAAACTCAGTGACGGCAAGCATTAAGTTTCGGTCATCCCCTAGAGCACGTATGTACCATTGTGCAATTCTAGAAATTAAGAGTTCAACTCTCAAAGATAATTAATGGCAGAAAAAGAACAGGTAACCCAAATCAAAAGAAAAATATGAAGACTTCATATATTGTATTAAACTTAATCAATAAGAAGACGTGATGTGTAATGAGAAAAACTTGAATGCAGGAAAAGGATATAGACCACCTGGCAGAATAACTAAGATGTGTCCTAATGGACAGCAACAAATGTGGACATAGACAACCAAGAGAACAAGTGGATACCAATGATAGTGGTCCAAAGGGACTGGCCTTCTTAACTTACAAGGGGCAACATATTGCCAGCATCAACATCAAGTCGCATTGGGCCTAACCACCTACCTAAATATCTTGACGCAGAGAAAGTGGTCCTGCACATAACCTAAGGTCTTGCTGAATCTCACAACTAGTTTATGCAGAATTTGTAAAACAATACATCTATCAGAACAAATTTGATGAAACGCTTCAGCCTCAACAGCAGAAGAGACCCATTTCTATATGTATAATTCACCTCTTGTGCATCTAATTCCTCATTCCAGGCTATTACTTAATAAGATGGGATCCCCACACACTATAAGTCTTTGAACTTGGGTTCTGACTTGTTCAAAGAAAGAAATATAGATTTGTTGAGGGAACTGGACCAACAAGACAACAAACTGAAGTTACTTTTCAACCTGTCTGGCCTCAAGTGGCAACTTGCCAATTTGATTATCTGCACGGAGGACCCAAGCGTATCATTCAATATACATAACGGATAGCAGGAAGGCAAATGACAAAATGAAGAACCCCACAATTGGAAACATAAAAAGTGCTTGGTGTGTCTTGTGAGCTGAAGGGACGGTACAGTTTGTGAAAACACATAGTTCCAAATATACTTCCAACACAGACCCATGACTAGAATTATCAGAAAACATTATTGAGCTTCAACAGCCTGGCAAATCCTTTTATAGTTTGATGCAAGTTTCCTGTATACGGCCACATATTTGGTCTTGAGACTGTACATAAGAGAGGTACAAGTTTCGTGATAAACTGAATTTCTGATAAGAGAAACTAGTTAAGGTATACTCCTTGGAATGATCATTAAATGCTTATCAGTTCTTTCTGTTTCTGAAGTATATAATCCCCTAAGTGCATAAGAGCATGTACATTAGTGATTTTATAACTCAAAATTTTAATTCTATCTTTCATTTCTCTCTCTTCCATCTTAGTTTAAAAACTACTTTGATTTCCTACACACTAGTGGTTTCTTAATATTAGTTTTAAACTTTATTTATCTTTATACTTGTTCATATTAAACAAATGCAAAATATTAGGGCATATGTGCTTTATTTGGTTTTTAAGAAGTTGTGTAGTAAGCAACTAAAACTTGGTTGCTTAACAAAAAGTACAATTTTCATAAGAAATTTAATATAAACAATGTTTAAAAATCACTACTGCAGGTGCTCTAAGCACGGTAAAACAAACGTAACGAGATCTATCATTGGCAAAGACAAAGGAATATATTAAATTGTGCGCGACAATACATCATAGTGTTTATAGTACTCAAACACAGTCAGCAGTATTAGACATAATTGGGAGGGGTTTTTACAAATTATAAAATGGGAAAAATAGGATGCCAATAATTTCTTATTTGAATCTCAAGGAAGCCAACATACATGGGATCTCGATAAGCCATAAGAAAGCAGTATATGCTAATCTATTAGTGCTGTAATGACCATGACAAGAGATCAACAGGGTAATAAGACTATATAGAATTTGCAAAACACCCTACTACAATCCTATAGTTCTATGGTACAAGAAATGCATATCAGCAAACACCCAAAAATTTGAGGGGAAAAGGGTAACATTAGAGGCACAAAATGGATACATACCCTTTGTCTCTCTCAACATTTCTACTCAGTATCTGAAGGTACATCCAAACGAATACAACTCATATCAGGAGCAGAAGCACTATGAGAATGTGCAGCTCTACGAGGAGCAGAATGATTGTCTGGAACATCAGCTGTGATATTTTGCAGTCCAGGTTTCAACTCCTTATTGCAAAAATCCTCATACTCTTCTTGATCACCACCTTTTTTCTTCACCTCCACCATCACTAATGACGGTGTCAACTCAAAAATCTCAGCTTTGATTGACAAAGGACCTTTGGCACCTTCTCTAGAACCTTCCAAGCTCACCCTGCAATCCTTCTTCCTCACCGTAAAGCTTACAAGCTTTGCAATCTCTTCTAGTTTCGATATAATCCTTGGTACCGGAGCACCTGATACAATTCTTGACCCTTCCTCGTCTCCATCCTCAAACAAACCTGACAAATCAAACCCTCTAGAGAAGGAAATTATGTCAAAAGCATTCAGACTCGCAGGCCTAGGCAACCCAAGAACAGGCGGCCTTTTGATTTCGACATCCGACTCTGATTCAGACAAGGAATGATCTTCAGACACCGAATCATCAGCATTTTGTTCTTGCAATGTACATACCTTATCATCCTCTATGTAGAATTTTACGTCCTTGAACCCTTTCTTGAACCACTTATTGTCCATAACTTCCGGAATCGTAACCCTGGTTTCTGTTTTGGTATCCAGCAGGCGAGATAACAACTTGGCCAGCTCAGGGGAGAACCATCTAGGGCACCGGAACTCTCCCTTGTAGATCTTCCTATACATTGCCATAATGTTCTGATCATGGAAGGGCAAATAACCTGCCATTAGCACAAACAAAATCACACCACATGACCAAATATCAACCTTGGCCCCATTGTAACCCTTCCTCCCAAGCACCTCCGGTGCAACATACGCCGGCGTACCACATAAGGTATGGAATAGACCGTCTTGACGGATTTGATCGGAAACTGCGCTGAGACCGAAATCAGATACCTTCAAATCACCATTCTCGTCGAGCAAGAGATTCTCCGGCTTCAAATCGCGATGATAAACGCCTCGAGCATGACAGAATCCGACAGCGGAGATCAATTGCTGGAAATACTTCCTCGCAACCTCTTCCTTCAATCTCCCTTTGGAAACCTTCCTGAACAGCTCCCCGCCGCGAACATACTCCATGACAAAGTAAATCTTCGCCTTGGTAGCCATTACCTCGAAAAGCTGGACAATATTCGGGTGGCGAACAAGGCGGAGGATCGCGATCTCGCGCTTAATGTGCTCCATCAATCCTCCTTTCATAATCTTCTCCTTGTCGAGGACCTTGATAGCTACGCTGTCCCCGGTCTTGAGATTCTTCGCGTGGTAGACCTTGGCGAAGGTTCCGGTGCCGAGAAGCCTCCCGAGCTCGTATTTCCCAAGGAGGTGAGTGGCGCTATTGGTCCTAGAGAGGGATCGTCTGGGGGGTTCAGCCATCGATTGATGTGTTGATTTGAAAAGACCGAGTAAAAAACGATGGTAATTGGAAAGAAAAACCTAGATTGGAAATAGTTGTTCTAGCGCAGATCCGCCATTGCAGGACCTTTACGAAGCTTTGCGTTCTTTCTCTCTCTTTCTCTGGATATTTTTTTTGTTTGTTCCGATGTTGGGACTCAGAAAGAGGATTTTTTACCCAAATATCAAAATAAAAGAAAATATTTACTAAAATAGCAAACTGAAAAACTTTATTACCAATATAACAAATTTCTGTCAGCCTGATTCAGAAGTTTACTTGTAAATCGTGCACTAGGGGAATTAATTAAAAAACGCAGGGTTTAGATATAATTTATTAAAAAAAACTGTTGGTAAAATTTTGAAATAAAGGCGAATATGCGGACTTGAACCAGTGACCAACATATCAAAAATCTACATCTAACCATTGTGCTGCATGAAGTTTAATTAATAATGTTGTTTCTTTTTGCTTGTATCACTTTATTTATACTCTTGAAGTGACGAACACGTTTTAATATTGTTTCAAACAAATAAAATATATAATCATAATTTATATTGTTTTTACATTATAAATTATAAAAATAAATTTGGTGAATTGATATTTTAATTTAAAAATTAAAATTTTGACGTAATTAATGGGGTTTTTTCCATAAAAAAAAAAAAAAATT
>BSUD01000001.1:142625826-142786379 GCA_033239045.1 Fagopyrum esculentum
ATGAGGAGACAGTTGATGAGAGAGAGGGTGGAGTCCCGATGGATACAGGGACAGATACTGCAGGGACGAGCGCACCTCCAGTCATAGATCTGGATGAGGAGGACACTGAGCCTGCACCTGCTACTTCTCTAGTGAGACCTGCTAGGCGTAGGACACGCCGACACAGGGATCCAGATGCTCACAGACGGATCGATGACCTGACGGATCAGGTTATTGATTCATATGCTGCTTTGTTACTGGATATCCGCGAGATGCAGGAGCTGCAGTTCAGCTTATTATCCGGTGAGCATTTTTTTGTCCTTTAGACTTATTTTGACCCACTGGGACAGTGTGTCCCAAGTATGGGGTGTTTATGTGATGACATTTATGTATGACTCTACTTGATTAGATATTGATATTTTATGCTTCACTTTTGCTTCTATATGTTTATCTGAGATTGCATGCATACTTACAGGTTATTAGATGGTGTGTTAGTTTGAGGTTATAGTTCTTTATCTTAATTCCTTGAGACTTACCCGGTAATAGGAGTTACGGTTTAGGATTAGTGAGTAGTGAGACTTACCCGGTGATCTATTCCACTTTAGTAACACCTTCCCCATGCAAAAACCTCAGCTTTGTCCGCTTATCTTTAGATCTTGAGTTGGCACCACAACTAGATGCTTTAATCCCTAGAATTGCATGTTTCCTTTATTGACTTCCTATTCATCTTTGATTGTGTTAATTGCTCTTGTGGTTAGTATTTACATAAGCATACCGTAATTGGACTTTGTTTCACTAATTCTCTGTGATCGACCCCTGGAATTCCTTGCTTTTTACTACGATTGACCCGTACACTGCGGGTTCGCATCCTTGTTTTAAGCTTACATCTAGGGTTATAAATTTAAAGTTTGCACACACCGTTTGGAGCAAACAACCGTTCACCTTCCGATCCTTTTAACTCCTCTCTTTAATTCCATGGGGAGTTATTGGCTGAAGACCTTTGGTATCCCCCCTCCTTTATGCAGCAATTCCTTCTCCTCCCCTCATTTCATTCACGTTACTTTCTTTCCTCCTCCAAACATCACCCTCTTGCATTCTTCTTCTCCACCCTTCTCATCCATTCTTCTCCTGGCTTGATCCAGCTTGGATCCACCTTCCTTGAGGCCGGGACTGCAGTGACGGGACGAGGGTAAGGCTCCTTCTTCTTCTTCTTCTTCTTCTTCTTCTTCCATGGCTTGAATGGAGGATCTTCAAGAATCCTTGCTCAACGATCTATCGTTGTTTTGTGGTTTGATAACGAAACTAGACCTTAGAGGGAGGCTAAGACCAAGTGTGAGAAGTGGAAGACATTCATAGCACCAAAGGAGACCCTAAAGGACCGGCTGCACAATCGAAGAACTCAACAGACGGACATTCTACACAGACATGCACAGGGGCGGATTCACAGAGGCACAGGGGCGGTTTTTGTCAGGCGCAAGGGCGGACCCAGATTTGCGTAGGGGCGGACCCAAATAGGCGCAGGGGCGGGCTCAGGCAGCCGCGGGGGAGGTTTTGCTTTAGTGAGTCCCGAATCTTGTTCTTTCCTTTCCTTCTTTCATTCCTTAGATTCGTTATACCTTAGAAGCATGCTAGGCTGGCTTAGGGTAGTTGAACTGGAATGCTTTAGGGTGGTTGGACCTTAGAGGTCTAGTGTGAGTTATGTAAGTCTCGTTGGTGGTATGTTGTTGAGGGTTCGTTTCGAGCTTAGTGGAAGAAACCTGGTGTATATCGTTATGTGGAGAGTTGGAAAGGCCTTGGACTGAGAGGGTAGTCTTCTTGGACTAGGTGGTTGAGGAGGTTGAGCCTAGAAGTGTAAAGACTTCTCGTGGACTAGAGTGTGGTTTAATTGTGTGCCTTGTCTTGAACAAGCGTTGTACGTTTTCCCAAGGGAACTTGCGAGTGAGGTGTTCGTGTGCGCTTCGGAGACTGGTAAGTCTACGGACTTACTTAGCTGGCTTCTAGTATGACTGTGATGTTTATGAGTGGTGTTTGTTAGTTATGATAAACAATGAAACCGGATTAGGCCGACTTTATTATATTACGTAATTGACCCAAGTGTATGATAACGGGTCGTGATATCACTGCCTAGTTCTTGCAAGAGCTAGGAGGTTCCCTGTACCAGCCCAGGCAGGTAGACGGTCAAATGCATTAGCACCATTCCTCGTTGGTAAATGGGATCAGGGGCGAGGTTTGGGAATCCCTCGTTTCACAAAATAAGTATCATTAGTAATGACCTATCACCTAATTAAAGATAACAAAAGGATTGAGTGTTGCATGTTGATTGTGTATGTTGTGTGTTTGTGCTTTTACCTTTATACTTATGCATAGATTGTTAGCTAACGGTTTTATACCGCTTGTAGATGCCTTGCAGGTTAGAGAGGCGATCGAGTGATCCGGCGGTAGTGGGCAGCCGGGGTCCCGTGCATTATAGGACGGGACTGTTTATTTTTATTTCACGCCTTTTGAGACTTATGTTGTTTACTTTGGTTTTGAGACTCGGCTGGATTGTTTTGATTCTTGTACGTTTGCTTTCGCTCATGGTATAAAACTATGTGTTTTGCCTTTTTATTTGTGCCGTGTTGTAAGGTCCGATGAAGTTTTTGCCAGGCTAAGGGCCGGGACCCATTGTGAGGTCCCAAATCATAGCATTCCGAATCCTCTAGGATTTGGGGTGTTACAATATGGTATCAGATCCCTAGGTTGGTAACAACGGCAATCGCTATCTTCAAAAAGGCCGAATAAACAAATAAACGGAAACCGCAAGGGTTCTGAACTTTTAAAATGAATTTTGTTTTTAAAACCATGAGCATAAACGGGTTGAGATAGAATGCACGGACCACCACCACCTCCGCAGAACTCGATGGCATAGTTTATTGGACTTTGTTATAACTTATGTTTGGTAGATACGTTTTGACCTTTAGAAGTGACCTAGAGTAATAAGATAGTTATGTCCATACCGCATGACACCAGTCGAGATGCTTGAGCTTAAGAAGCAACTCGAGGATTTGGTAGAGAGGGGATTCATCCGACCCAGTGTGTCTCCCTGGGGTGCATCAGTCCTCTTCGTCAGGAAGAAGGACGGATCTATGAGGCTTTGTATCGACTATCGAGAGTTGAACAAAGTCACCGTCAAGAACAAGTACCCGTTACCGCGTATTGATGATTTGCTGGATCAGTTACAGGGAGCTACTGTGTTTTCACGTATTGACTTGAGGTCAGGATATCATCAGCTGAGAGTACGAGAGGAGGACGTACCAAAGACGGCATTTCGGACCAGATACGGTCATTATGAGTTCGTGGTGATGCCTTTCGGGCTCACCAATGCTCCTATTGTCTTCATGGAGTTGATGAATGACATCTTCATTGGCTTCTTAGACCAGTTTGTGGTAGTTTTCATCGACGACATCTTGGTATACTCACGGAGAAGGGAGGAGCACGCCGGACACCTGAGGACGGTGTTGTGGGTTTTATAGGATAAAGAGATTTATGCTAGCTCTCTAAGTGTGAGTTCTGGATGCTAGAGGTTGCCTTCCTTAGCCACATTATCTCCGCCGAGGGTGTCAAGGTGGACCCGGCAAAGATAAAGTCAGTTGAATCATGGCCGCTTCCTAAGACGGTCAAGGAGGTACGCAGTTTTCTAGGTTTGGCCGGATACTACCGCAAGTTCGTGAAGGGTTTTTCTATGATTTCCATGCTACTCACTTCCTTGTTAAGGAAGTCCATCAGATTTACATGGTCCGAGTCATGTCAGCGGAGTTTTGAGGAGCTGAAGGAGAGATTGACTTCCGCTCCCGTGTTAGCACAGCCAGAGGGCGTTGAGGACTTCGTTGTTTACAATTATGCATCCAAGCTAGGCTTGGGATGCATTCTGGTGCAGAGGGGTAGGGTCATTGCTTACGCGTCTCGACAGTTGAAGACGTATGAGGAGAATTACCCTACTCTTGACCTTGAGCTAGTTGCAGTCATTCATGCATTGAAGATCTGGCATCATTACCTCTACGGGGCCACCTGTCAGATCTTCACAGACCACAAGAGTCTGAAGTACATATTCACTCAGCGGGAGTTGAATAACCGCCAGAGGAGATGGCTAGAGCTGATTAAGGATTTTGACTTAGAGATCCTTTATCACTCGGGGAAGACGAATGTGGTCGCCGATGCCCTTAGTAGGAGGACACCCCGCGAGGAAGCGATAGCTAGATTGACCGTTCAGACACATTTACAAAGAGATTTGATTTGGTTGGAGGTAGACATCCGGTTTCTTGATACTCACGGTCATTTGTCAGCGTTGGAGGTTTCATCGGATTTGACGGAAGAGATCTGGCAAAAACAGGAGGGTTGTCCCGCACTAGCGAGGATCAGGGATATGATGTCCAAAAGGGAGGCACCACAGTTTATGGTGGGTGCAAACGGGATTTTGAGGCACCAGGAGCGCATATGTGTACCCTTTGACAGAGAGTTGAGACAGCGTATACTGCAGGAGGCCCATTCTATACCTTACTCCGTCCACCCGGGCACGAGTAAGATGTATTAGGATATACGAAGATCTTATTGGTGGGGCGGGCTCAAGTCCGACGTGGCTAGATATGTAGCCCAGTGTGCGACCTGTCACCAGGTCAAGATCGAGCACAACAGGCCCGGAGGAGAGCTCCAACCACTTCCGATTCCACAGTGGAAGTGGGAGGACATTTCGATGGATTTCGTTACCGGCTTGAGGTTGAGTAGAGGCTTTGATGCGATATGGGTTGTAGTGGATCGGTTGACGAAGACGGCACGATTTATTCCTATTAAGGAAATGTGGCCGGTGTCTCGTTTAGCCGAGGAGTTTACCCGACAGATAGTGAGGTTCCATGGAGGGCCGTTGACGATCATTTCAGATAGGGATGGGCGTTTTACCTCGAGGTTCTGGCAACAGGTACACGCCGCCTTAGGCACGAGCTTACAGTTCACCACGGCGTACCATCCTCAAACGGACGGGCAGTTGGAGAGGACTATTCACACCCTCGAGGACATGTTGAGGGCATGTGTGCTTGATTGGGGCCAGGTATGGCCCGACCACCTCCCTTTGGTGGAGTTCTCTTATAACAACAATTGGCATGCGACTATTGGGATGGCTCCTTATGAGGCACTATATGGACGGAGGTGCCGTACACCCTTGTGTTGGGATGAGCCTGGGAGGATGAGTGGTGTGGCACCCGAACAGGTGCAGAACGATATGACTCGGGTAGCATTGATCCGAGAGCGGATGTTGGCCGCCCAGAGCCGTCAGAGGTCTTATGCTGATAAGAGGTGCAGGCCTCTGGAGTTCAGGGTTGGAGCCTAGGTATGGTTGAGGGTGTCACCGACGAGGGGTGTTCAACATTTCGGCATTAAGGGGAAGTTGAGTCCCCGATATATCGGGCCCTTTGAGATCCTTGAGCGGATAGGAGAGGTAGCGTATAGATTGGCATTTCCACCCTGATTGGAGGGAGTTCATCCAGTATTTCATGTGTCGCAGCTGAAAGAGTATGTGCATGACCCGAGACACATAGTGAGCCATGACGACCTAGTGGTCGATCCAGATCATACATTTCTAGAGCACCCGATAGCAGTTTTGGAGAGAGGTACGAGACGCCTTCGATCGAAGGTAATACCCATGATGAGAGTGTAGTGGTCGAGACGAGGGATTGACGAGGCCACTTGGGAGACAGAGGATAGTATCCGGCGGAACTATTCTGAGTTTTATGCGGGTCTAGAGACGTCTATAGGATTGCCAGGTAGTCTACATCATTGTTTTGGTTGTTTTTAGTGTTGTATGTGTGATATATCTGATGTGCTTGTGTGTGACCCTTAGGTGGTCTTGATGTAGTAACTTGTTAGTCATAGGGCTTGCTTATGTCTTATGATCGCGGTTAGTACCCCCTAAGTTTCGGGACGAAACTTATTTTTAAGGGAGATCTGATGTAACGACCGGATTTTTCGTTATGCTTTGATAGGGTAGAAGCCGTGCACAAGGGCTCACGCCCTTGCGGCTTAGATGACACAGTCGAGTAGGCCGCACGTGCGGCTAGGATTCCCGCAGGGGCGGTGACACGCGAGGGCGGGATAGTAGCGTTTTGGGCGACCGTTCACCTTCCGATCCTTATAACTCCTCTCTTTAATTCAATGGGGAGTTGTTGGATGAAGACCTTTGGTATCCTCCCTCCTTTATGCAACCAATCCTTCTCCTCCCCTCATTTCATTCACGTTACTTTCTTTCCTCCTCCAAACATCATCCTCTTGCATTCTTCTTCTCCACCCTTCTCATCCATTCTTCTCTTGGCTTGCTCCAGCTTGGATCCATCTTCCTTGAGGCCGGGACTGCAGTGACGGGACGAGGGTAAGGCTCCTTCCTCTCTTCTTCTTCTTCTTCTTCTTCTTCTTCTTCTTCTTCTTCTTCTTCTTCTTCTTCTTCTTCTTCTTCTTCTTCTTCTTTCTTCCTTCCCCTTCCATGGCTTGAATGGAAGATCTTTAAGAATCCTTGCTCAACGATCTATCGTTGTTTTGTGGTTTGATGACGAAACTAGACCTTAGAGGGAGGCTAAGACCAAGTGTGAGAAGTGGAAGACGTTCATAGCACCAAAGGAGACCCTAAAGGACCAGCTGCACAATCGAAGAACTCAACAGGCGGACATTCTGCACAGATAGGCGCAGGGGCGGATTCACAGAGACGCATGTGCGGTTTCTATCAGGCGCAGGGGCGGACCCAGATTGGCGCAAGGGCGGACCCAGATAGGCGCAGGGGCGGGCTCAGGCAGGCGCCGAGGCGGTTTTGCTCCAGTGAGTCCCGAATCTTGTTCTTTCCTTTCCTTCTTTCATTCCTTAGATTCGTTATACCTTAGAAGCATGCTAGGCTGACTTGGGGTAGTTGAACTGGAATGCTTTAGGGTGGTTGGACCTTATAGGTCTAGTGTGAGTTACGTAAGTCTCGTTGGTGGTATGTTGTTGAGGTTTCGTTTCGAGCTTTGTGGAAGCAACCTTTGTGTATATCGTTATGTGGAGAGTTGGAAAGGTCTTAGACTGAGAGGGTAGCCTTCTTGGACTAGGTGGTTGAGGAGGTTGAGCCTAGAAGTGTAAAGACTTCTAGTGGACTAGAGTGTGGTTTGATTGTGTGCCTTGTCTTGAACAGGTGTTGTACGTTTTCTCGAGGGAACTTGCGAGTGAGGTGTTCGTGTGCCCTTCGGAGACTAGTAAGTCTACGGACTTACTTAGCTGGCTTCTTGTATGAGTGTGATGTGTATGAGTGGTGTTTGTTAGTTATGATAAACAACGAAACCGGATTAGGCGGACTTTATTATATTACGTAATTGAGCCAAGTGTATGATAACGGGTCGTGACATCACTACCTAGTTCTTGCGAGAGCTAGGAGGTTCCCTGTACCAGCCCAAGCAGGTAGACGGTCAGATGCATTACTACCTAATTAAAGATAACAAAAGGATTGAGTGTTGCATGTTGATTGTGTATGTTGTGTGTTTGTGCTTTTACCTTTATACTTATGCATAGATTGTTAGCTAACGGTTTTATACCGCTTGTAGATGTCTTGCAAGTTAGAGAGGCGATCGAGTGATCCGATTGTAGTGGGCAACCGGGGTCCCGTGCATTATAGGATGGGACTGTTTATTTTTATTTCACGCCTTTTGAGACTTATGTTGTTTACTTTGGTTTTGAGACTCGGCTGGATTGTTTTGATTCTTGTACGTTTGCTTTCGCTCATGATATAAAACTATGTGTTTTGCCTTTTTATTTGTGTCGTGTTGTAAGGTCCGAGGAAGTTGTTGTCAGGCTAAGGGTCGGAACCCATTGTAAGGTCCCAGCTCGTAGCATTCCGAGTCCTCTAGAATTTGGAGTGTTATAGTCTTGACACTTGGTGACCCGACTTGCAAAAGGGTGACATCTAGGTATTGCCTTCCCCAAGAGGGTGATAGCCAACTTTGAGTTTGTCTCCGGAATCAAAGATCGAATACCACTATCCCAAGCAATATGTAACCCGTAGTATATGCTCTATAACCCCGCCATGAGAACAATACATATACCAAGGTTCATGACGTAACCTTTATGCCACTCTCCTACATTATTCCTAATGACTCCATCCGTAGTAGCGTGCCCATCACTTCTAACCGTTCTGTCTGAATTAATCTTCATCACCTCCACTAGTAGGGCTTCCCAACTGATATGCACCACCGCTCTATTGTCATTGTTCCCATGGTTGTTATTCATGCTCCAAGATTTCGCATACTCTATTGCTTTCACTACCACAAAAATATGTCCATCTCGTCTAGTAGGAATATTGCCAAAGGTTTTCTCATTCCTCCATTTCCAGAGCAACCATAATCCTACATCAAACACAACATTCCAATCATAGAAACTATTATATTTTCTAGTAAAAATAATGTTACCTCTCAACCATGATGCAAACGGTAGATCAAAGAAGTTGGCTCCAAATCTTGTTGCAACTAAACTCTTATAGAGATCATCACTAACTGAGCAATCCCGGAACATATGTTCGAACGTTTTTTAGCAGCCCACACATCTCATGCAGCTTTCATCCCTAATCACATGCCGACATAGTCTCTCTTCATTTGTCAAGATACCTCCTTGTACTAACTTCTAGAGGAACAATCGAATGCGCTCCTATACCCTTAAATTCCAAATTTGGCGGGAAATGGGAGAATCTACCTGATGAACGCCATCTTCCTCGCTCAACATGTTATTCATAGAGGCGACAAAATAATTGCTATCGTTACTCCACTTCCATGCAAGCTCGTCCCTATATGCGAGTTCTCCTTCCCCTCGACTCCCCCAACATCAAAAACAAGTGTTGTTGCTGCAATCTTGACGACATTACTCGATGGGAGGAACTCACTGAAAACACTCCATTTCCAACCAGACCCAGCTTCACAAAAATCCCTTACCTTTCTTGATGCGGGGTTAAGCCGAAATTCCCGATCTAGATTGAAATCCTTCGACATACTCAAATCTCGGATGGATAGAATAAATCTCGGGCGAGATTTCGTGAAGAACAGTACAAGATTTCAATGAAACTCAAAAAAAGGATTAGTGGATGACATGGACAGATAAGAAGATGAATATAGATTGATAAATGATAAGTATAGGAAGATACGAACCAAGATATTTCCGCAAAGAACCTTGACCAATGATGTGTCAAAACCCCTTAACGAAGAGATTACCTCAACCTTCACTTCTTTAACCTTACACAAGTCTTCTAAGTAAGACAAGCACAAAGAGAGACTAGAATTGACCAGGAGCACCAACCTTCAAAAAGATTAACACACACAAGCACAATCTAGCAAAAACTTTACAATGATTCAACCAAAACGCTCCTTTGATTCAATAGGAATGAATAAAAGACAAACTTTATAAACGAAGCTGCAAGTTCACACAATATGTGGAAAATATATCAAATCTAATCTCCCTAATAATCTTCCCCACTAAGGCTATTTATAAGGGAGATCAACTATGAATCTAGGAAAGATATCTTCTTAAAGATAATCTTGAGGAAAGATATCTTTAAAAGATATAAAAATAATAATCCCAAAAATAAAACACCAGTAATTACCTTAAGAATTTTTGAGAGATTTAAGGTAATAAAAATATAAAATATAGTTGCCAAAAAAATAAGATCATTAGCCGGATCTTCAAGCACGTGTCATATGCCAAATCTCGGTTGGTAATCTCGGCCGAGATTCTTGGAGGTGGACCGAGATTTTTTCTCTGAGACTCTTTCTCCGTCCTATCCTTCTTTGATGCTTGATGGATCTCCTTGGTCGTGGCTTGACTATTTCATTACAGTCAGTAATGTCACTAAAGGCTTCCGGTGAGTGAGTAATGTCTCCTTGAGTGTACATGTTGTGAGTATGCTTGTAACTTCATCTTGAATAGCCTTTGCTCTTGACCTCGTGATTGTTCCTTCCATGATAGGATCCGAAGAAGGTGTAACTGACTTGTCCTTCAATGCTTTAGATCGTTGTAATATCCATAATTTTTATTCCGGATGGTTAGCGAGTTACCGACCTTCCCGTAGGCGCGACTCATTCTTTTTGCAGGAACGAGGTGCTGAGTGACGGGTTTTATCCCGGAAATCCTGTTCCGACCCTTTGGTTTCCGCTTTTTCCTTTCCGACCCCTCGGTCTCTTAAGTGAGGGGACATATGGGACAGTTGACCCTTGGGTCTCCCCACCCCTTTTTGCTGCTCACTTGTCACTCCCTCTCTCTTCATTCCCCTCTTTCACGTTAGTTCTCTCCTTCACTCTCCCTCTTGTGCTCTTTCCTCTTCTTTCTCGTTGGAAGCTCTTGGCTAGTGATATGCAGTATTGGAGAGCTTTGGTTCTGTTCTGGTAAGCTTCCTTCCTCCCCTCTTCTCCTTTCTTGCTGATTTCCTTTCCCTTTCTTCTCTTTTCCTCCATGGCTATGGAGGAAGCTTGTTGATAGCATGAATTATAGTCTAGTTTTTAGGGTTTGTTTAGACGTTTTATCTTTCATAATCTGCATGTTTGTATGTACATTATGTGATTTTACTACCATTTCATCTACCTTTGCGAGGATCGAGGTCTACACCTAGTTTCGTTGTAATTGCAGGTAATTTGGTACGTTTTGCATAAAAAAGGAGCAAAAGGAGTCATGAGTCATTTGGAGCTACATCCAGGAATCATAGCCATGGATTGAAGATTCACTTTGGAGCAGATTCGAGAGATTCCACATTCTGATCGTGAGTCACCTCGGTTGACCAGTGATTTACCTCGACCGAGGCGATCCAAAAACGCCGACTCGACCGGGGCGAACACCTAGGACGCGGCGAGAATATTTTATTCTTGGATGAGATCTTTTATCTTTGGAAAGAGATCTTATATTTTTGGGCTTGGCTTCTGGAAGGAAGGAGATATGCAGAATATATATTTTACCTATATTTATGGGATAATATCTTCTTAAGATTTATTATCTTTGGAGGTTTATTTTCCTATAAAAAGGGTTGGATTTCCACAAATCCAACATCACGCTATACCGTAGATCTCGCATACGACGCAGCACACCCCACACACGCAGCAGCCGCAGTATACTCCAATTTGGGAGTTTTCGAAGAACCTTTTTGAAGGTTGAAGGAAGATTGAAGTCCATAGCTTTTATAGCTTTATTGAAGGGTTTTGTAAGATTGTCTTCAATTCCCTCAATTGTTGTCTTGTCTTTTTGGATTATTATCTAAGGAACGCTTTGTTGTGATATTTGATTCAGTTATTGAAGTCTTTTCATTAAATTCTTCTTTGTTCAAATATTCACCTTCTTCCCATATATTTTAATACTTTCATTATGATGATGAGTGGCTAATTTCCTTGTGTGATTCTAGGGTGATTGGCTGAAGGTTGTGGAAAAAACAATGATAGAATAATCTTAGATTCCAGTAGGATCCTGAAAGTTCGAGTCTTTAAACTTAACCCTAAGCATCTCGTTCGGTTGATGAACATCTCGGCCGGGGTGGAATTCTTCTGACCGAGGTGACTTATCCGACCTAAAACAGAAAGTTAAGTGTTATAGTTTGCTAAATCCTATTCTTATTACACCTTCCTGGTTCAATGCAAGCTTAGGATGAGACTTACCCGGTAATTCCTTTGTTTGTGTATTAACGATCATAAGTGTAGGTAATAAAGGTTTATCCTTTATTGGGGTTTGAGTGTTCTTCCATCCCGTCTTTGTGAGTTAGCCTGAGACTTACCCGGTAAAGTTTGATTCTATTCCCTTAGATGGTGTGTTAGTTCGAGGTTATAGTTCTTTATCTTGATTCCTTGAGACTTACCCGGTAATAGGAGTTACGGTTTAGGATTAGTGTGTAGTGAGACTTACCCGGTGATCTACTCCACTTTAGTAACACCTTCCCCACGCAAAAATCCCAGCTTTGTCCGCTTATCTATAGATCTTGAGTTGGAACCACAGCTTGATGCTTTAATCCCTAGAATTGCATGTTTGCTTTATTGACTTCTTATTCATCTTTGATTGTGTTAAATTGCTCTTGTGGTTAGTATTGACATTAGCACACCGTATTGACTCTGTTTCACCGAGTCCTTGTGATCGACCCCTGGAATTTTCTTGCTTTTACTACGATTGACCCGTACACTGCGGGTTCGCATCCTTGTTTTAAGCTTAAGTCTAGGGTTATAAATTTAAAGCTTGCACACACCGTTTGGAGCGAACACTTGTGAAGAGAGACCTTGTTGAATCCTTTGCATGTGCTTGTTCTTAGCTCGATTAAGTCGTGGAGAGGTGTCGAAGATCAGTGGTTAGTGTTTGGAGAAGGCCCAACCAAAGAAGGAAGCCATAGAAGCTCAAGTGCACAATCGAAAATCGAACAATTCGCTGTTTCTGGAGTTCTACCGCAGGGGCGGCATCAGGCGCCGCGGGGGCGGATGAACAGTGTCGTGGGGCCGTGACCTTCAACATGCAGTCGCGCCTTTTGTTTCCGCGGTTGCATTTCTTCAATAGTAGGCTCTTCTTCTCCCTTCTTCTTCGTACCTTCCTTAGTTGTGAGGTTGTTTTATGTTAGTATCATGCCTAGGATGGACCTAGGGTAGTTGTGAATGCCATCTAGTGGTTGTGGACCTTAGGAGACCTTAGAGTCTCGGTTGTTGCTTAGGATTACTCGAGTGTGATGATCATGTTATACCTCTTAGACTAGTTGCATTCTAGCTTGGTGATGACTTATCCTTGTAGGAGAGTGGACTGTTGTAGTTCCTTTATATATGCTTGATGATTTATGGTCCCTTGGAGCCTAGGATCGTTCCCTAGCTTATGAGGTGTAGGACCTTGTGTTCATTTGCTAGATTGTGAAGTCTAAGGACTTCTAGGCTTTGAGAGTGTTGTTGATGTGTGTCTCGTTTTGATCAGGCCTTGGTTGTATTCCTACGGGAAGTTGAGATCGGTTTTCGTTAGCTTTGAGACGGGGTAAGTCTACGGACTTACTTAGTTCGCTTTTACGCATTATCTGGATATGTGATGGTGGTGTGTGCTTTATCTTTGTTTATAATCATGAAACCGGATTAGGACAACTTGGTTATATATATTGTTGGCCCATTGCTTATTATTATCGGGCGGTGACATCACTGCCCAGCTCCCGAGGGAGACTGGGAGGCTCTCTACGACCAGGCCATACATGGTATACGGGCGGGCTTCTTCGCCACTCCACATGGTATACGGGTTGAGCTTCGCATCACTCTTGTTGGTTACATGGGGATATAGGCGAGAATTATAAGACTCTCGTATCACACTTTAATCGAATGGAATTAGAAATGGAATAACCTAAAAAGAGAATAAGAACTGGATGTGTATGTATATAAGCATGATGTGTGTTATGTGTTATTATGTGTGTGTTTGTGCCCTTGCTATCTTTATAATGCCTAGAATGTAAGCTAACGGTTTTATACCGATTGTTATAGCTGATGTGCAGGTTAGGTGTGGCCGAGTGATCCGGAGGAGTGGGCAGCTGAGGTCCCGTACATCATAAGTCGAGTTTGGGGGTTTGAGTTCGTGTATTGTTGTTGTAGATTATGTATTGTTGGCGTTTTTGTATAGACGGCTGATGTCTTTCCTTTCTTGATGTATTCGGGAATCATATCATTGCATTAAATTTGTTTTCAGTTTTGGCCTTTATTTGTGCCTTGTTGGAAAGGTCTGGTGAAATTGTTGTCAAGCTAAGGGTCGGGACCCATTGTGAGGTCTCGCCCGTAGCATTTCGATATCCCGCGGATTTGGGGTGTTACACTCGTGATCTTAGTAACCGGTCCTTGATGACGTGTTTGAGATGGTCCCACATCATTTCTATTCAGCAAACTGCCATCAACCTCAGAGACAACATGCTCCGATGAGGGGTCTCTCTAATAACCAACAATCTTCCCAGAAGTCGGTGTCCTCTCTGTTACCCACTATCCATCGATGTCCCGGAACAATCACTCTACTAATCCCTTTCCTTATGTTGGTCCAAGTAGGGGAAGGCGCAAAGTGAAGACTACCATTATCACAGACATACTTACTTTTCAATACTCTAACCCATTGGCTAATGTCATCTTTCAAAAACCTCCAACCTAACTTGCCAATCATCGCCCAGTTGAGGTCCTCCATGGCTTTTACACCCAATCCACAGCATTCCTTCGAGATACATATGTTTTTCCATGCTATTGTGTGCACACTCCTATTCCTTCCTTCATGTCCCCAAATGAACGATCTGTTAATTTGGTCAATCTCCTCGCAGATTCCTTTAGGGAAGAGTATAGTGGACATCTAGTAGATGAGGAGGGAATTAAGAACAGATTTTGTTAGCGTAAATCTTCTGGAAAAATTAAGTTTCTACCTCTCCATCCATTAAGTTTTCCACTTATCCTATCCAAAAGAGACGTGAGCGTGACCTTGGATACACGTTCTTGAAGTAACGATATTCCGAGGTAATTTCCCAACTTTTTGGTGACTTCTAAACCGCTCATCCCTGACAGTATCCTCTGCGTATCTCTTGACACATTAGGTGACACAAAAAATCTTAGATATTTGTAAGCTTATTTTTTGCCCCGAGGCCCGACAGAACTGACCTAAACAATCTAGCACAATTTCCAACTGGTTCGGAGATGCTTCCGCAAAGAGAGTCAAGTCATCCGTGAAGAACAAGTGCAATATCATGAGTCCCTCTCGAGAGAGTCGAATAGGTTTCCAATTACCCTTGTTGACCTCGTCTATAATCATATGACTTTGTCTCTCTACACACAAAATGAACAAATACGGGGAAATTGGATCACCTTGTTGAAGGCCTCTTTCCGTTTTTAAATTTTTGCGTAAGATACCCATTCCAATTCACTTGCGTATTAGTGGATGTTATGCATTCTCTTATCATGTCAAACCACTCCTTAGAAACCCAACAACTTCCACCGTTTCACCCACTAAATCCTAACAAACCCTATCATAGGTCTTTTCGAGATCTAATTTCAAGATCATCCATTTCTTTCCGGTTTTCTTCTTTCTAGTAGAATGGACAATCTCCTACATGAGAAATATGTTATCTTGTATGTACCTTCCCGGAATGAAACTTCCTTGAGTGGGCCCAACAAGATAATCGATAAAACCCTACATACGTTGCACCATCACTTAAGTAAGAATCTTGTATAGAACGTTACACAACGCAATAGGTCTGAATTGACTAATCAACTCCGGAGTCCCAACTTTTGCAATGAAACCATTCCGGGAGTTTACGGCACTCAAATAACTTGGTCACTTCAATCACAACCGAGTTCCCGTCGATATTTTAACATTTCTGATAAAAAGATAACTTGGAAATTGTCATTACCCGGAGACTTTTAGGCTCCCATGCTCTTAACTGCTCTCCAAACTTCATCATGACTCACTTCCTTGAGAAGATCCCTGCTCACCCTAAAACGTGCGTGCAAATAAGTTTTAAATTTATAAAATTAGAATAAAAGCAAGCGAACCCGCAGTGTACGGATCGGCGTAGATCAGCAAGTATTCCAGAGTATCGAACTTACGGAATTGGTGAAACAAAACCAGTTTCAAGTAATCGAGTAATGAAAAGTGTAGAAGCTTTGCAAATATTGGGAAAACAACAATCCTAAAGATCCAGGTATCTAATTGTGGCAATCGATTCAAGATATACTATATATATAAGGACAGAGTTGAGATTTGCAAAAGTATACAAAAGCGAGGTAATGTACGGTGAAGTTCCAAAACCCTATATGTCTAACCCAAGGATACTCTCTATAAAGGTTGTTGAGGCTGCAGTATAGAAAGGATCTAAAGGTAAGAATTAATCTCAAATACCCATGCCCAAACCCAAGGAATCAAAGACAAGCCAAAACGGTTAAGGTTGTGACACTCGAAACCGAAATAGAGGATGTTGAGTCTCACTACTACCTAGAAAAGGCAAGTTGTTCGCCACTTAGCGTGCGTGCAAATAAGTCTTAAATTTATAAAACTAGAAATCAAGCAAGCGAACCCGCAATGTACGGATCGACGTAGTTAAGCAAGAATTCCAGAGTATCGAACACAGGGATTTGGGGGAAACAAATTTAATTATAAGTTGTCAAACAAGTAAAAAGGGTAAGCTTTTCAAATATATTGGGAAAATAGCAACCCTAAAGATCCAGGTATCCAATTGTGGAAATCGATTCAAGATATACTAAGAACTAAGGACAGAGTTAAGAGTTGCAAAGGTATACTAAGGTAAAGCAATGTACGATGAAGTTCCAAGGCTTTATATGACTTATCTAAAGGTACTCTCTATAAAGGTTGTTGAGACTTCAGTATAGAAAGGATCTAAAGACAAGAATTAATCGCAAATACCCAAACTTGTAACCCAAGGATCAAGACTAACTAAACCGATTAAGGTTGTGACACTCGAAATCGAAGTAGAGGTTGTTTAGGCTTCACTACTACCTTGAAAAGGGCAAACCTAGACTAGATTAAAGCTAATCTTTAACCTTGGATCAAAGTAAAAGCAAAGTTCATAAACTAAGGTAAATCACGGGTAGATCTTGAGTTCCACGGCCGTGGAAGCTCAAGAACAGACCGTGATTTTGGTTCGTCGGCGAAATCTCTCTACTCTCAGGGTCCAATCTGTTTACGATCGATCTATCATTATCTAAGCCACAACTATCAACCCTTCAACTTAGAGTTGCTAAAGGGTTTTAGCCAACAACAGTCATTATAATATCAAATTCAAGTTTAAGAAGAATGAAAGATGAAAACCTTCGAAAACCTTCAATAAACCTCAAATCAATCTTAGATCCACACACAACGATGATAATGTATATCAGATTTGGAACAAACAAACACAAATCAATAACGATCCTAGATAAGAACGAAGAACGGGATGTCAATCCGTCTTCTAATCAAACCTAAGGACAAAAGGCGCAACTTCCGCCACAAACAACTTCCAAATCTTCAAACCCTCGTGAATCTCCGTTTGCCAATGCAAAATCTCCGGACGTCCAATGCAGCCCTAAGCACGTCTAAGCCGAAGTTGCGAAATCTCTCTCCTCTACCCCTTTTATAAGGAAGGGTAAAATAACCGTCCGGGCCATGTGCGTAAATGATGTGTCAATATTTTATTCGTCAAAAGATCGCCTAAATCACGGTCTCCTGGAGTTCCACGGCCGTGGTTTAAAGCGTGGAAGTGGATTACGGTTCTTCATGATTTCCACGACCGTACTTTATACCGTGTAACTCTCTAGAATACTTCACGTTCATGTTGCCAAGATCCACAGCCGTGGTTTTGGGCGTGGACTTCTCTACGACCGTATTTTAGAGCGTGGAAGTGTAAATTGCTTGTGGTTTCCTTTGTGTCGTGCCATTCCTCATCCTAGCATCTCCCTTGGCTTCTTTGATGTGTCCTTAATCCTTGGATGTGCTCAAATCTTCTCCTTTCTCTCTCAATTGGTTCGGTTTTAGCTCTTATTCACCTATAATCAACACAAAGCTTATGTAGACCTCTATATCGACAATATAGACAAACTAGCTAACAATTACTTCAATGCCTTATCAATGAACACTATAATGGATGAAAAACAACTAGAAAAAGTGCCTAGAATATCGCAATATTTCATGCTAACAAAATACCCCATACTTGTCACTTGCTTGTCCCCAAGCAAGGTCTTTCAAAAGCTTTAGAACTTAAGTTAGGATGAAATATGCATGCAATCTCAAAAACAAAACAATTTTTTTGGTAAATGTGCTTCTAGTCAATAGATCATTCTCAAACCTTGCTTCATTCATTCATGAGACGCTCGTATACATAACCAAAGAATAAAGAGGAAACAAACATCCTGAATTGATCAAACTTCAATGTAAGCATCATAACCTTCAAACATTATCAAAATCAATCATAAGAAACTTCAATTTAGATCACCAAGTCATATAACACTCGCTTGATCTTAAGGACTTCCAAATAAGGTCTAGAATGCGGAAAGGAAGGGGAAACTATAAGGAATGTGGTGCATGAATCCGGGAAAGTGGACAACTAACTCTTTTCTTTTTCTCTTGTGGTCTTGCAACACTTTCAACTTAGAGACTTGCTCTTCCCTTTTTACATCATTTTTCGACTTTACTTTTGGAGTTATGGACTGAGGTGCACAAAAACCGAAGCCTAGGAGATTGGCGTTTCTCTATTTTTGCGAGATGCCTCAAACCCTTGATGCACGTACCATAATCCGTTAGGAATATCGCTCAATCCGACTTTGGCAAGACACAAACACCCGGCTATGTGAATGGTGCCGAGTTACTCATCGTCATGATTGACTTCCCCAAACCTACAACTTTTTCCTATTCTTTGAATGCAAAATTTTGCTTTCATGGCCCTCCCACATCAAACATGCCAAAATTCAACTCCTCCAAATTCCCGGATAGGTAAGGGAGGCACTTATTTCATTGAGGGGCTAAATGATCAAAGAAAGAAGAAAGAAAATCGAATTGCCTTAATCATTTCAAAAAGAAGTATAAGAACTTATCATGTGATTTCAACCTTGATTTCTCAATATGATTTAGATAAAACTCTTCACATTATGAAACTTGCAAGAGAGGAATAATCAACACATTCAATTTCTTTTCAATTTATTATTCGTTTAGGCATACAATTGTCATCAAAAAATCAATTCACAAGTAGTGATTATCATAGAAATCATCTCAATTCTTAGAAGCACAAAATTTTCAAAAATTTTCAATTTTTATGGTTTTTTTTCAAAAGCTTTTTCATGCAATGCGATAATGAAACGTGTGACAATGGAATGAAACATGCAAAGTGTTCTCAATCAAGGCAAGCGATAATGAAACGTGTGACAATGGAATGAAACATGCAAAGTGTTCTCAATCCAGGCAAGCAAAGTGAGTAGAGTTATTAGAAATGATAGTCACACCCCACCCCATACTTGAGACAAACATTGTCCCTAATGTTCAAAAAGAAATAATGAAAAGTGATAGCATGAATTATAGTCTATATTTTGGGGTTTGTTTGGACGTTTTATCTTTCATAATCTGCATGTTTGTATGTACATTATGTGATTTTACTACCATTTCATCTACCTTTGCGTGAATCGAGGTCTACACCTAGTTTCGTTGTAATTGCAGGTAATATGGTACGTATTGCATCAAAAAGGAGCAAAAGGAGTCAAGAGTCATTTGGAGCTACATTGAGGAGCAAAAAGGAATCCTTCAGGAAGCATAGCCATGGATTAAAGATTTACTTTGGACCAGTTTTGAGAGATTCTACATTCAGTTATGAGTCACCTCGGTTGCCCAGAGATTCATCTCGACCGAGGCGATCCAGAGACACCGACTCGACCGAGGCGAACACCTAGGACGCGGCGAGAATATTTTATTCTTGGCTGAGATCTTTTAAAATTGGAAAGTGATCTTATATTTTTGGGCTGAGCTTCTAGAAGGAAGGAGATATGCAGAATCATATATTTTACCTATTTTTATGGGAATATATCTTCTTAAGATTTATTATCTTTGGAGGTTTATTTTTCCTATAAAAAGGATTGGATTTTCCACAAATCCTATCATGCTTGGAGGCTGCAAAAGCCCGCTTACACCGAAATACAGGCTGCATACACCCGCTATCAGCGCAGCAGCCGCATCCTACTCCAATTTGGGAGAGAGTTGAAGAACCTTTTTGAAGGTTGAAGGAAGATTGAAGACTATAGCTTTATAGCTTTTTGGAGGGTTTTGTAAGATTGTCTTCAATTCCTTTCCTTGTTGTCTTGTCTTGTTGGATCATTATCCAAGGAACGATTTTGTGTGATATTTGATTCAGTTATTGAAGTGTTTTCATTAAATTCTTCTTTGTTCAAATATTCACCTTCTTCCCATATATTTAATACTTTCATTATGATGATGAGTGGCTAATTTCCTTGTGTGATTCTAGGGTGATTGGCTGAAGGTTGTGGGAAAAACAATGATAGAATGATCTTAATCACAGTAGGATCCTGAAAGTTCGAGTCTTTAACCTTAACCCTAAGCATCTCGTTCAGTCGATGAACATCTCGGCCGGGGTGGAAACTGGCTGACCGAGGTGGCTTATCCGGTCCTTAACTGAGAGTTAATGTGTTAGAGTTTGCCAAATCCTATTCTTATTATACCTTTCTGGTTCAAAGCAAGCTTAGGATGAGACTTACCCGGTAATTCCTTAGTTTGTATACCAACGATCATAAGTGTAGGTAATAAAGGCTTGTCCTTTATTGGGGTTTGAGTGTGCTTCCATCCCATCTTTGTGAGTTAGCCTGAGACTTACCCGGTAAAGGTTGATTCTATTCCCTTAGATGGTGTGTTAGTTTGAGGTTATAGTTCTTTATCTTAATTCCTTGAGACTTACCCGGTAATAGGAGTTACGGTTTGGGATTAGTGTGTAGTGAGACTTACCCGGTGATCTACTCCACTTTAGAAACACCTTCCCCATGCAAAAACCTCAGCTTTGTCCGCTTATCTATAGATCTTGAGTTGGAACCACAACTAGATGCTTTAATCCCTAGAATTGCATGTTTGCTTATTTGACATCTTATTCATCTTTGATTGTATACTTGCTCTTGTGGTTAGCGTCAACACTAGCATACCGTATTGGACTTTGTTTCACTAAGTCCCTGTGATCGACCCCTGGAATTTTCTTGCTTTTACTACGATTGACCCGTACACTGCGGGTTCGCATCCTTGTTTTAAGCTTAAGTCTAGGGTTATAAATTTAAAGCTTGCACACACCGTTTGGAGCGAACAAGTTTTTGGCGCCGTTGCCGGGGATTTGGTTTCGGCCGAATCCGGTAGTCGGTTGTCAAGCTTGGGAGCTTTGCTCTTGTCATTTAATTTTTCTGCTTGAGTGTTCTTGCAGGTCTGTGTTCTTAGGTACATACGAAGTTCTTGTTCCGGCAACGGAACAGAGTTTCGCCAAAGAACAAGTTTTTGGCGCCGTTGCCGGGGACTTGGTCTAGACCGAGCCGGTTAAGGTTTGCTTTCGGGGCACTTGCCCCTGTTGCTACTAACTACTCTTTCTATGAGTTTTGTAGTTTTCAGGATTTCTGAACGCTATGTTTGATCCAGCATGGATAGCAAGACAAAGTGCTAGGGCAGATCATTATGAATACTTGGAGGAGAAGTACTCCTTCTACTGGTTCAACAATGAATGGGAAAGAGAAGAGGCCATTCAGCATGAACTTGCGATGTGGGATGAACTGAATGTCCCTAAAAAGACTTATGAGCAACCTCTTGAAGACTCTCTTGAATCTAGGTTGAAGAAGTTGATGAAGAAGGTGACGGAGCTCAAGGAAAGCACCCTATCCTATGCTAGGCCGCAAGAGGAGCATAAGGAAGTGTTGCACGTTCCAAGCATTCCCCCAGTCGAACCAGAAGTTTCTCCTGAAGCTTTTGAGGGAGACGATGTGGAAGATCTCGATCTGACTGTTGAGACCTCGGTCGAGGTAGAAGAGACCTCGGTCGAGATGATGGAAGAATCTGCAGAACCGGAAGAGGCAGATGCAGAAGACTTTAGCCAAATTACTGAGATTATGGTCAAGGTGGAAGAAAGACCAGCAGAACTAAGAGAGATTTTGTGGGTGGATTATCAACCCAACACGAAACTTGTCTCAAGCTTTGGAGAACTTTACAAGGTACATTCTCTTACTCCATTCGAATTCCCTATTAAAATTTCTGAATTTTTCAGGAAAGCACCGGAGAGTTGGAGGTCTCTTCCGAAAGAACCTCCTAAGATCAAGATGAAATCTCTCTTGAAATTGTTGGAGGAAGATGCTCCTTGGATTATAAGGAGTGAAGTTAACAAGCGCTTCACCGCTAAGGCAACGAAGTGTTATTTGTTCAAGTATGGGGTCCCTCGCATGCTCAGGACCCTGTACCATCCCCAAGCTATAGATGGGGAAGCTGCTATGATTCTCGAGAAACTATTTTTTCGATCAAGGAAAGGATGGGACGCAAGGCTAGATTATGTCCCATTGAAGTGCAGGAAGTCTAGAAGGATTCCGGTGAGAATCAAACCGTACAAGCTTGTACGTGGGAGATCTTACCATTTGCCGGTGAAATTAGGAACCGGAACCTTTTTGGAAGAATTTTATGATGGATGTGATGAGCACTCCATGGTGTTCAAGGTACATTGAGTAATTCTATGGAGAAGGGTCCAGCTAGCGACCTTAAACCAAGCGCTTCTTGGGAGGCAACCCAAGGTATTGCTTTCTTCTCCCTTTTCTAGTTTAGTTTAGATAGTTGCTTTGCTTTGTTTTGTTTTCCTCTAGACAACAACCAGGTATTCCAAAAGGAAGGATCACAGTTCAGGAGCTACACTGGAAGAACAAAATTTCGAGAAGTTGAGGAAACAAGCTTTACTGAGATACATCTCGGGTACTGTCAGAACACCTCGACCGATATGTGCTTCGCCAACCGAGATGGTCTTATCTGGGAGCTGTTTCTTACTTCTTCATGCAGTTTAGCTATGATCGGTGAGTATCCTGTCCTTAGACTTATTCTGACCCACTAGGACAGTGTGTCTCAAGTATGGGGTGTTTGTACTTATTTGACTACTTGACGTTATTTGACTACTTTTGATGTATGACATTGTATCGGATATTTTCATATTTATGCTTCATTCTGCATTTATATGTTTATCTGAGATTGCATGCATACTTACAGGTTATTTGATTGAGAAAAACGTCGAAACCGAAAAAAAAAATGGTTTTAAAAAAATTTTTGACCTCGACCGGGACAGTTCTGGCAAAACGAGGTGTTTCACCTCGGTTGAACCAAGAACATCTCGACCGAGGTGGGTTAACTGAGAGTTTTCGAAAACGATTTTTGTGTTACTTATCTGGATATGATCTCAGTGAAGATCTTGTTTACCGACTGGATTTAAATTCTTTATATGTTTGAAATGTTTTATGATATGTTTAAGTTGCTAAATGCTTTGTTTGAAATTATTGGCATGTTTAATACTTTATTTTTATCCAAATTATGTTGAATTTGAAGGTTGACACCGCAGCATAAGTTCTCTCACGTTCTTCTTGGAAAGACCAAGGCAATTCATTCTTCTTCTTCTTCTTCTTGATCATGCTTAGCCCCTCATATACATATTGCCTCCCTTTACCTATCCGGGAATTTGGAAGCAAGCGAAGTGGTGAAAGCAAGTCAAAAGTTGAGAAGTGGCTGAAAGTGAAAGTATTAGAAAGCAATAATAGGTTTGGGGAAGTCAATCATGAAGATGAGTAACTCGGCACCATTCACATAGCCGGGTGTTTGTGTCTTGCCAAAGTCGGATTGAGCGATATTCCTAACGGGTCATGGTATGTGCATCAAGGGTTTGACGCATCTCAAGAAATTGATGATTGCGGATTTCCTAGGCTTCGGTTATTGTGCACCTCTGTCCATGCATCCCAAAAAGTAAAGTAAAAGAGAAAAAAGTGTGAAATAAGCAAAGCTTATTGGTGGAAGATGTTGCAAGTCAAAGTGAAAGTGAAGTTCATCCTTTTCCCGGATTCTAGCACCACATTACCTTACATTCATCCCTACCCTACACGTTTCTTGACCTTTTCTTTTGGGAAGCCCTTGAGACCTTGAGCTTGTTGATAGACTTAGCGGTTTAAATCGGATTATACATGATTAATTTTGATAATTATGATTTATTATGCATTCTATGATTTTATGCAAAGATGAACAACTTTCCTATATTTATAAAATGTTTTGATCATATTGAGTTTTTAATTTCCAGGAAGTACTCTCTTAGAGTGATCTATGATAGTTGCACACCATAAAATAATTTTTGAAAGACTTTTTCATTGATTTTCTTGACTTATAATCCATTCTATCTTGATTTCTATATGAGGAACTTGCTTAGGGACAAGCAAGGGCTAAGTATGGGGTATTTTGATAGCATGAATTATAGTCTATATTTTGGGGTTTGTTTGGACGTTTTATCTTTCATAATCTGCATGTTTGTATGTACATTATGTGATTTTACTACCATTTCATCTACCTTTGCGTGAATCGAGGTCTACACCTAGTTTCGTTGTAATTGCAGGTAATATGGTACGTATTGCATCAAAAAGGAGCAAAAGGAGTCAAGAGTCATTTGGAGCTACATTGAGGAGCAAAAAGGAATCCTTCAGGAAGCATAGCCATGGATTAAAGATTTACTTTGGACCAGTTTTGAGAGATTCTACATTCAGTTATGAGTCACCTCGGTTGCCCAGAGATTCATCTCGACCGAGGCGATCCAGAGACACCGACTCGACCGAGGCGAACACCTAGGACGCGGCGAGAATATTTTATTCTTGGCTGAGATCTTTTAAAATTGGAAAGTGATCTTATATTTTTGGGCTGAGCTTCTAGAAGGAAGGAGATATGCAGAATCATATATTTTACCTATTTTTATGGGAATATATCTTCTTAAGATTTATTATCTTTGGAGGTTTATTTTTCCTATAAAAAGGATTGGATTTTCCACAAATCCTATCATGCTTGGAGGCTGCATACACCGCATACAGGCTGCATACACCCGCTATCAGCGCAGCAGCCGCATCCTACTCCAATTTGGGAGAGAGTTGAAGAACCTTTTTGAAGGTTGAAGGAAGATTGAAGACTATAGCTTTATAGCTTTTTGGAGGGTTTTGTAAGATTGTCTTCAATTCCTTTCCTTGTTGTCTTGTCTTGTTGGATCATTATCCAAGGAACGATTTTGTGTGATATTTGATTCAGTTATTGAAGTGTTTTCATTAAATTCTTCTTTGTTCAAATATTCACCTTCTTCCCATATATTTAATACTTTCATTATGATGATGAGTGGCTAATTTCCTTGTGTGATTCTAGGGTGATTGGCTGAAGGTTGTGGGAAAAACAATGATAGAATGATCTTAATCACAGTAGGATCCTGAAAGTTCGAGTCTTTAACCTTAACCCTAAGCATCTCGTTCAGTCGATGAACATCTCGGCCGGGGTGGAAACTGGCTGACCGAGGTGGCTTATCCGGTCCTTAACTGAGAGTTAATGTGTTAGAGTTTGCCAAATCCTATTCTTATTATACCTTTCTGGTTCAAAGCAAGCTTAGGATGAGACTTACCCGGTAATTCCTTAGTTTGTATACCAACGATCATAAGTGTAGGTAATAAAGGCTTGTCCTTTATTGGGGTTTGAGTGTGCTTCCATCCCATCTTTGTGAGTTAGCCTGAGACTTACCCGGTAAAGGTTGATTCTATTCCCTTAGATGGTGTGTTAGTTTGAGGTTATAGTTCTTTATCTTAATTCCTTGAGACTTACCCGGTAATAGGAGTTACGGTTTGGGATTAGTGTGTAGTGAGACTTACCCGGTGATCTACTCCACTTTAGAAACACCTTCCCCATGCAAAAACCTCAGCTTTGTCCGCTTATCTATAGATCTTGAGTTGGAACCACAACTAGATGCTTTAATCCCTAGAATTGCATGTTTGCTTATTTGACATCTTATTCATCTTTGATTGTATACTTGCTCTTGTGGTTAGCGTCAACACTAGCATACCGTATTGGACTTTGTTTCACTAAGTCCCTGTGATCGACCCCTGGAATTTTCTTGCTTTTACTACGATTGACCCGTACACTGCGGGTTCGCATCCTTGTTTTAAGCTTAAGTCTAGGGTTATAAATTTAAAGCTTGCACACACCGTTTGGAGCGAACAAGTTTTTGGCGCCGTTGCCGGGGACTTGGTCTAGACCGAGCCGGTTAAGGTTTGCTTTCGGGGCACTTGCCCCTGTTGCTACTAACTACTCTTTCTATGAGTTTTGTAGTTTTCAGGATTTCTGAACGCTATGTTTGATCCAGCATGGATAGCAAGACAAAGTGCTAGGGCAGATCATTATGAATACTTGGAGGAGAAGTACTCCTTCTACTGGTTCAACAATGAATGGGAAAGAGAAGAGGCCATTCAGCATGAACTTGCGATGTGGGATGAACTGAATGTCCCTAAAAAGACTTATGAGCAACCTCTTGAAGACTCTCTTGAATCTAGGTTGAAGAAGTTGATGAAGAAGGTGACGGAGCTCAAGGAAAGCACCCTATCCTATGCTAGGCCGCAAGAGGAGCATAAGGAAGTGTTGCACGTTCCAAGCATTCCCCCAGTCGAACCAGAAGTTTCTCCTGAAGCTTTTGAGGGAGACGATGTGGAAGATCTCGATCTGACTGTTGAGACCTCGGTCGAGGTAGAAGAGACCTCGGTCGAGATGATGGAAGAATCTGCAGAACCGGAAGAGGCAGATGCAGAAGACTTTAGCCAAATTACTGAGATTATGGTCAAGGTGGAAGAAAGACCAGCAGAACTAAGAGAGATTTTGTGGGTGGATTATCAACCCAACACGAAACTTGTCTCAAGCTTTGGAGAACTTTACAAGGTACATTCTCTTACTCCATTCGAATTCCCTATTAAAATTTCTGAATTTTTCAGGAAAGCACCGGAGAGTTGGAGGTCTCTTCCGAAAGAACCTCCTAAGATCAAGATGAAATCTCTCTTGAAATTGTTGGAGGAAGATGCTCCTTGGATTATAAGGAGTGAAGTTAACAAGCGCTTCACCGCTAAGGCAACGAAGTGTTATTTGTTCAAGTATGGGGTCCCTCGCATGCTCAGGACCCTGTACCATCCCCAAGCTATAGATGGGGAAGCTGCTATGATTCTCGAGAAACTATTTTTTCGATCAAGGAAAGGATGGGACGCAAGGCTAGATTATGTCCCATTGAAGTGCAGGAAGTCTAGAAGGATTCCGGTGAGAATCAAACCGTACAAGCTTGTACGTGGGAGATCTTACCATTTGCCGGTGAAATTAGGAACCGGAACCTTTTTGGAAGAATTTTATGATGGATGTGATGAGCACTCCATGGTGTTCAAGGTACATTGAGTAATTCTATGGAGAAGGGTCCAGCTAGCGACCTTAAACCAAGCGCTTCTTGGGAGGCAACCCAAGGTATTGCTTTCTTCTCCCTTTTCTAGTTTAGTTTAGATAGTTGCTTTGTTTTTGTTTTCCTCTAGACAACAACCAGGTATTCCAAAAGGAAGGATCACAGTTCAGGAGCTACACTGGAAGAACAAAATTTCGAGAAGTTGAGGAAACAAGCTTTACTGAGATACATCTCGGGTACTGTCAGAACACCTCGACCGATATGTGCTTCGCCAACCGAGATGGTCTTATCTGGGAGCTGTTTCTTACTTCTTCATGCAGTTTAGCTATGATCGGTGAGTATCCTGTCCTTAGACTTATTCTGACCCACTAGGACAGTGTGTCTCAAGTATGGGGTAGTTGATGTATTATCTGACTTATTCGACTCATGATGTATTATTCGACTTATGATGTATCGGATATTTTCATATTTATGCTTCATTCTGCATTTATATGTTTATCTGAGATTGCATGCATACTTACAGGTTATTTGATTGAGAAAAACGTCGAAACCGAAAAAAAAATGGTTTTAAAAAAATTTTTGACCTCGACCGGGACAGTTCTGGCAAAACGAGGTGTTTCACCTCGGTTGAACCAAGAACATCTCGACCGAGGTGGGTTAACTGAGAGTTTTCGAAAACGATTTTTGTGTTACTTATCTGGATATGATCTCAGTGAAGATCTTGTTTACCGACTGGATTTAAATTCTTTATATGTTTGAAATGTTTTATGATATGTTTAAGTTGCTAAATGCTTTGTTTGAAATTATTGGCATGTTTAATACTTTATTTTTATCCAAATTATGTTGAATTTGAAGGTTGACACCGCAGCATAAGTTCTCTCACGTTCTTCTTGGAAAGACCAAGGCAATTCATTCTTCTTCTTCTTCTTCTTGATCATGCTTAGCCCCTCATATACATATTGCCTCCCTTTACCTATCCGGGAATTTGGAAGCAAGCGAAGTGGTGAAAGCAAGTCAAAAGTTGAGAAGTGGCTGAAAGTGAAAGTATTAGAAAGCAATAATAGGTTTGGGGAAGTCAATCATGAAGATGAGTAACTCGGCACCATTCACATAGCCGGGTGTTTGTGTCTTGCCAAAGTCGGATTGAGCGATATTCCTAACGGGTCATGGTATGTGCATCAAGGGTTTGACGCATCTCAAGAAATTGATGATTGCGGATTTCCTAGGCTTCGGTTATTGTGCACCTCTGTCCATGCATCCCAAAAAGTAAAGTAAAAGAGAAAAAAGTGTGAAATAAGCAAAGCTTATTGGTGGAAGATGTTGCAAGTCAAAGTGAAAGTGAAGTTCATCCTTTTCCCGGATTCTAGCACCACATTACCTTACATTCATCCCTACCCTACACGTTTCTTGACCTTTTCTTTTGGGAAGCCCTTGAGACCTTGAGCTTGTTGATAGACTTAGCGGTTTAAATCGGATTATACATGATTAATTTTGATAATTATGATTTATTATGCATTCTATGATTTTATGCAAAGATGAACAACTTTCCTATATTTATAAAATGTTTTGATCATATTGAGTTTTTAATTTCCAGGAAGTACTCTCTTAGAGTGATCTATGATAGTTGCACACCATAAAATGATTTTTGAAAGACTTTTTCATTGATTTTCTTGACTTATAATCCATTCTATCTTGATTTCTATATGAGGAACTTGCTTAGGGACAAGCAAGGGCTAAGTATGGGGTATTTTGATAGCATGAATTATAGTCTATATTTTGGGGTTTGTTTGGACGTTTTATCTTTCATAATCTGCATGTTTGTATGTACATTATGTGATTTTACTACCATTTCATCTACCTTTGCGTGAATCGAGGTCTACACCTAGTTTCGTTGTAATTGCAGGTAATATGGTACGTATTGCATCAAAAAGGAGCAAAAGGAGTCAAGAGTCATTTGGAGCTACATTCAGGAAGCATAGCCATGGATTAAAGATTTACTTTGGACCAGTTTTGAGAGATTCTACATTCAGTTATGAGTCACCTCGGTTGCCCAGAGATTCATCTCGACCGAGGCGATCCAGAGACACCGACTCGACCGAGGCGAACACCTAGGACGCGGCGAGAATATTTTATTCTTGGCTGAGATCTTTTAAAATTGGAAAGTGATCTTATATTTTTGGGCTGAGCTTCTAGAAGGAAGGAGATATGCAGAATCATATATTTTACCTATTTTTATGGGAATATATCTTCTTAAGATTTATTATCTTTGGAGGTTTATTTTTCCTATAAAAAGGATTGGATTTTCCACAAATCCTATCATGCTTGGAGGCTGCAAAAGCCCGCTTACACCGAAATACAGGCTGCATACACCCGCTATCAGCGCAGCAGCCGCATCCTACTCCAATTTGGGAGAGAGTTGAAGAACCTTTTTGAAGGTTGAAGGAAGATTGAAGACTATAGCTTTATAGCTTTTTGGAGGGTTTTGTAAGATTGTCTTCAATTCCTTTCCTTGTTGTCTTGTCTTGTTGGATCATTATCCAAGGAACGATTTTGTGTGATATTTGATTCAGTTATTGAAGTGTTTTCATTAAATTCTTCTTTGTTCAAATATTCACCTTCTTCCCATATATTTAATACTTTCATTATGATGATGAGTGGCTAATTTCCTTGTGTGATTCTAGGGTGATTGGCTGAAGGTTGTGGGAAAAACAATGATAGAATGATCTTAATCACAGTAGGATCCTGAAAGTTCGAGTCTTTAACCTTAACCCTAAGCATCTCGTTCAGTCGATGAACATCTCGGCCGGGGTGGAAACTGGCTGACCGAGGTGGCTTATCCGGTCCTTAACTGAGAGTTAATGTGTTAGAGTTTGCCAAATCCTATTCTTATTATACCTTTCTGGTTCAAAGCAAGCTTAGGATGAGACTTACCCGGTAATTCCTTAGTTTGTATACCAACGATCATAAGTGTAGGTAATAAAGGCTTGTCCTTTATTGGGGTTTGAGTGTGCTTCCATCCCATCTTTGTGAGTTAGCCTGAGACTTACCCGGTAAAGGTTGATTCTATTCCCTTAGATGGTGTGTTAGTTTGAGGTTATAGTTCTTTATCTTAATTCCTTGAGACTTACCCGGTAATAGGAGTTACGGTTTGGGATTAGTGTGTAGTGAGACTTACCCGGTGATCTACTCCACTTTAGAAACACCTTCCCCATGCAAAAACCTCAGCTTTGTCCGCTTATCTATAGATCTTGAGTTGGAACCACAACTAGATGCTTTAATCCCTAGAATTGCATGTTTGCTTATTTGACATCTTATTCATCTTTGATTGTATACTTGCTCTTGTGGTTAGCGTCAACACTAGCATACCGTATTGGACTTTGTTTCACTAAGTCCCTGTGATCGACCCCTGGAATTTTCTTGCTTTTACTACGATTGACCCGTACACTGCGGGTTCGCATCCTTGTTTTAAGCTTAAGTCTAGGGTTATAAATTTAAAGCTTGCACACACCGTTTGGAGCGAACAAAAAGAAAGAAAGAAAATGAACTCACAAAACGGCGGTGGAGCGGCTAATGCTGTCAATCATCCATGGTCATCACTGAGGAGCTAGTGGTGGTGGAAACGGGAAGAAGCTGGAGTCGAAGTTCCGCCCAAACTGCTGGCGGTAGATGTCCCTCATCATCCTATCGTGCTCGTCGGCTCGGACATCTCTAGCGTCCTGTCGGACCTCCAAAGCTCATACTCTCCTGGAAAGATCGGTAGCCCAATCTGGAAGCTGCTCGTACCATCCTGGCGCCTGGCTGTACCAATCTGGAGCATCCGATGGTGCTGGTGCAGACGGTAGTTGTGCATACCAAGTCGGTGGAGCTCCCATCCACTCTAGTTGTGTCCTATACCAATCAGGAGGGGTCGCCATCCATGTCGGCCTCTCACTCACGTTGGCACGGCGGGAGGAAGAACCGGAAGGTCAAGCAGGGCGGGGAGACTGTCTAGGGAGGTCGGGAAATATGTTCGGCTGATCCTGAAAAGTACCAAAGTCGTGCTCCTCACCTCCTCCCTCAAAACCGTCATCTCCTCTCATCTCCTCCTCATCTACAGCTGGCACCTCAGGGGGAACGTAAGGAGGGGCTACTATTTGTTCGCATGCATAGCTGCGAATGTCTGCTTCCAATTATGACGTCCAACTATAATGGAATACTCAGGGAGCCATGCCACACCTCTACCTCCTCTATCCTCCCAAGGCATGGCAGAGGTAGGTGGACCTCTATGCCTAGGAAAGATCATACCTCTCGTCATGAGGCTCTGAAGTCCTAATGGTCTAGCTGCTATCCTAGTACATGCAGAAAAATCAATCCCCAACTGTCTAGCAATGTGGGTGACCATCCCACCATATCCAATATTGTCAGCCCTCTTGTTCTTTAGCTTACTCATGGTGGAAGCTAAGAGGGTGGCATACTCAGCAGGTCTACCGTGCAGCATGCAATACAACAAAAACAACTCATCAGTCTTGATCTTCTGAGGAGTCTCAGTCCTAGGGAAGAGACACTCAGAAAGTACTCGGTGGGCTATCTTCAAGGCTAAGTGGTAGATGAGCTTAGCCTTGGTATCAGCAGGTTGCCAGCGGTCCTCGCTGGCGTAAATCATGGCAATGTCCTCCCAGAAATCCTTAGCGTATACACCGCTAGGGAAACGACCATTGAAGGTCTCATGGAACCCAAAGAAGGCTCCAAACTCTAGGATCGAAAACTCATAGTTCCTCTCCATCAGCCGAAAAGAAACTGTCCTATCTACGTGACTGTGCTCAAAAGAGATCACAAACTCTCTAGTGATCTCCTTATATGCATCTTCTCGAATGGCGGAGAAGATGATCAAACCAGCTCTATCTAGCAACCAAGTAAGGTCACCTACCACATTCAGTGGCTCTAAATCCTCAAATAGCAAATATCGTGGTCCTATGACCGGTCTCTTCGCGATCCTTTCTAAGGCATCGAGGTAATCGTTATGGATCTTTGGAATTCTAGGGGGTGGGGGTGATGGTGGCTCACTAGGGGGTAACTGGGAGGAGGAGGAAGCATCCCCTTTCCTCTTCTTATTCCTAGCAGACATTCTCCTAACTAAATCCATTTTATGTCCAAAATTACGGCTTGTTCTTGGTTTCCACGGCCGTGGAATGCCCAGTGACCGTGGTTCAACTTTGAATTTCTCAAAATTCACTCAATCAACACCAAAATCAATAGACAGCAGCCCTAGACTAATTCCAATCCAGTTCCAATCAGTTCTCCTAAAAATTCTTGCGAAATTGACTCAAATCGACAAAGTGAAGGAGAAAGAAGAAAACCTAGGTTTTTGGATTTTAAAATCCAAATTCCGTCTTCTCCAGTGATTGTCCACTCGATTTGTTGCTTGGATTTTGTAGATGGTTGAATTTGCTTCACTTTGGGTTAAAGAATCGTTCAAAACGATTAACGAACGGAGATTTGAGAGAGGGGGTCGTTTTCGGCGATTTTGGGGCGTGGAATTGGGTATTTTGTTGTTCTTTGTGAAGGAACGTGGTTTATATAGTAACCGTAAAATTTTTGGAAAATTACGGTCACTCGAGGGTTTCCACGGCCGTGGAAATGTACGGAACCGTGGTTTTGGTGATTTTTCTCAGGCTTTTACAAATTATGGTTACTGTAGCTGCCACGACCGTAATTTTGGCCGTGGAACTCTCTGTAATGTGCCAAAGTCCAAGTTTCGTCAATTTCATCTAACTTTTCCTTCTCCCTTGCCTCTTCCATTGATCCTACATCCAAAAACACGAACATACCGGAAGGTATCGAAGGCAAAACAAAACAAAAACGTCTAAACTACTCTAATCTACGAATTAAAAACAAAAATATAAGTGCAATACCTTGGGTTGCCTCCCAAGAAGCACTTGTTTAAGGTCCGTATCTAGACCTTACTTGCACCTATTCAAGTGCGGTAGGTGCAAACTCTTCAGCTTGGAGTTCCGGCGAGTACTTCTTGAGTCGTTGACCGTTCACCTTAAAGCTTCCGCCCTTTTCACCCCATACTTCAACTGCACCATGGGGGAAAACATGTTTGATTAGATAAGATCCAGTCCAACGAGATTTAAGCTTACCTGGAAAGAGACGAAGTCTTGAATTGAAGAGGAGAACTTGATCTCCTTCTTTGAGGTCTTTTGGAATGATATGCTTATCATGCCAACGCTTTGCTCTTTCTTTATAGATCTTGGCGTTTTCATAGGCGTTCAAGCGGAGTTCTTCAAGCTCATTAAGGTCCAAGAGACACTTCTCTCCCGCCTCCTTCATGCCAAAATTCAACCACTTTATTGCCCAATACGCCTTATGCTCCAACTCTACCGGCAAGTGACAAGACTTCCCATATACAAGGTTGTATGGTGTGGTACCTAAGGGAGTCTTATATGCAGTCCGGTATGCCCATAATGCATCATCTAGCTTCAAAGACCAATCCTTCCTTGTCCTTGAAACCGTCTTCTCTAGGATTCCTTTGATCTCCCGGTTTGAAATCTCTACTTTTCCACTTGTTTGTGGATGGTAAGGGGTGGCGATCTTGTGAGTCACCCCATACTTAGCTAATAGAGCTTCGAATCGTCGGGCAATGAAGTGAGAGCCTCCATCACTAATAATGGTCCGTGGTGTCCCAAATCGTGGGAAAATGGTCTTGTTAAAGAACTTAACCACAACCATGGCATCATTAGTAGGAGAGGCTATTGCTTCAACCCATCTCGAAACATAATCTACAACTAGAAGTATGTATTGGTTTCCACAAGATGATGGGAAAGGTCCCATGAAGTCTACTCCCCAAACGTCAAAGATCTCCACCTCTTGAATGTTGTTAAGAGGCATCTCGTTTCTCCTAGATATGTTCCCTGTTCTTTGACAAGCATCGCAGCAGGAAACAAAGGTTTGCACATCTTTAAATAAAGTAGGCCAAAAGAATCCAGATTGTAATACCTTAGCGCTAGTCTTGTTCGAACTAGCGTTTCCTCCACAAGGTAGTGAATGACAATGACGGATGACACTTTGCATCTCGTCTTCTGGCACACATCGTCGAATGATGCCGTCAGGACCTCTCTTAAAGAGGAGAGGTTCATTCCAAAAGTATTCCCAAACATCCTTAAAGAACTTCTTTCTTTGTGCATAGGATAATCCGGGTGGTAATTCCTGGCAAACCAAATAGTTAACAAAATCAGCAAACCATGGCTCATTACCTTTACTAATCTTGTCGATGCACTCCTCTATGATATGTAAATGCTCATCCGGAAAGGTGTCATCTATGGGTAGGTTGTCGTCCTCAAGATGTGGTAGACGACTCAAATGATCCACAACAGAATTTTCCGAACCCTTCTTGTCACGGATCTCTAGATCGAATTCTTGTAGGAGAAGAATCCATCTAATTAGCCTTGGCTTCGCATCCTTCTTTGCAAGCAAATACCGGATCGCAGCATGATCCGTGTATACAATCACCTTTGCACCTACAAGATAAGAGCGAAACTTTTCAAATGCGTATACAATTGCTAAAAATTCTTTCTCGGTAGTGGCGTAGTTGAGCTGCGCTTCATCTAGCGTCTTGCTAGCGTAGTAGATAGCATGGGTTCGTCCTTCCTTCTTTTGCCCAAGCAAAGCTCCTATAGCTACGTCACTTGCGTCACACATAACCTCGAATGGAAGATTCCAATCCGGAGGTTGAATAATCGGGGCTGAGATTAGAGCTTCCCGAATCTTATTAAACGCATCTAAACATTCCTGCGAGAAATCAAAAATTGCATCCTTTATCAATAGATTAGTAAGCGGCTTTGATATTTTAGAGAAATCCTTTATAAAACGTCTATAAAATCCAACATGTCCTAGGAAACTTCTTATCCCTTTCACCGAAGATGGAGGGGGTAGCTTTTCTATAGTCTCTATCTTAGCCTTATCCACTTCAAATCCTCTACTAGAGATTAAGTGTCCTAATACAATGCCTTCTTTCACCATGAATTGACACTTCTCCCAATTAAGAACTAGGTTAGTGTCTTCACACCTTTGTAGCACAAGAGCAAGGTTAGAAAGACAATTATCGAAAGAGGAACCATAAACAGAAAAGTCGTCCATAAAAACCTCCATGATTTCCTCTATGTACTCCGAGAAGATAGTCGTCATGCACCTTTGAAAGGTGGTTGGGGCGTTGCAAAGCCCAAACGGCATTGTTCTATAAGCAAACGTACCCCACGGGCACGTGAATGTGGTCTTCTCTTGATCGTCCGGATGTATCGGGATCTGAAAGAAACTGATAACACGATTTATGACTTAGGTTTAGGCACTCATTTAGATAGTTTTTCCACTCATTCATGCATGGTTTGCACTAGTTCGTAACGATTTGCACTCAATTCATGTGTTTTGTCGAGATAGACGTCTACACGGACTTTTGCATGCTTTGTAGGTATTTTGGGAGCTTTAGGAGCTTAATCGATACATTTGAGGATCGTTCCTCGAGATGACACACCTTCGGACTCATTGGGAAGCAAGCTAGGAGCTAAGGGGGACACATGGGACCTTGTTGGTGCATGCCATGCACCAAATTGAGGCTTGATGGTCCAAAACAAGTTGAGGCACCAAAACCACGGCCACTGGGACTTCCACGGGCGTGGAAATGGGCCGTGGTTTTCCCTAGACAGCTATGACAGCTGTCCCACGATCTTCATGGCCGACCCTTGCAATTTGTTGAGGATATAAGGTGGTCCTGCAGGCTGTTAGGGACAGAGCCCATCACTCCATTCTCTCCCACACTCTCAACAACACATATTCTCTCATTGGAAGATTGGATTGGAGCTTCACTTTGAGGAGAAGAAAAGGGTCCATTGAAGAAGAAGAGAAGAACACAACATTCTTAGTTTTTCATAGTTTCGAGTGATTTTGAGTGAGTTTTGTGAAGACGATTTGCTCGGTTTTGTAAGGAACGAGATTGAACCTTCTTTTGAAGGGTTGTAAGTCCTTCTTACCATTCATTCAGCTTGATTTTATTTGTTCTACTTGTTCATCTCTATTTCACTTCATTTACTTGCTATGGAAGCCATGAATGTATGCTTGTTGAGTTTGATTGTTGAAATGCATGTTGTTGGCTAGATAGATGTGATTCTAGGGTAAGGAAATGAGGGTTATGGCTTGGACTATGATAAAATGGACTTAGATGTACCTAAGGATGATTTGTTTGCTTGAACCGAGCTACTGTTAGAAACCACGGTTCGTTCTTGCCACTCCACGGCCGTGGAAAGGGATGAACAACCCGTAGTTCTCACTAACTCGTTTGATTTGATGGATCTAAGTGCTAGAATGTTAGATTGTTGAAATCCTTGTGTTTGTTGAGCTAAATCTACCCTAGGGTGACCTAGTGTTAGCAACTAAGAGTTAGAAGAGACCTACCCGGTGATTCTTGCTCTTAGATACCGAAGATGACGAACTCTAGGTAGTAGTGAGCCTCACAAGCCGCTATTGGACTGAGTGTGCTAGGATAGGTGTTTAGGACTTGCCTTCCCGAGACTTACCCGGTAAGGAGAGGTTAGATCCCTAGATAACCATCCGGTTTGTGTAGATATCCCTACCTTAGGCTCCTAGAGACTTACCCGGTGATAGGACCTTAGGTACGGGATTAGTGGATCATGCAACCTACCCGGTAATTGACCCCATTTGAGAAACATTCCTTCCCAACATACTATAGTTTATCCAAGGTTGATTAAAAGCTTGAGTCCTATGCCATATCCGGAATTTCAAACCCCTAGAATCCACTTTTCTCTCTTGATTACCCATCTCGTGTTTGTCTTGCTTGTTTGTGTTTATTTGCTAGATTGTTAGTTTGTTTTGCATCCTTATATCGTTGTGATTCTTGATTGATCACCACACAAAACCAAACCCAAAAACATTGAGATTTTCATTTATTTGTTTCTTTCTCTTTTCTTAGCCTAGATCAACACTATCCTTAGTCACTAATCGATTCAATTTCACCTCAGTCTTTGTGTTCGACCTCGGAATACTATCCCTACTATAAAATGTCCTGTACACTGCGGGTTCGCTAGGAGTTAGGAGAAATATATCGAGTATAAATTTAAGACTTTTGCGTGCATCAATTCCTAGACATAACAAGTTTTTGGCGTCGTTGCCGGGGACTAGGTCTAGATTGAGTCTTTTTGTGATTATTTATAGTGAAGGTCTTTCTTGTTGCTTTTGATCTCCTTTGGTTTGTGTCATTGCTTTTCATGACATCTCTCACTCTTTAGGTGCATGAGAAGATCTCGTGGCAAGGATTTAGCTCCATTCGATCCCGAACCGGAGAAAACCCTTAGATCTAGATCCAAGAGCATTAGAAAAGGAAAAGAGATGGCCAGAAGAGATCTCCAAGCTGAGTTAGATGAGGCTCTAGAGCAAATTAGGCTAAGGGATGAAGCCTTGGAGAATGAAAGGAGACTTGCCAATGAGAGGCAAGAAGCAACTAGGAGGGAGATTGAAGAGATTAGGCAAGCTCTTGTGCAAAGAGAGCTTAATCGTCAACAACCTCCACCTCCACCACAACCGCAGCCGGCGGTTAATATTCGGGTTGTGCCCATTGCTATTGAGGAGCCACAAACGTTAGGGCAACGTATGGATCCGGCACAAAGAGCACACCATCCGGGTTTGAACTTAGGAGATCCCGCAGCCCATGATTACGAGCTCCGCCCTCAAGTTCTACAAATGATCCGGCATAATCAATTTGGAGGGATGGATGGAGAGTCTCCTCATCAACACTTGATAAACTATGAGATCTTGATGGAGACTCTAAGGCCGCCTAGATTGGAGAGCAACAACCATAAGCTTAGGGCTTTTTCATTCTCACTTAAGGATAAAGCCTTGGCTTGGTATCAATCTATTCCACAAGGGCGAGTGAGTACTTGGGAGGAGATGACAACCGAGTTTTTGACAAAGTTCTTCCCACCTTCCAAGACTACCGAGTTAAGAGGGAAGATCAATGCCTTCGTGATGAAGGATAGAGAAAGCTTATTCAAGTCTTGGGAGAGATTTAAATACCTTCTCCTAGATTGTCCGCACCATGGTATACCAAAAATTGAGCTATTGGAGATCTACTTCAAAGGACTTGATGAAGATAGCCAATTCAAGCTTCAATCTCTTTCCGGTGGGACTTTCATGGAAAAGAATGTGGATGAAGCTTGAGAGTTTGTGGAGAAACAAGCTTTGGTGATAGAGAAGTACTCCCATAGGAAGAGTGATGGGAGAAAAGCGGGAGCATATGAGGTGAGTGAAGTCACCATGAGTAACTTCAAGCTTGATGCAATCAACAATGAGCTGAAATCTTTGAGGGAGTTGTGTGCTATAACTTTGAAGAATCAAGCAACCCCTCAAGTGCAAGTGCAAGCAAACTTGTCTTCCAAGGAGGAGGATGTGAACTACATGGGAAGGGGTAACTACAACAACTATCAAGGCCCAAGGAACTTCAACAACAACCGGCAATTCAACAATTACCGGCCTAACCACAACCATCCCGGGTTTTCCTATTCTAACCCAGATGGAGCCTTGAACCCTCCCGCTTCCACAAGCGCAGCTCCACCACCAAAGGCTTCACAAGAACCTCCGCCCGGATTTACTCAACCTCCAAAGGATAGAACCGAGATGATGTTTGAGCAATTGCTTGGAAGGTTGAGTGGTCTTGAGAGCACGGTGACTTCCATTTCTAAAGCTCAAAAGGTGTTGGAAGCACAAGTGTTCCAAAAGGCTGGTGAAGCTCATAGAGATCCGGGAAAGCTTCCCGGAAGAACCGAAGACAACCCAAGAGGTCAAGTGTTGGCCATCACAACAAGGAGCGGGTTGAGCATGAAGGATCCCTTACCTAAGGGAAGTGACAAGGGGAAGCAAGTGGTGGTAGAGGAAGAGACATTGCCAGAAGATGGAGGCAAGAGCAAGGATGATGAGCCAACATATGTGGCACCACCTCCATACAAGCCACCGCTACCGTTCCCACAATCACGAGCAAGGGCTCGCTTGGACAAACACTTTGGTAAATTCCTTGAACTTATGTCTAAATTGCATATTAACATTCCGTTCATGGATGCTATTCTAGGAATGCCGGCCTATGGAAAGTTCTTGAAGGAAATACTCTCCAACAAGAGGAAGTTGGAGGAGTATGGGGAAGTGAGGATGACAAAGAGGTCCTCGGAGTTGATTCAAACTATGAAGGAGGAGATGCCTCCTAAGCTAAGAGATCTCGGATCTTTTTGTGTGCCAATTGGAGTGGGAGAAGTGAAGTATGAAGCCCTATGTGATCTTGGGGCAAGTGTAAGCATCATACCGCTTGCACTATGCAACAAGGTTGGGCTAGGAGAGCCAAAGCCGGTCAAGATGACCCTTTACATGGCGGACCGTTCGATCACTCACCCGGTTGAAATATTGGAAGACATACCGGTGCAACTAGGGAAGTTCTATGTGCCCATAAACTTCGTTGTTTTGGACATCCCGACGGACTATCCGGTTCCTATCATCTTAGGGAGACCTTTCTTGGCTACATCCGGATGTTTGGTGGATTGCAAAAATGGAATTCTCTCCTTCAACATTTGAGAAGAGAATATCAAGTTCAAATTATCCACAATGATGAGGGGGCCAGCCCTTGGTGAAGATGTGTTCAACATTGTCGAGCAAGAGGAGTCTAGAGAAGTTGTGAGCTCGATCTTGATCAAGGACCCCTTGGAGAAGGTTCTTAGCTTAAGTTTGATGGAGGAAGGAGTAGAGGAGGCTTGCAATGAAGAAATCAAGGCTTTGTAATCATTGGAAAAGGAGACAAGAGCTGAATTTGAAGCACACGAAGATGTGCTGAATTTCTGCAAGAACCACGGCCAGGGACCAAGAACCACGCCCGTGGTTTCTCCCGTGGAACTCTCTGGAATGCTCAAAAAGGCTAGCTTTTCAAGTTCCACGGCCGTGGTTGTGCCAGAGCCCGTAATTTTGCCCGTGGTTTCTCCAGAAACTGCCTTAGTTGTTGATCAAGCTTCAAGGAGTCTTGAGGAGTCTTCCATGGCTTTGGATTCATCTCAACCAACATTATACGGATCGTCTCCACTCGATAAAGGTCCTCCTAAACTTGAACTCAAACCCCTCCCCTCTCATTTGAAGTATGCTTTCCTTGGTGAGAATTCTACATATCCGGTTATTGTGAATGCATGCTTGAATGATGATGAGTTGAGTAGATTGTTGCATGAGTTGAGATTGCATAGGAAAGCCATTGGCTATACCATTGATGATTTAGTTGGCATTAAACCTTCTTTGTGCATGTATAAGATCTTAATGGAAGATAATCATAAACGTTCAATTGAACCTCAAAGAAGACTAAACCCTATCATGAAAGAAGTAGTCAAGAAAGAGATCCTTAAATTGCTAGATGCGGGAATCATTTTCCCGATTTCGGATAGTAAGTGGGTTAGTCCCGTGCATGTAGTTCCTAAGAAGGGTGGGATGACCGTAGTAACCAATGAGAATAATGAACTAATCCCAACTAGAACGGTTACGGGATGGAGGATGTGTATAGACTATAGGAAACTAAATGTGGCCTCTAGGAAAGATCACTTCCCTCTTCCTTTCATTGACCAAATGCTAGAGAGATTAGCTCAACATTCTCACTTTTGCTACTTAGATGGTTATAGTGGATTCTTCCAAATCCCTATCCACCCCGATGACCAAGAGAAAACTACATTCACATGTCCTTGGGGTACTTTTGCATATAGGAGAATGCCATTTGGGTTGTGTAATGCACCCGCCACCTTTCAAAGGTGTATGATGGCTATCTTTTCTGAGTATATTGAAAACATCATGAAAGTTCTAATGGATGATTTTTCTGTTTATGGATCTTCATTTGATGATTGCTTAGCTAACTTGTCTCTAGTGCTAAAAAGATGTGAGGAGACTAATCTAGTCTTGAATTGGGAGAAATGCCACTTCATGGTAAGTGAAGGCATTGTGTTGGGACACTTGGTGTCCAACCGAGGCATTGAGGTTGATAGGGCTAAGATAGAGACAATAGAGAAGTTGCCACCACCTACCTCGGTGAAGGGGGTAAGGAGTTTTCTAGGGCATGCCGGTTTTTACCGGAGATTCATTAAAGATTTCTCTAAGATTTCTAAGCCTCTTACAACCTACTAATGAAAGATGTTGAGTTTGTTTTCTCCAAGGATTGCCTTGAAGCTTTTTGTAGGTTGAAGAATGCTTTGATCACCGCTCCTATCATGCAACCTCCGGATTGGAGTTAACCGTTTGAGATCATGTGTGACGCGAGTGATGTAGCCGTTGGGGCTGTTTTGGGACAAAGGAAGGATGGGCTTACACATGCCATCTATTATGCTAGCAAGACGCTAGATGATGCCCAACTCAATTATGCTACCACCGAGAAGGAGTTGCTAGCGGTTGTGTATACATTTGAGAAGTTCCGCTCGTATCTTGTTGGAGCGAAGGTCATTGTGTATACGGATCATGCTGCGATCCGTTATCTCCTTACCAAGAAGGATGCCAAGCCTCGGTTGATTCGGTGGATCCTTCTTCTTCAAGAGTTTGACTTGGAAATCCGGGATAAGAAAGGGTCCGAAAATTCTGTGGCGGATCACCTTAATAGACTCTCACCATTGGAGCTTGAGAGAGATGATATCCCGATTGATGACTCATTCCGGGATGAGCAATTGCAAATGGTGGAGGAGTGCTTGTTTCAAGTGTCAAGGGGTAATGAGTCATGGTATGCCGACATATTAAACTATCTCGTTTGTGAGGAGGTGCCACCCGGTTTATCCTATGCCCAAAGGAAGAATTCTTCAAGGATGTGAGGCATTACTATTGGAGTGAACGCTTTTGTTCAAGAGAGGGCCGGATGGAGTCTGTAGGAGATGCATACCGGAGGATGAGGTGGAGAGTGTGATCTGCCATTGTCACTCCTTGCCATGTGGAGGCCATGCTAGCTCACACAAGACATGTGCTAAGGTGTTACAATCGGGTTTCTTTTGGCCAAGTTTGTTCAAGGATGTGCAGAATTTTGTGGTAGCTTGTGATGCTTGCCAAAGGACAGGCAACATCTCAAAGAGGAATGAGATGTCCTTTAACAACATACAAGAGGTGGAGATATTCGATGTTTGGGGTGTGAACTTCATGGGACCATTCCCCTCTTCTTGTGGCAACCTCTACATCCTATTGGCGGTGGACTATGTTTCGAGATGGGTAGAGGCAACCGCCTCTCCCACAAATGATGCCAAGGTTGTGGTGCGGTTCTTCAACCGAGTGATCTTCCCTAGGTTTGGAACAGCAAGGGGGATCATAAGTGATGGAGGGAAGCACTTCACCAACAGGAACTTCGGGACACTTTTGGCTAAGTATGGGGTGACTCATAAGGTGGCAACACCTTACCATCCCCAAACTAGTGGCCAAGTGGAGATCTCCAACCGGGAGATAAAAGGGATCCTTGAGAAGACGGTTTCTAGGACGAGAAAGGATTGGGCTGTGAAGCTCGATGATGCCTTGTGGGCATATAGAACCGCTTTCAAGACACCAATTGACACCACTCCCTACAAGCTAGTCTATGGCAAGTCTTGCCACCTTCCGGTGGAGATGGAGCATAGAGCATATTGGGCCATTAGGTGGCTGAATTTTGACCTCAAGGAGGCCGGTGAGAAAAGATTGCTAGACATGAACGCCCTTGAGGAGACCCGGTTGGATGCCTATGAAAATGCCCGGATCTACAAGGAAAGGACCAAACGTTGGCATGACAAGCGTCTCATCCCTAAGGAGTTGAGTGAAGGCGACCTTGTCCTTCTCTTCAACTCAAGGCTGCGGCTCTTCCCCGGAAAGCTTAAGTCAAGATGGACGGGTCCTTATGTGGTGAAGAAGATCTTTCCCCATGGAGCGGTTGAGATAGGAGGGGAGCATTGTGGAGATTTTAAGGTGAATGGGCACCGTTTGAAGAAGTATATCCCGGGAGCTCCGGTAGATATGATTGCCCCACTTCACCTCGAGTGAGACGCCCCCGAATTTGGTCAAGCTAATGACCTTAAAGAAGCGCTTGGTGGGAGGCAACCCATTGGTAGACATCTTTCCCTTTTCGTTTTTGTTTTATTTTTGATTTTTCTGTTTTTGTGTGTTTTTGTGTGTTTGGAGTTTGTGTGCTAGAGTTTAAGTAGCATGGAAGCCTTGCATGGCATGTGGATGATGATGATGAGTCCCTCATCAATTATGGGTGGAGCGGACGCGGGACTTGGACGGCTAGCGGCACCTAGCGCGGATCCCGACGCCATAACGAACACTTTGAGCTCTCTACCATCATTGATAGGATCATCCGACATCACTCCACTTGAGTAATCCCAAATACCAAAGCAAACCATTTTTACATTGTGAGAACCCTCTTTCACTCATCTTTACTTGAATACCACATTGGGGACAATGTGTTTCTAAGTATGGGGTGGGGTTTGCATGATCTTTTGCATGATTAGCATCTAGGGTAGTTTATTTTAGTCACATGCTTCATTATGTCTTGCATTGTACATACACATTTCGAAAATTCCAAAAAAATCAGAAAATTTTAAAAATTTTAGTGCTTCTAAGCTTGGGAATGACCCTTATGATGAGATTGTTGTGTGGATTGGCTATGGATGGCCTTATGTGTTGAATTGATGAATGCATATGTGGACTTGAAGTACTTATCTTGAATCCCATGAATGATTTGTGATCATGATGTTTGTCTTGATTGGATTGAGAATTGAAAGTCGAAATTACATGCTAGTTCTTGCACATCATCTAGGAATGATTAAGGCAATTCATCTTTCTCTACTTCTCATCTTGATCATGTTGTTTGAGCACCTCAATTGATATAAATTTGACCTCTTTTGACCCATCCGGGAATAGGATCATGTTAGTGTGTTGAGTGTGTGAAAAGCAAGTGTGGGATGAAGTTGCCGATGAAAAAATGTTATGAATGAAGTGCTGAATTTGTTGTGAAAGTGTAGAAAAAAATATAGGTTTGGGGACGTTGGTTTAAATGACGAGTAACTCGGCACCATTCACATAATCGGGTGTTTGTGCCTTGCCAAAGTCAAATAAACCGATAGTCCTAACGAGCTTTGGTATGTGTGCCCGGTGTGGATGCACCTCGAAAAAAAAAAGGCCGAGGACGGCTAATCACCAAGGTTTCGGCTTTTGTACACCAATGCCATTGTCTCAAAAATAAGTGAAAGAAAAAGAAAAGAAAAGAAAGAAAAATGGAGAAAAATATACACTTGTGGGAAGTTGATAAAAAATGTGAAGTTTTGGTTGTTTAGTTCCTTTCCCGGATTAGCATCACATAGCCTAGAAAAATTCCCACCTAATCACAACGTTTCTTGGCCTTTTATTTCACAAGCCCTTGTGACCTATTTGCATGTGTGTAAGATTTAGTGATCTAGATTGGATATGCTCATGATCATCTTGACTTCTTCGTTTTTACATTTCATGCATGCCTTCGAGTTAAGTACAATTGTCTTTCCGCGCCTTCATTTATTTGATGCATGATTGCTTGTCCATTGCCATGCAACATGACTATGAAGGTGATCCAATATTAGAAGCACAACTCTAAAAAGATTTTGTTGTTTTTCTGCATGCTTAAATCATGTCATCTCTTAGTCTATAGTTGGGGACTTGCTCGGGGACGAGCAAACCTTAAGTATGGGGTATTTTTGATAACACGATTTATGACTTAGGTTTAGGCACTAGGTAGTAGTGAGCCTCACAAGCCGCTATTGGACTGAGTGTGCTAGGATAGGTGTTTAGGACTTGCCTTCCCGAGACTTACCCGGTAAGGAGAGGTTAGATCCCTAGATAACCATCCGGTTTGTGTAGATATCCCTACCTTAGGATCCTAGAGACTTACTAGGTGATAGGACCTTAGGTGCGGGATTAGTGGATCATGCGACCTACTTGGTAATTGACCCCATTTGAGAAACATTCCTTCCCAACATACTATAGTTTATCCACGGTTGATTAGAAGCTTGAGTCATATGCCATTACCGGAATTTCCAACCCCTAGAATCCACTTTTCTCTCTTGATTACCCATCTCGTGTTTGTCTTGCTTGTTTGTGTTTATTTGCTAGATTGTTAGTTTATTTTGCATCCTTATATCGTTGTGATTCTTGATTGATCACCACACAAAACCAAACCCAAAAACATTGAGATTTTCATTTATTTGTTTCTTTCTCTTTTCTTAGCCTAGATCAACACTATCCTTAGTCACTAATCGATTCAATTTCACCTCAGTCTTTGTGTTCGACCTCGGAATACTATCCCTACTACAAAACGTCCCGTACACTGCGGGTTCGCTAGGAGTTTTGCGTGCATCAATTCCTAGACGTAACATAAACCACTATAACCGTCAAGATAGCAAAAGTGTGAGTGTTGTGCTAACCTCTCAAGCATTTGGTCGATGAAGGGTAGTGGGAAGTGATCCTTCCTCGTTGTGTTGTTCAGCTTGCGGTAGTCTATGCACATCCTCCATCCTGTCACGGTTCGCGTAGGAATGAGCTCATTGTTCTTGTTGGTAATGACCGTCATTCCTCCCTTCTTTGGAACCACCTGTACGGGACTCACCCACTTGCTATCGGAGATAGGATAGATGATACCTGCATCAAGTAGTTTAAGAATTTCCTTCTTGACAACCTCCTTCATGGTCGGATTTAACCGCCTTTGAGGTTGTCGCGGAGTTCTAAAGTCTTCTTCCATTAGGATCTTATGCATGCATAGTGAAGGTTTGATTCCTACTAGATCCTCTATAGTATAACCTAAAGGCTTATGTTTCTTAAGTACAACCATAAGCTTACTATGTTCATCTATGCTCAAATCGGAACTAACAATTACCGAAAAGGTAGAATTAGGTCCTAGAAATGCGTACCTTAGATGTGCGGGAAGTGGCTTCAATTCCATCACTACATGACTCTCTAATGGTTCTTGAGGAGTGTCCAATGCTTCCTTAGATGTTTCTAAGGGTGTAGAAGTTGTTGGAGAAGAATCAAAAGAAGTGGTGGAAAGAACACAATTGCCTTCAGATTCACCCAAAATTACGGCTCCCTTGTTTCCTTCACGGCTGTGGTTTTGGGCGTGGAAATCAATTACGGTACCTCTGTTTGTTCCACGGCCGTGGTTTTGGCCGTGTAACTTACTAGAGTCCTCTAAATAGCTGATTACGGTAATGTTGGTGGAAACCACGGCCGTGGAATAGCACGACTGGCCGTGATTTCTCACGTTCTCTGACCCATCGTAGAGTTTCTCAAATTCTTCTTCATACAATTCCTTTTGCTTCTCTAAAGCTTCAATTTCCTCATTGCATTCCTCTTCTTCCCCTATGTCCATAATGCTCATAGAGATCACCTTTTGCAAGGGATCTTTGAAGAGAATCGAACTTACTTCCTCTCTAGATAGCTCTTCGTCATGGATGTTGAATATATCTTCTTCAAGAGCTGGTTCTTTCACCAAAGTGGAGAGAACGAACTCTACCTTTTCTTCTCCTATGTCGAAGGCGAGTCTAGCATTCTTGCAATCAACCATACAACCGGATGTTGCAAGAAACGGTCTTCCGAGTATGATCGGGACCAGACTATCTGCAGGAATGTCAAGCACAACAAAATCTATAGGAACATAGAACTTACCAAGCTTGACCGGGACGTCTTCAACTATGCCAACGGGACGAGTTATGGATCGATCCGCCATGTATAACGTCATCTTCACCGGTTTAGGTTCGCCTAAACCGATCTTCCTACATAAGGCAAGCGGAATGATGCTCACGCTTGCTCCTAAATCACATAATGCATCATATGTGACATCTCCCACTCCTATAGGGATACAAAACGACCCCGGATCCTTCAGCTTTGGGGGCATCTTTTCCTTCATTGTCTTAATAAGATCCGACGAATCTGAACTCATCTTGACCTCTCCAAAATCCTCTAATTTCCTCTTGTTAGAGAGGATCTCTTTTAAGAACTTTCCATAAGCTGGCATACCTACAACTGCATCAATGAAAGGTATATTAATATGCAGTTTGCTCATGAGTTCAATAAACTTACCGAATTGTTTGTCTAGACGCGCTCTTGCTCTAGATTGCGGAAATGGTAGGGGAGGTTTGTAAGCTGGAGGAGGAACGTAGATGTCTTCCTTCTCCTTCCCTTCTCTTTCTCCTTCTCGACGGGAACTTCCACAAACTTAAGCTGCGGGTCAGTAGTTGTTGCTCCGCTCCTAGTTGTGATAGCCATCACCCTTCCTTTTGGGTTATCCTCCGTCTTTCCTGGAAGTTTTCCTTGATTTCTAGGAACTTCCTCATCATTGCTAAACATTTGGTTTTCTAAAACCTTTTGGGATTTATCAACCTTAGTGATGTGATTATCAACTTTGGTGATGTGACTCTCCAATCCTTGAAGCTTTCCCAAAATCGTTTCCAACATGGGATCGGGCTTCTCTTTCCCCGAAGTGCTTCCACTATTAGATGCTTGTTCCTGACTTTTCAAAGGAATGGAAGAAGAAGAAGGTGGAGTTAGTGAATTTCCTGAATTGGGATAAGAATTACCAGAATTGTGTTGTTGGTTGGAACGCCAATTGTTGTTGTTTGAACCCCTATTGTTGTTCCAATTGTTATTCCGGTTGTTGTTGTTGTTCCAATTGTTCCGGTTGTTGTTCCGGTTGTTGCGGTTTGTATTCTCATTCCCATTGTGGTTATTGTTGTTCCCTAAATAACCAACATCTTGCTCCTTTTGGTTTGGAAAGCTAGCCTTGATGACTTCCTTCAATTCTTTAATCTCGGAGTTGAGAGAAAAGATTTGAGTTTGAGCGGCTTGTGTTAGCTTTGCTCGTTGCTCCACTCGATTTGCTTCTACTTTCCGGTGAGAATACTTCTCAATGACTCGGGCTTGCTTCTCAATGAAGTCCCAAGCGTCATCTTCCCTCATGTCCATGAATGTACCACATGAAAGGGATTGGAGCTTGAATTGTGTTTCCATATCCAGCCCCTTATAGTATATCTCCAATAGCTCCAATTTGGAAATGCCATGGTGTGGGCAATCCAATAGTAAATCCTGAAATCTTTCCCAAGATTGAAATAAATTTTCGTTAGATCTCATAGAAAATGCATTAATCTTACCTCTCAACTCCGCCGTTTTAGATGGCGGAAAGAATTTGGTGAGGAACTCCGAAAAAAGATCCTCCCATGTGTTGAGTCTTCCATTGGGAAGAGCTTGATACCAAGATAAAGCTTTCCCTTTCAAAGAGAAGAAGAATGGCTTGATCTTGTAGTTGTTGGTGGTTGCATTCTTTGGCTTCATTGTCTCCATCAAGATCTCAAAATTCTGTAAATGTTGATGTGGAGATTCGCTATTCGTTCCTCCAAACTGACTTTGGCGAACGATGGTAATAACTTGTGGGTTGAAGCTAAACCCTTGCATATCATCAGCATCAAAGTTCACACCTAGACGGCGTGGTTGCTGAATTGGATCCATCCTTTGGCCAAGAGTTCTTGGCTCTTCATCCACACGAGCGGCTCTCGCACCCCCAGCCGGGATACGATAGTTGGCAGCCGGTCTTTGTCTTGGGTTAAATTGATTCATGTTGACCGTCGGATTAAGATCCTCAAGATATGGCATGGAAGAGTCGCTATCCTCATCGGATGAGTTGGCTCTAACCGATCTTGTTGGTTTCCTCCTCTCCTTCTTCTTGGAATCGCTCAATTCCAGCCTCATTTGAAACATCATATCCCTTAGCTCATCAATTTGCAATTGATGACGGTCCGATTCTTCCTTGCGAGTCTTCTCGCTCCATCTAAGTTGAGCTTCGGATTCCGCTAACTCTGTTTTATAATCCCGCTCCTTATCTTCAGCCATCTTTCTTTCTTTGAGCTTCTTCCTCAACCGGTAACCGAATTCGGCACATATACCTAAGATAACCTGCAAATATCACTCAAAGGGAGATCAAATAACAAGGGAAAAGCTCCCAAGCTTGACAACCGGTAACCGAATTCGGCCTAAACCAAATCCCCGGCAACGGCGCCAAAAACTTGTTCGCCACTTAGCGTGCGTGCAAATAAGTCTTAAATTTATAAAACTAGAAATCAAGCAAGCGAACCCGCAGTGTACGGATCGACGTAGTTAAGCAAGAATTCCAAAGTATCGAACACAGGGATTTGGGGGGAACAAATTTAATTATAAGTTGTCAAACAAGTAAAAAGGGTAAGCTTTTCAAATATATTGGGAAAACAACAACCCTAAAGATCCAGGTATCCAATTGTGGCAATCGATTCAAGATATACTAAGAACTAAGGACAGAGTTAAGAGTTGCAAAGGTATACTAAGGTAAAGCAATGTACGGTGAAGTTCCAAGGCTTTATATGACTTATCTAAAGGTACTCTCTCTAAAGGTTGTTGAGGCTTTAGTATAGAAAGGATCTAAAGACAAGAATTAATCTCAAATACCCAAACTTGTAACCCAAGGATCAAGACTAACTAAACCGATTAAGGTTGTGACACTCGAAATCGAAGTAGAGGTTGTTGAGGCTTCACTACTTCCTAGAAAAGGGCAAACCTAGACTAGATTAAAGCTAATCTTTAACATTGGATCAAAGTAAAAGCAAATTTCGTAAACTAAGGTAAATCACGGGTAGATCTTGAGTTCCACGGCCGTGGAAGCTCAAGAACAGACCGTGATTTTGGTTCGTCGGCGAAATCTCTCTACTCTCACGGTCCAATCTGTTTATGATCGATCTATCATTATCTAAGCCACAACTATCAACCCTTCACCTTAGAGTTGCTAAAGGGTTTTAGCCAACAACAGTCATTATAATATCAAATTCAAGTTTAAGAAGAATGAAAGATGAAAACCTTCGAAAACCTTCAATAAACCTCAAATCAATCTTAGATCCACACACAACGATGATAATGTATATCAGATTTGGAACAAACAAACACAAATCAATAACGATCCTAGATAAGAACGAAGAACGGGATGTCAATCCTTCTTCTAATCAAACCTAAGGACAAAAGGCGCAACTTCCGCCACAAACAACTTCCAAATCTTCAAACCCTCGTGAATCTCCGTTTGCCAATGCAAAATTCCGGACGTCCAATGCAGCCCTAAGCACGTCTAAGCCGAAGTTGCGAAATCTCTCTCCTCCACCCCTTTTATAAGGAAGGGCCATGTGCGTAAATAATGTGTCAATATTTTATTCGTCAAAAGATCGCCTAATTCACGGTCTCCTGGAGTTCCACGGCCGTGGTTTAGAGCGTGAAAGTGGATTACGGTTCTTCATGATTTCCACGACCGTACTTTATACCGTGTAACTCTCTGGAATACTCCACGTTCATGTTGCCAAGATCCACGGCCGTGGTTTTGGGCCTCGACTTCTCTACGACCGTATTTTAGAGCGTGGAAGTGTAAATTGCTTGTGGTTTCCTTTGTGTCGTGCCATTCCTCATCCTAGCATCTCCCTTGGCTTCTTTGATGTGTCCTTAATCCTTGGATGTGCTCAAATCTTCTCCTTTCTCTCTCAATTGGTTTGGTTTTAGCTCTTATTCACCTATAATCAACACAAAGCTTATGTAGACCTCTATATCGACAATATAGACAAACTAGCTAACAATTGCTTCAATGCCTTATCAATGAACACTATAATGGATGAAAAACAACTAGAAAAAGTGCCTAGAATATCGCAATATTTCATGCTAACACAAGCCAAGGCTAAGTTAAAGCAAATCTTTAACTTTGGATTAAAGCAAAAGCAAAGTTCGTAAACTAGGGGGAATCACGGCTAGATCTTGAGAATCACGACCGTGGAAACCAAGAACAACCCGTGATTTAGGGTGTCGACGAAGTTTCTCAAACTCTCAGGGTCCAATCAAGTTACGATCGATCTATCATCATCTAAACCACAACTATCAACCCTTGACCTTAGAATTGCTAAAGAGTTTTAGCCAATAATCATCATTGTAAAATCAAATGTCAAATATGAAAGGGAGAAAAGGTAAAACCTTGAAATATCAATAACAAACACAAAACCAATGTCAATAAAACTCAAAAGTAACTTGCGTTCAATAGATGTAGGATAGAATAAGAATCTCTCACAAATCTCAAGGAACAAAGAAGAACGGAATGTCAATCCGCCTTCAAGTGAAACCCTAAAATCTTCCAACTCCGCAAATAGGAAAGTGCGTCTTTCCCAAATCTTCCTTCAAAATCTCTTCTTTCCGTGGGGCGTCCCCAGCGTCCAAGTCTTCAAGTCTCCCTCTTGGAGATTTTGGCTCTCCTTCAATATTGAAGCCTCTCGGATATTTGTAGGGATAAATTTAGAGTTTAAAGATAAAACCCTAAATATTTGGGCTGAAAAGAAGTCGAGCCCGCTGGTATCAAAAAATACTCTGGGCCGCGTCGGACGGTATCAGAGAATACTTTGACGCGTCAGACGGTATCAGAGAATACTTTGGCGCGTCAAGACGGTATCCAAAAATAATTTGGCGCGTCCTAGCTTCCTTTTGTGCTCCTTTTTGTCCCGCTTTAAGGCTTGATCCATAAAATATGTCATTTCGCTCCATAATTCTCCAAATTACCTACAAATGCAATAAAACTCTGTGTAGACCTCTATTCTTGCAAAGTAGGTGAATATAATCATAAATGCCATGAATGTATGTCTATGCATGCAAAATAAAGGGAAAATCTATATAAATACATGCCTAAAAATATGTCATAATTCATGTCATCAAAATACCCCATACTTGCCTCTTGCTTGTCCCCAAACAAGGTTCAAACTTAAGATACAAGATGATGTGGATTATAAATATGCAAAAATTAAGAAAAACCACGATATTTTAGATGTGCTTCTATTCATAATCACCCTCAAAGAATTGCTTCATAGCTAATAACAATAATCATATGGTCAAAAGGAATTACATCATGAAAAAGATAATCACACTTTGCAAGAGAATCATAACATGCATCATAACTTGCAATATATCAAAATCAATCATGAGAAATCCAATTTATGCCACAAAGCCAAACAACAATCCAAAGATTTTAAGGTCTTTCAAGTAAAGGTCAAGAAACGTGATTAGGTGGGACTTTCATTAGGTAATGTGGTGCAAAAATCCGGGAAAAAGGAACAACACAACATAACTTTTTTTTTTAACAACTTGAATCAACCACCATTGAGAGCTTTGCTCTCCCTTTTCAACACAAAATTTCTTTTTCGACTTTACTTTTGGTAATATGGACAGCGGTGCACAAAAACCGAAGCCTAGGAGATCGGCGATTCTCAATTTCGAGAAGCCACAAACCCTTGATGCACATACCATAATCCGTTAGGAATATCGCTCAATCCGACTTTGGCAAGACACAAACACCCGGCTATGTGAATGGTGCTCAGTTACTCATCATCAAGATTGACTTCCCCAAACCTATTTTCTATACTTTGAATGCACAATTTTTTTTTCTTTCATGGCCCTCCCACATCAAACATGCCAAAATTACACTCTTCCTAATTCCCGGATAGGTAAAGGAGGCAAAAATTTAATTGAGGGGCTAAATAAATAAAGAAGAAGCAAGAAAAATTGAGGTGCCTTAATCATTTTAAAAAAATGCGCAAGAACTTATAATGCGGACCTTCAATACTCAACATGATTTAGAATGAAAGCAAATTATCATTCATGCATGAAATTGTAACAAAGTATTCAAATCCCACATATGTCATAAATCAATTCAAGCATATCAAAATTATCATAGCTATTCCACAAAAAAAATTCATCATAGAGATCATATCCATCCTAGAAGCACAAAAATATTAAAAATTTTCAAAATCAAAAATTTCAAGACATAAAACATGCAAATGGTATTGCAAATAACTCCACCCCATACTTAAACTCACATTGTCCCCAATGTGATGAAAAGAAAAGGCGGAAAAAGATACTCACAATGTAAGATGGCGAATCCTTCATCGGGTGATGGTGGTGGAAATCTATAGAAGCTTAATAGGGAATTCTGAATATTCCAATCGGTGTTGAAGAATGAAGAAAGGGAACTTCTTTCCGCCGAAAATTTTTCCGAAATTTTTTTTTTCCACGGCCTATCGGGAATTTCCACAACCGTGGTTTTGGCCGTGGAACTTTTTGTTGCTCTCCAAAATCACTTTCCACGACTCAATGCATAACCACGGTGGTAGTTTAGGTCGTGGAACTCTTTGATCTGTGCCAAAAATCCAAGTTTCGTCATTCTTTTCGGCTTTTCTCATCTTCTCTTGCTTATTCCTTATTCCTGACATCCAAAAACACGAACATACCGGAAGGTATCTACGAAAAACTAACAAAAGCAACTACTCCAATCTAATCTAAGAAAAAGAAAAGGGAAAAATGATGCATTGCCTTGGGTTGCCTCCCAAGAAGCGCTTTGTTTTAGGTCCTTAGCTAGACCAATCTCCATAGATGACTCAATGCACCTTGAACATCTTGGATTGCTCTTTAAATCCACAATTAAACTCTTCCAAGAAATCTCCAGTTTCTAATTTCACCGGAAAATGGTAAGATCTCCCACGTACAAGCTTGTACGGTTTGATTCTCACATGAATCTTCCTAGCTTTCTTATGCTTTAATGGGACATAATTCAGCCTTGCGTCCCATTCTTTCCTAGATCGAGAAATTAGTTTCTCGAGGATCCACTTAGCTTCCCCAACTCCAACTTGGGGATGATGTATGGTCTTCATCATGTGAATGACCCCATACTTGAACAAAAGACACTTCATCGCCTTAACGGTGAAGTGCTTGCTAACTTCACTCCTTGTAGTCCAAGGAGCATCTTCTTTCAGCAATTTTAATGGAGGTTTCATCTTCACCTTAGGAGGTTCTTTTGGAAGAGACCTCCAACTCTCCAGTGCATTCCTGAAAAAATTAGAAATTTTAATAGGAATTTCAAATGAAGTAAGAGAATGTACCTTGTAAAGTTCTTCAAGGCTTGGGGCAAGTTTCATGTTGGGATGATGATGCACACATGAAATATCTCCCAACTCAGCTGGATCCTCTTCAACCTTGGCCACAGTTTCAGTAATTTGGCCAAGGTTCTCCACTTCTTCCTCTTCTTCAATGAGCACTTCAAGAGGAGCTTCAGGTTCGATAGGAGGAATGCTCAAAACTTGGAGTTCTTCGTCGTACTTCTCCTCCAGTCGAGCAATTTCAGCAAGGATCAATTTTCTTTTACGGTCATCGAGATCCTTTATTGATTGCTTGATCTTCGATTCAAGTTGATATTCAGGAGGTTGTTCATACACCTCGCGAGCGGTATAGAGCTCCTCCAAATATTCAAGCTCCTTCTTAATGGCTTCCTCCATTTCATTTTCATCACTGAAAAAAATGAAAAATAATCCAGCAAATATCTATACTCCTTCCATTTAGCTACTTCTTTCTTTCCCCATCTCTCTCTTTCCAAGGATTTGTTCCTAAGTCTATGTTGCTCCAAAGATTTGTTAAGTTCAGCTCTGAGGCTCCATATTTCGTTCCTCGCCGTCTGATAGCTGCTTCCATCCATTGGAAAATCTGAAAACTCAAAAACTCATAACAAAAGATTAAAAGAAAAAGCAAAAGCTCCCAAGCCTGACAACCGAAAACCGAAATTGGTCTAGACCAATTTCCCGGCAACGGCGACAAAAACTTGTTCGCCCTAAAACGTGCGTGCAAATAAGTTTTAAATTTATAAAACTAGAATAAAAGCAAGTGAACCCGCAGTGTACGGATCGGCGTAGATCAACAAGTATTCCAGACTATCGAACTCAGGGAATTGGTGAAACAAAACTAGTTTCAAGTAATCGAGCAATGAAAAGTGTAGAAGCTTTGCAAATATTGGGAAAACAACAATCCTAAAGATCCAAGTATCTAATTGTGGCAATCGATTCAAGATATACTATATATAAGGACAGAGTTGAGATTTGCAAAGGTATACAAAAGCAAGGTAATGTACGGTGAAGTTCCAAAACCCTATATGTCTAACCCAAGGATACTCTCTATAAAGGTTGTTGAGGCTGTAGTATAGAAAGGATCTAAAGGTAAGAATTAATCTCAAATACCCATGCCCAAACCCAAGGAATCAAAGACAAGCCAAAACGGTTAAGGTTGTGACATTCGAAACCGAAATAGAGGATGTTGAGTCTCACTACTACCTAGAAAAGGCAAGCCAAGGCTAAGTTAAAGCAAATATTTAACTTTGGATTAAAGCAAAAGCAAAGTTCGTAAACTAGGGGGAATTACGGCTAGATCTTGAGAATCACGGCCGTGGAAACCAAGAACAGCCCGTGATTTAGGGTGTTGACGAAGTTTCTCAAACTCTCAGGGTCCAATCAAGTTACGATCGATCTATCATCATCTAAACCACAACTATTAACCCTTCACCTTAGAATTGCTAAAGGGTTTTAGCCAATAATCATCATTGTAAAATCAAATATCAAATATGAAAGGGAGAAACGGTAAAGCCTTGAAATCTCAATAACAAACACAAAACCAATGTCAATAAAACTCAAAAGTAACTTGCGTTCAATAGATGTAGGATAGAATAAGAATCTCTCACAAATCTCAAGGAACAAAGAAGAATGGGATGTCAATCCGCCTTCAAGTGAAACCCTAAAATCTTCCAACTCCGCAAATAGGAAAGTGCGTCTTTCCCAAATCTTCGTTCAAAATCTCTTCTTTCCGTGGGGCGTCCCCAACGTCCAAGTCTTCAAGTCTCCCTCTTGGAGATTTTGGCTCGCCTTCAATGTTGAAGGCTCTCGGATATTTGTAGGGATAAACCTAGGGTTTAAAGATAAAACCCTAAATATTTGGGCTGAAAAGAAGTCGAGCCCGCTGGTATCAGAAAATACTCTGGACCGCGTCAGACGGTATCAAAGAATACGGTGGCGCGTCAAATGGTATCAGAGAATACTTTGGCGCGTCAGACGGTATCAGAAAATACTTTGGCGCGTCCTAGCTTCCTTTTATGCTCCTTTTTATCCCGCTTTAAGGCTTGATCCATAAAATATGCCATTTCGCTCCATAATTCGCGAAATTACCTACAAATGCAATAAAACTCTGTGTAGACCTCTATTCTTGCAAAGTAGGTGAATATAATCATAAATGCCATGAATGTATGTCTATGCATGCAAAATAAAGGAAAAATCTATATAAATACATGCCTAGAAATAGGTCATAATTCATGTCATCAAAATACCAAACTTTCTCCCTCAAAGTCATAAGGAAGCTGTTAATCTTCATTCTCAAACTATCCGGGTCAATAGGGTTAACACTGGAACTATAAAGCTCTTTGAAAAACCCAACAACAAAGTCCTCGAGTTTCTCGTCATCTTCTTCCCATGTTCCATCCTCAACTCTAGACCGTCAACTCTATTCCGTCTTTTTGTAACAACAGTAGCTGTATGAAAAAAAACGGTATTTTTGTCTCCAAAGGAGAGCCATTGTTCTCTTGATTTTCGAAACCATATGACCTCTTCCTGCTCAAGAACCTCTTCCAATTTGGATTGGAGTAAAATATCCTTCGCCTTTCCTGTGCTTGTCATACAAACAGGCATTGTTTCTTGCAAGAAACATCACCAAAAATCCGATGATTCCAAGATAGAAGCCAAGATTTAAAAATATAGAGAGGAATACCTCTACTGGCATTTAAATCCCAACACCTTCTACCACGGGTAGAAACATGTTATGGGTCATCCATGCTGCCTCAAAGCGGAATGGTCTCTTATTCCAATTCCCTTTGAAAGATGGTTGCAATTTGAAAAGAATAGGGGAGTGATCCGAAGAAAACCTAGCATGGTATCGAACCGATGCATCCGGCCATACCAATCTAGCATCTTGGTTTATAAGGAACCTATCCAATCTCTTATGCACACCTTTATTCCTAGTTTTATTGTCATTGATAACGTGATTTATGACGTTAGTTTAGGCACTTAATTAGATAGTTTTTCCCGTTATTCATGCACGGTTTGACATTGGTTCATGACGTTTTCCCTCAATTCATGCATATTTCTAGAAAAGACTTATACACGACCTTTTATCGGTTTTGTAGGTAATTCGGGGATCTATTGGACATTAATCGATACATTCGAGGGTCAAGCCTCATGGTCGTACACATCCAAAGCTTTGAAGGAGCATAATTGGAGCAACAAAGGACACAAAGACCACTATTGGTGCAAGCAATGGAGCAACTCATGGCTAAACGATCATAGCATGCTTCTGTTGAATAAAATCGGACCAACTACCAGGAAAATCGGCCGATTTATCTCCCTGGGTCGATTTTTCTGCCTTTGACAGCTTAAGCCACGTGTCCCACGATCTCTTGATCCGGCCTTGCTCTTGGTGGAGAATATAAGTGGGCCTGCAAGCTGTTGCTGAGCATCTCCTCTCCCACATTCTCATTGACAGCTCATTCCATTGGAGGCAAGACTTGGAGGAGAGAAAAACTCTCTCAAATTGAAGGAAGAAGAAGAACACCAAAGATAGAGGGATAGTGAGGATTTGAGTGATTTTGAGTGATTTTCGGAGTCTTTGATTGAAGAACTATTGCAAAGATTGTTAGAAACGTTTTGGAACTTCATTTGAAGGTTGTAAGTCTTACTAAAACTTAGATTCAGCTGAGATTTATTGTTTTTACTTGCTTATCTTCCATCATCCATCTATGAGAACCATGTATGCTTGTATGATGATTTTGGATCTTGATATGCATATTATTGGCTAGTTTATTGTGATTCTAGAGTGATGGATTGATGGTTATGGCTAGGGTGATGATAGGATGGACTTATATGTAGTTTAGGATGATTTGTATGCACGAAACCCATAACTGAAGGAAAAATCGGGCTGTTCTTCAGTTAAATCGGCCGATCTCTATATGATCCACCCGATTTTCCTCTCTGTTACTCTCTAATTGATGAATCTGTATGTTAGGGTGTTAGGTTGTTGAAATCCTAGTATTTATTAAGCTAAATTTAGCTTAGGATCACCTAATGCTATCAACCTAAGTGAGGGAAGAGATCTACCCGATGATTTCCGATCTTAGGTACCTAAGATGATGAATTCTAGGTAGTAGTGAGCCTCACAAGCCGCTATTGGATTGAGTGTGCTAGGATTATTGCTTGAGACTTCCCTATTCCGAGACTTACCCGGTAAGGAGAGGGTTGCCCCTTAAGTAGAGTCCGGTTTGTGTAGAATTCCCTACTTTAACCCCTTGAGACCTACCCGGTAATAGGAGTTTGATGCGGGATTAGTGAAGTGAGAGACCTACCCGGTAATTGCTTCCATTAGTGAAACGCCCTTTCCCAACACCGCAATCTTGTCCTAGAATTTTTAGAACCTTGAGTCCGATGCCATAACCGGAAAATCTTGACCTCTAGAATCCATTTCTCTCTCTTTGACCACATATTTGAGTTTGTGTTACTTGTTTGTTTTTGTTAGCTTGAATTGTTAGATTGATCTATTACTTTTCATAAATTGTGATCTTGATTGATCATCTAAAAAACCACCAAAACATTTAGATTTTCATTTCTTTATTCCCTTCTCTTTTCTTAGACTAGATTCACACTATCATATGCTCACATGTTGATTCGATTTCACCTTAGTCTTCGAGTTCGACCTCGGAATACTATCCCTACTACAAACGTCCCGTACACTGCGGGTTCGCTAGGAGTTAGGATAAATATAACGAGTATAAATTTAAGGCTTATTGCGTGCACACATTCTTAGCGTAACAGTCATCTCATGTAAACTCCGGCCTTATGAAACCTAAATCAAGCAGCACATAATTTTGGATGATGTCCAAGAACTTATCGGAATCTTTGTGGAGTCCAATAGACCCTCCCCTACTCTCATGCATAGTTGTGATACAGTTAAAATCACCCCCAATAACTTTTAATACCAATAAGCTCTCTATCCAAAGCTTCCCAAAAAGGAACTCGTCTACTCAAAGACGGGGGCGTAGACTCCTATCATATCCAGAGAACTAGTCATAAAAGTCACTCTAACGTGGATGAAAAAGGGCATGTATTGATCACATTGACTTGGTACTTCGAAACATCCCACAAAAGCCATACTCCACCTTCATATCCATTAGCTTCCACTCTCCTACAACCTCCAAATTTCAACTTACTACAAACTTTATCAGCCTTGTCTCCCGAAATACGGGGCTCAAAAATGGCCAACATATCAACCTTATGAGTATTGCACATAAACTTAATAACCCTTCTGAATCCGCTCTTGCCTGCTCCATGTACGTTCCAAAATAGACAATTCATAGATAAACAAAAAAGTAGGTGAAGCTACACACCTTAATAAGCAGTACGGGATAACCTCTCTTCTAGTCAGATATTCCAGACATCCTCCTCTCTTTGCTACCTTCCCTTTCATTTATATCCTCACACTCCATGCTTTCCTCCAGTTCAGAAATAACCTCCCGACTAGTCTGGTTAGTGTCACTTTTCTGTTCTTGCAAACTCACATTTGAAACACTTGGTTTGCCTATGTCTTCTCCCCTGAATACTAGATTTGCATCTGGTTCCCGACGCATTATTCCATGTGAATCGATTGAAATCAAGGTGTTCCATGTAGCATGATTAGTAGGGTTGGACGTTCCCCCTAGCTCTTTAACTTCAACCTCCACTGTTGTATTGGAAAGTGTCGGGACCTCCAAGTCTTTCTTTGTAAGATGATCCTCGACGGCTGGCTTCTTATCTTCCGGTTCATCCCTACCTTCCTCAGAATCCAATATCACAAAAACATATGTCCCTCTCCCAGGTTTATGTCGTTTCAGAGTTACACTCTTATCTCAACCAGTCTCTTCCATCTTAGGTCTCCTTGACATCTTCCGCCTCTCGATTCTAACTCTATTACGCCTCTTCTTCCTCTCTAACTCTACCTTTTAATCTGACCAAGCTTTTGCTTGGAATGTAATTCCCTCCTTAACTCTTGACTTCTGGGTTTTACTGGTACTCGTAATATTATCAACTGTGTTTTGATTCCCCTTTTCTTTAATTAAGTCATTAGTTGATACTTCACTTGACGTATTACTTCTCCCTCCTTCTAATGTTTTCCCTTACCTTTATTTGCTTTATCTCTCTCATCTCCCAACTTGGCCCCACTCTTTTAAATAAAATATTCTCCTTGAGCCTGCTTACCATAACCCTTTTATAATAATATGATTTTTTCCATGTGGGGGATGGTTTAAATATTTTTGGTTTATCCACAATTTCCCAAAATACGTGGAGATATCTTCTTTCCCTTTTTGATTCTTGTCTCTCTTTCCAACCAGCATCCATGGACCATACCGATCCTCCTCTTGGACTGCCCGATTTTCAGATTCCGGTGCCTTCCCATCCGGCTGGGGATGTTGGTCTTTTTGACATTTCTCCCCTAAGATATCTTTATTCTTCCTCCCATTCTCCCGGATATCAGATTTGTGAGGACAAGTAGAGGCATAGTGACCATATCTTCCACATTTAAAGCATAAAACTTGCAAACCTTCATTCTCGATGGAATCGTTATTTATTGATGAACACTGCTTTATTTATAGGTCTACTTAAATCTAACTCCACACACATCCTAACAAATCGGCCTCTATTGAGATTAACGTTTTCGGATCCATAGCGATCGGTTTTCCAACTCTAATCACTACATTCCAAAGTATAGCCTCGTTAAACCATTGCATAGGTACTTCCGTAATCCTGATCCATGTTGGGGATGAAGTGATATGCTCTGTGGTCACGAACTCCGGTGTCCACCTTTTCAGACTCAAGCATCTCCTAAAAACAGCCCAAGGAGCACCCGTCAACACCATTAGCAGTCTGTTCTCGTTCTTGAAACGAGCCACAAAGTAATCATTATCAAGATCAATGATTTGAACGTTGTTCCCAAGCTTTCAAAGTTCCTTAACCTTTCTCTCCATAACGGGGATTGCAATAGGAAAAGCCAAGACTTCGAAAACGATGGATTACTTCCACTCATCTTCGAGCGTCTTCGAGATACTTGGATCGATTTCAAAACAGGGATCACCATCCTGCCAAAATAAGAATGATATATTCATGATCCCCACCAAAGCATTTATATTTCTCACATCCTTGTTTGAGCCCCACTGTTATAACTTCCTTCCAAGTCTTCTTCTAAACTCTCTCTTTCCCTTGTCCACTTAACTCTTTTATACCGTTGGTATCCTTGCTTCCAATTTCGAAAGAGAGGGAATTCCCACTAATTGTTTTCAGAAAAGGCTCCGCCAATGGCTCTTGCCCCTCCTTTCTGTTTGTCTCACACTCTCAATAACTTCAACTATATATGTCTCGTTACCACCCTTTTGGGTTTCAGATTTAGTTTTCATGCATGCATCCTCCCCTACTTCCTCAAACTCAGTTCCCTTATTGACATTGTTATCCCCCACCTCTTTTTCCGGTATGGAAGCTTCCACCTCCAGATTCCGGCCACCAGGAACGCCACTTTATAGGATCTTACCTACGCCTTTTCGCGGCTAGGGTTTCCTAGAAAAAGAGTGTTTTTTAGATGTTACTTATACATTATATCTTAGAGGCACAACGACTTCATCTTTTTGGATCTTCTTCGGCTCTCATAAATAAGCATGCATTTTTTCAGATTTTGGTTTTGGGTTGGAAATGGTAGAGAAGAAGGTTGCATGATGATTACGATACCTTTTGGCTGACTTTTGATGCAGCAACAACCATTGAAACATAAGTATCAATTTCAAAGGGATGGAAACTGTAAACGCAATATTAACAAATCTAACAATAAACTCATATGGAGAACAATCTATGGCTAGGAAGGACTACCATAGACGTCGGCGAGCTGTTCCAAATATAGTGGCTGGAGCTAGTCAAAATCGATTTGTAGAGGGCTGGGACGGACTCGCTCCAGTAAGACGAAGGTTAGAATGATTCGAGTGAGGTTAAACAGAGGCTCGGACACGAGTTGTTGGCTGGTCTGATGAGCTCCAACAAGACAAGTGGCGAAAAATCTTGCTCGATGGTTGCTAGAAAGCTCTGATTGGCAGTGGCGCAAGCTGTTTTAGTCGGCGGTGGTCGCTCCAGAAATGGTTGCTCGGCTAGACGAGGGAGGACGTACGGTGGTTGGCCTTGGTTCCGGTCGGAGGCAACAATTAGAGGAAGGAAGACCAAAGTGAAGCTCCATTTATTTGTTTGTTTGAAGAGAAGGAAAAGCCAGTTGAGTTTGTGAGAGAACGAGGAAAGAGAAGGAAAAACCAGCTGAGTTTGTGAAAGAACGAGGAAAGAGAAAGAAGGAAGAAAGAGAAGAGAGAGAAGTAGGTTAGGATTTTATTTTTATTTTGTAGAATAATTAAATCGTGTAAGATATTTTAGAATACCCGTAGGTTTTTAGTAATTGAACAAAATTAATGTATGGAAAGTATAAAATGTATACTCGTAAAACTTATGAAATTAAATATAATAATATATGGGAAATTAAAAAACACACCTTAAAATCTCCGATTAAGATATCTTTACTATATCGATAACTTTAACAAACACTATTAAATTCAAAGTTAAATCAACTATAAAATTTTTGGGAAAATACGGATATTACAAAATACACGACCTTTATATAATTAGTAACACATGTTAAAAATGAAAGTACAATATTTTTATATAAAATTAGTCAATATTTACCATATAAATAATATAATCTTGAGCGTTCATTTGTCTTGATCATATGGGTGATATAAATTCTTACTCCCTACTATAAATTATATTCTCATATGATCCTTTCTCTCTATATATATGGTTTTAAATTTGAAATGAGTAAAATATTGAAATGGTTGATAATCACATGAATTATTTAATCAAGGTCTTCTTAGAGGTGGAATGAGTCGATTTCATTAAATCATTGTCGTTCTGATGTTAGGTACCAAACACGAGGTGTGTGTATAACTCATTTCGATACCGATTTTTGATTCCATGATAATCGTATCAACCGAACCCTACATGAGTTGGTATAGACTAGTTTGATTGCAACATATTGGTTGGAAGAAACATATATATGTAATTGCATTAGTTTATTTGAAATACCCTTGGTATTTTTTTTGTGGGAAGGAGAGTTAGTGGTCTCCGGCGCATCTAAACGCGCTTTATTCATTAATAGAAAAAGTGCTAAGTAGTCCTCAAACGGGGGATATCCCGATGCCTCACATCATGATCAATCTAGTTTAATATACCCTCAAGAGGGTCAATCAATACATGACAGCCAATAGAGTAGCTAAACGCCATAGAGGCAAGAGTATCCGCGACATTATTCGTCTCACGGTAGACATGTCGAAACTGGATACTCCAGCTCCTACGAAGTAAGTCTTGGCATCTAAAAACCAGACTGGCAAGAGGGTGGCAACGTGGTATGGACTTTTCAAGTAGTGTCGTTACAAGTTGTGCATTAGTTTCCACTTCCACAACTTTATAACCACCCTCCCAAGCTAGCATCAACCCTTGTAGCACTCCCCATAACTCAGTCATGAGAACCGTACAAATTCCGATGTTCATCACATAGCCCTGTAGCCACTCTCCCTTATTGTTTCTAATAATTCCAGCTGTTGAGGCGTGACCATCACTCCTAACTGCTCCATCCGAGTTGATCTTAACCGCTCCGTCTTTAGGTTTCTCCCATTTGATAAGGTTGACTCTATTCTTAGTTCCATTAATTTTTCTTGAGGCCTTTCTCCATGCACCGACATAATCCTTGGCTTGGCTCTTGATGAAGAGATATCTAGTTCCAATGAAGCTTTCCTTTGTAAAGACTTCCGCATTCCTCCATTTCCACGTCCACCAAAGAGTAACTACAAAGATATCACGCCAATAACAATAATTATCAAATTTTACAACTGAGCAAAGGTTACCTCTAATCCAACTGTTGAAATGCTTTACATGGTAGTATCCACTCCTTCCCGAAGCTGCAAGGCCGCTCCACATTTGTCTAGTCTTGGGGCATTCTTTAAACATATGCTCACTGGTTTCCTCTTTTCTATCACAATAGTGAAAATAGGCATTCAGGGTTAAGTGACGTCTTTCTCTCGCTATTCGTCATAACTCCTCCCTTTAGGATCTTCCAGACAAATACCGGACTCGTTCTGGCACACACAAACTCCAAGTGGTAGTGAGTGTCAGTCTGTCAGCGGACGCTCCCTTTGACGAGTGGGTTAGAGCCTCGTAAGCCGAAGCAACTGTATAATTACCATCTTTTGTATACTACTAGCTTATAACATCTGATGATCTCTGGAACATCTCTAGGTCTTCAACCGATGGTATGTTACTCTCTGTCAAAGGACTAACTACAACTAATCTCAGGCAAGTGGTTTGATTAAGAAACCCGGATATTAGTTCCCAATTCCAACTCCCATCACTTCTCCATAATTGGTTGACCGTCATATTCAGATTATTGTCCTCAACAGGTACAATAGTGTCATCAATCAAAGGGCGGTCCAGAAGCCAACGATCTTCCCAAAATCTGATTAAATGTCCATCTCCAAGGCTCCACCGGTACCCTTTATCAACCACTGCTCTCATTCCTTCGATGATTCCTCTCCATATATGTGAAGGTGCAGCATGTGGTCTCCTATTTGGTCTGAAGTATTTTGAACGCAGAGTCTCAATCCACAGGTTGTCATCTTCATTGATATATCTTCAACTTAATTTGGCCACTAAGGCTAGGTTATAAGCATGCATATCCTTCAGGTCAAGCCCTCCATCGTTTTTCACTTTACAAATCTCCTTCCAAGCTACCGTGTGTATTTTGCGAGATTGGTCTGTGTCTCCCCAGAGAAATGACCGACAGATCTTCTCAATGTCCTCACAAGTGGTATTCGGGATAATAGTTGTGGACATCGTATAGACCGGTATAGAGGATATAACTGCTTTTGTTAGAGTTAACCTCCCTGCAAAGCTCATATTACTTCTTCTCCAGCTGGATAGTCTGCTCTTGATTTTGTCTAAGAGATAAGAGAAGTTAGTTTTGGATACCCGCTTCTATAATAGTGGCATACCGAGGTAGTTGCCTAGTCTGGATGTGAATGAAATGACACTTCTCAATCTAATGTTCTCCTTGATATCACTATTGATATTAGCGGTTACATAAATGCTAGATTTTTGCAGATTAATATGTTGTCCTGACGCACCACAGAATTTCTCAAGGCATCCCATAATCTTTGAGATCTGATTAGCGGAGGCTTCTGCAAAGAGGGAAATATCGTCTGCAAAGAAGAGGTGGGATAGAGGAGGTCCACCTCTAGCTAGACAAATCGGTTTCCACTCTCCCGAGTCCACTGAATCCAGGATCAAATGAATCAACCTTTTCATGCATAGTACAAACAGGTAGGGTGAAATAGGATCACCTTGCCTCAATCCCCGCTCAAGAGTAAACTTTTTTGTGAGTTCACCGTTCCACAAAAGTTGGAAACAAGGGGAGCTTATACAATCACAAATCAAGTTAACCCACTTCAAGGGGAATCCAGCTAGAACTAAAGTTTCCTCGACAAAGTCCCACCTTATCCTATCATAGGCTTTCTCAAGATCTAGCTTAAGAACCATCCATCTCTTTTCCATCTTCTTTTTTCTCATCGAATGAACAATTTCTTGCATCAAAACGATGTAATCTTGGATGAGTCTCCCCGGTATGAAACTACCTTGTGTTGGTCCAATCAAATCCTTCAAAACCTCCTGCATGCGAAGAACTAACAGTTTCGAAAGAGTCTTATAGTTAACGTTGCAGAGGGCGATAGGTCAAAATTGGGATATTCTCTGCGGTTTACCCACTTTTGCCATAAGGTTGATGATGGTGTTATTAATACGAGCATTAATCTTCTCGGTTTCGAAAGCCTTCATAACTTCTGCACAAATAGACTTCCCTACAATGGCCCAACTCTTATGGTAGAAAAGAGGTTGGAAACCATTGGCTCCTTGACTTTTAAAGGCTCTCATGGTCTTCACATCAAACCAAACTTCCTCTTGAGAGATGTTCATGTTGAGTTTACTCTATTTTTCGTTAATAACTGAAGGGAAACTAGAACTATACAGATGATGGCTTGTCAGGGGTTTGATGTCGTCCAAACTGTAGAGCCTTGTAAAGTAGCCGACTGCAAACTGCTCTAGGGTTTTTGGGTCCTCCTTCCAAGTTTCCTGCTCTGTAAACAAACCCCTAATATGGTTTCTTTGTCTCCGTATTACTGTAGCAGTGTGGAAGTACTTCGTGTTACGATCGCCACAAGTAAGCCAAAGCTCTCTGGACTTTTGAAACCATAGAAGCTCTTCTTGACTCAAGGTAACATCCAAATCCTGCTTGATCTTAGATTCTTCTTCTATAAGTGCTTGGTCACTAGCATAATTGGCCTCGCTTTGGACCAAACTAAGGTGATTCATCAAGTCATCTTTCCTGCGGTTAATGTTACCAAACACAATTCTATTCCAGTTAAGAAGATTAAGTTTAAGATTGAGAAGAGAATTGCAAACCTCCAACTTCGGGTTCCAGCTACTTTCAACAATGGGAATGAAATCCTCGTGAGTTGTCCATACCGCTTCCATACGGAATGGTCGACACTTGGAATTAGTCTTCAGCGTAGGCTCCAGTCTCACTATAAGAGGTGCATGATCCGATGAATAGCGAGCTAGATGGCGTACCGAAGTGTCATTCCTTCTCATCCTTGCATCCTAGTTCATAAGCACTCGATCGAGTCTTTTGTAGACTTTAAAAGGGCAGTGCGTCCATTGTCCCAAGTATAATCCGCACCTGTATATTTCATATTATGAGACCATGCTTATCTATAAAATTTTCGAAGGAGCCTGCATCAGGATGGGATTTATTGGACCCTCCGCATCTTTCATGGGCATACAAGGTGCAATTGAAGTCCCCTCCAATAATAAGGGGCTCCTTGATACGATCTAGACACTTATCAATATCTTCCCAGAATTGATTCCCACAACTCGAGCTGGGTGGAGCATATATCGGAACAACATGATAGTGATCCGAGTTATTTTCTATCCGGGCATGTATGAAGCTTTTATTCATCTTCAGGATGTTAATTCTATAGTCGGTCTCATTCCAAAGGAACCAAATCCCTCCTTCAAATCCTCCGGCCTCTATACGGGTGCAGTTGGTGAAGTTAAGACGGTCACAAATCCGTTTTGCTTTGTCTTCAGAAGTACATGGTTCTAGGATAACAAGAATATCATTTTTATGCGTTTTGCACATATATTTAATGATTGTACATAACCCATTCTTACAAGCTCCGAAAACTTTCCATATGACTATATTCATGGATACTACGAAGAAGAGGATCAGAAGCTAAACTATATAGATTAGATACCCAGATCGTCACCTGCGTGCATGGCATCTGCATGCTCGAAATTCTCCTCTTCTAACATCGATTCATCCTGCTCTTTGTGTTGAGCACCCTGGGTTACTAGCTCAATGTTTAAAATGTCCATGTGCTTTGTCCCCACAGTACTGGTGGATGGAGATGCAGAATCTCCAGCAGGATGGGTAATCACCTCCGTAACTCGCACATCATCCGTGTTTAGTCTGCTCTCTTCCAGTCTTTGTCTCTTTAAAGAAGTCAGTTCTTCTTTTTCTTTCCCAATTTCACTTGGAGCAACTGTTAGTTTCCTGGCCAATGCCGTTTTTCGTGCCATAGCCCGATTCCAGTTCTTCTTCTTGGTCGATTTGACTTCTTTCTTCTTTTGTTCTCCACTAAACTTCACAAGTGTTCGCTCTCAGACGTGTGTGTATGGTAAACGATATAGCTTTAAATTTATAACCTAAAATATAAGCCTAAAACAATATACGAACCCGTAGTGTACGGATCAATTGTAATAACATCAAATACTCCAGGGTCGAACACAGGGACTATGGTGAAACAAAGCACGGTAATTCGGGTTGTCAATCAAAAACAAGTAACAAAGCAATGGTATCAAAGATGATGTAATAATCAAATAAAGAGAATGCAGATTCTAGAGGTCAAAGCATCCAGTTGTGGTTCCGACTCAAGATCTCAAAGGATAACGTGGACAAAGCTGAGGTTTGCAAAGGGAATGTGTTTCTAAGATGGGAATAGATCACCGGGTAAGTCTCACAACTCACTATCCCAAACCAAAGATCCTCTCACCGGGTAAGTCTCAAGGTACTAAGGAAATGAACTATAATCTCAAACCAACACACCACCCAAGGGAATAGAACTAACCTTTACCGGGTAAGTCTCACGCTAACTCTCAAAGATGGGATGAAGGCACACTTAAACCCTAATAAAGGATAAACCTTTATTACCTAACACTCATGATCTTGGGTATACAAGCAAAGGAATCATCGGGCAAGTCTCATCCTAGGCTTTGTGTAGGCCAAGAAAGGTATAATAAGGATAGGATTTGGTAAAATTGAAACCTCAACTGAAATAAGGATCAGGAAAACAATCGCCTCGTTCAGTTTATGTTCCATCTCGGTCGAGATGTTCTACAGATTGACCGAGGTGAGGTTTGGTTAAGGCAAAGCTCGAGCTTTCAGGGTCCACTGGGGTAAAGGCTCATTCTTTCATCGTCTTTTCCATAACTTTCAGCCAATCACCCTAGAATCGCATAAAGAACTTAGCCAATAATCATCATGATAACAGTCATCATATATATGAAAAAGAAATCAATATTCAAACAAGAAACCTTAGTACAAAGGTCTCAATAACTCAATCAAACAATCAAACTACGTTCCTCAATCACAAACCAAAAGACAACAATCAAACAATCTAAGAAAACCTTACAACTTCCTTCAAAGCCTTCAACTTTATCTTCAAAGCCAACTTCCTTCATTCCTTCCTTCCTTGGAATATCTTCAATATTCCAACTTCCTTCAACTTTCAGATCTAAGACATGCTTCCATCCATAAAATCCATCCCAATATATCGGAGAATCACTTGCCAAAAATAAAATATCTTCAGCCAAGAATAAAAGATCTCGTGGGTTGTGGGCCGTTTGCCTCGGTCCAGCCCAACGCAAAGATCACCTCGGTCGAGGTGACACTGTAGTCATCCGAGGTGTGTCTCACCTATGTGCAAATCTCTCTAATCTGGTTCAAAATCAATCTTCTGTCCAACTTCCATGGTTCCTAAGCCTTTCTTGTAGCTCATCAATGCTCCATAATGTAGCTCCAATGACCCCTTAGCTCCCTTAGCTCCATATCGCTCCAAAATGTGTTATTTTCCCTACAATCACAACAAAACTAGGTGTAGACCTCGATTCTTGCAAAGGTAAACAAAACAACATAATGATCAAAGAATATACATCCATACATGCAGATTTATGAAGATAAAATGTCTAAACCAATCCCAAAATATAGACTATAATACATGCTATCAAAATACCCCATACTTGTCCCTTTCTTGTCCCCAAGCAAGATTCAAATCTTGGATACAAGATAGAATGGATTATAAGTCATCAAAAAGATCAATGAAACACATTTTCAAAACCTTTTGGTGGTGTGCTCCATTCATAGATCACCCTAAGAGAATGCTTCATGGCAAATAAAATCAAAACATGGTCAAAACATTTTATAAATATAAGAAAATTGTTCATCTTTGCATAAAATCATAGAATGTATAATAAATCATATTTATCGAAATCAATCATGTATAATCTAGTTTAAACAACGAAGTCAATCATCATACTCAAGGTCTCAAGGGCTTCCAAAAGAGGTCAAGAAACGTGTCAGAGTGGGATGTATATAGATAATGTGGTGCTAGAATCCGGGAATAGGATCTTTACTTCACTTTCTTTGAATCACAACATCTTCCACCAATAAGCTTTGCTTATTTTCACTTTTTACTTTACTTTTTGGGAACATGGACAGAGGTGCACAATAACCAAAGCCTAGGAGATCAGCAATCATCAATTTCTCGAGATGCTTCAAACCCTTGATGCACATACCCGTTAGGACTATCGATCAATCCGACTTTGGCAAGACACAAACACCCAGCTATGTGAATTGTGCCAAGTTACTCATCATCAAGATCAACGTCCCAAACCTTTTTTTTTATAACACTTTCAGCCAAGAACTCAACTTCACTTCCCCCGCTTTTCATCAACTGCATCCAAATTCCCGGATAGGTAAAGGGAGGCAAATATGTATATGAGGGGATAAAGCATGGTCAAGAAGAAAAAGAAGAGTATGAAGTGCCTTAATCATCCCATGAAGAATGTAAGAGAACTCATAGTGTGGTGTCAACCTTCAAATCCAACATAATTTTGATAAAAACAAAGTATTAAACATGCTAGAATTTCAAACAAAGCATTTAGCAACTTAAACATATCATAAAACCTTTCGAGCATATATATATTTCAAAGCGAATCTGCAAACAAATATCTTCATCGAGGTCATATCCAAAATAGCAGCACAAAACGTTTCGAAAATCTTTTTAGTTAAAAACCCATCTCGGTCGAGGTGATCTGACGTTATCCGAGGTGTTCAACCGAGATGTGTCTCAGTTTTACGACCTCGTTTGGTCAAGAACGTCTCGGTCGAGCTAAATTTTTTTTCAAACTGGTTTTTGACGTTTTTCTCAAACAGAAACCTTGTATGTAATGCATGTAATGACACATAAGCACATGAAGCCAAATAAACGATAATATCCAACAAGAGTCATACAACCATAGCAAGTAGGTCAAATAATACAAATACCCCATACTAACCATAGCAAGTAGGTCAAATAATACAAATACCCCATACTTGGGACACATTGTCCCAATGGGTCAAATATAAGTCATGAGAAACAAGTACTCACCGGACATAGCTGAACTGCATAATAAATAGAAAATAAATCCATGAAGCGCTCAATCCTCATTAGTTGGAGGTGGTGGTGGTGGAATGTAGGGGACTTGGGACGGGTCGAATGGGTAGCCCATAACCTGCTGGAATTGCACCTCCATCATCCGTCGCGTGAAGTGCTGGCTCTCCTCCATCTGATGCGTCCATCCCTCAATGGATCTGGTTTGGGCATCAAAACGCTGGGTGACATCTACTCTCAAAGCGGCGTAAGAATCTATCATCTATCTCGTCAGATCATCGATCCGCTGATGCGCCTCGGGATCGCTACGGCGGCGGGATCGTGGCTGAGGTGGTGGTGGCATGTCAGCTGGAGGTGTAGGTGTCTCTCTCTCGTCCTCCGTGGCCTCATCGTCAAGGTCAACGGTGGGAATACTAGGGCCGCCGGTATCAGTACCGGTATCCGTGGCAGCAGCTCCTTCATAGCCATCTCCATTATCATCTCTATCAGCTTCCTCTCTAGCAACATCCTCCTGCATATACGGGAACAAAGCAGCAGACTAGTACTAACGATCATACACCGAGAATTGTGAAGACCAGATAATGCTCTGAGGAAACTTCGTTTCCCATGGCATGGCAACATAAGGTGTGTCAAGACCACGGGGAACGAGTATACGCCGTGTGATCATCTCCTGTAAACCCAGCGGCTTTGGAGCCACAACCAATGTACATGCAGATAAGTCCAAACCCATAGAAGTAGCAATGTGGGTCACCAGCCCACCACAACAAATATCACCCTTCGCCTTCCCCTTGATCCCGTGAAGATCATCTGCCAGCATAGCAACAAGTCTGTAACTCCACTTGTAACCATACAAAACAGACTAAAGAGCTCACCCTGTCGGACCTTTTGAGGCGTCTCAGTACGTGGCAAAAGCATCTCACTGAAGATCATGTGAGCTAGGCGGAAGGCAAGGTGAAAGATGATCCGCTCCCGGGAATCTCTGGGCTTCCATCTATCACGGTGATCAGTCACATGAGCTATCTCCCTCCAGAAACTCTGAGCCTATGCTCTAGAAGCAAAGTCTGTATTTGTGGGGGTCGGGAATCCAAAAATCTCCCTAAACTGATCTAAGGGAATGATATAGTTCTTATTCAGCAACCGGTACTTGATTCCTCTGCGCTCCGGTATGTAGGTAACTGAGCTCAAAAACTCAAAAGTCGGCTCCAAATAAGCCGGTGCTCCTATGGCCATAAAGTCCTCAAGGCCAACCATAGATATCATCTTCTTCAAGTCCTCCACCACGTGAAGGCAGTCGAAGTCAGCAATGTCAACAAAACGTGGGGCAACGATGGGGCACCCACATATCCTATCAAAATCCCACTGATGTCACTTGTGGATCACCGGGATGATAGATTGAGATGAAGAAGAGGGGGGAATGGTGTGAACTGCTAGGCCTATCTCTCAGGTCCAACTGATAGGAATGGTCTTCCGAGAATGATAGGAATGGGATAATCTGCGAGAATGTCCAACACAACAAAGTCTATAGGTATATAGAAATTACCTAGCTTGGCGGGAACGTCATCCAAGATACCAACGGGGCGGGTAATGGAACGATCCTCCATGTATAACGTCATCTTCACGGGCTTGGGAACTCCAAGGCCGATCTTCTCATAAAGTGATAGAGGAATGATGCTCACACTAGCTCCTAGATCGCAAAGCGCGTCATAAGTCCCATCCCCAACTTGGATGGGAATGCAAAATGAACCGGGATCTCTCAACTTAGGTGGCATCTTCTCCTTCATGATTTGAATGAGCTCCGAAGATCTAGAGGTCATCTGTACTTCTCCAAAGTCCTCCAACTTTCTCTTTCTTGACAAGATCTCTTTTAAAAACTTCCCATAGGCGGGCATTCCTAGGATAGCATCAATGAAAGGGATGTTAATATGTAGCTTATTCATAAGATCAAGAAACTTACCAAAGTACTTGTCTAGATGTGCCCGTGCCCTAGACTGAGGGAACGGGAGTGGTGGTTTATAAGCAGGTGGTGGAACATAAACATCAGCTTTTTCTTTCGCTTTCTGGGGCTCCATCTCAGTTGGCACCTCGACCGAGGTGTTCTTCGTTTGATCGTGGTCCGACCGAGGTATTGGATTTGCAGTCTTTAATCCACTGCATGTTGTGATTGCCATGACTTGCCCTTTTGGGTTGTTCTCTGTCCTTCCTGAAAGTTTACCAGGATCTCTTAGTGCTTCATTAGCTTTGTTGAAACTTGTTGTTCTAAGTCTTTTTGTGCCTTCGAAAACGAGTTCATAGAAGTCTCCATAGCATTGAGCTTTATCAAAATAGCCTCCAGCACAGCGTTCGGCTTCTCCTTGGGTGGTTGGGATGAGCTCGATGACGGTTCCTTGCTTCTCAATGGAGTAGAAGAAGAAGAAGAAGGGCGGTTAGGAGAATTTTCAGCATGAGAATAAGGGTTACCGGGATTTTGTTGATTTGATCTCTAATTGTTGTTGAAATTCCTGTCATTGTTGTTGTAATTGTTGCTGTTCCGCGGCCCTTGATAGTTTCCTCTCCCCACATATCTAGTATCTTGTTCCTTTTTAGTTTGAGATATCAAAAGCTCCTTCAACGCCTTGACTTCATTGTTGAGCGTAATGAGTTGAGCAGTATTTGAATTTGTAGGACTTGTATCCGGAAAACTAACTCGCCTTGCTCCATCTTCAACTCTTTGATGGGAGTATTTCTATATGTGTAAAGCTTGCTTCTCAATAAACTCTCAAGCTTCATCAACCGGTATATCCATAAAAGCTCCAGCAGAAAGTGATTGGAGTTTGAATTGAGTTTCCTCCTCCAACCCCTTGAAGTAAATCTCTAGCAACTCGATCTTTGGAATCCCATGGTGAGGGCAATCCAATAGAAGGTCCTTGAACCTTTCCCATGACTTGAACAAACTTTCTTTATCTTTCATAACAAAAGCATTGGTCTTACCCCTCAATTCAGCGGTCTTTGATGGGGGAAAGAACTTAGTGAGGAACTCCGTAGTCATCTCTTCCCATGTGTTAACTCTTCCAGCTGGAAGGGATTGATACCAAGCTAGCACCTTGTCTTTCAAAGAGAAGTAGAAAGGCCTTAGCTTGTAGTTGTTGTTCTTCACTCTTGATGGTCTCAAAGTCTCCATAAGAATCTCATAGTTTTGAATGTGTTGATGTAGAGATTCTCTTTACATGCCTCCAAATTGACATTGTCGAATCATAGTTAGAACTTTAGGTCTAAGTTCATAATCATGCTCAGTTGGATCTCCTAGATTAACTCCTGGACGCCGCATTTGCTGATTCGGGTCCATCCTTTGACCTAAGTTTTGCGGAGCTCCAGCAAAAAGATCACCTCGGTCAACCATGGCCGGTCACCGGGGTGGTGGGTATATCTCGGCCGGTGCAACTAGGGCTGGATCCTGCCTTGGTCGAGCAACTGAGACCAGTCGAGGTTGAATCTAAGCTCGTAGTGCGGCCATATCAGCTTGAATCTCTTCAATTCTTGGACATGTCTCGTCTCTCTCTCTGCAATTCTTCTTTACTGAGGCGAAGTTGTTCCAATGCCTCCTTCAATTCGGCTTCAAGATCTCGATTATCTTGATCGGCCATCTTAGCTTCTTTCAATCTCCTTTTGTATGTCTTTTCTGGTTCGGGATTGTAAGGAACGATTTCCTTTCCAGCACGAGTTCTTAGCATAAACCAAAGAAAATATCCTGCGAAATCACTCAAGTAAAGTAATCAATAGAAACAAGGGCAGCAGCCCTAAAAGACAACCGAAACCGACTTGGTCTTGACCAAGTCCCCGACAACGGCGCCAAAAACTTGTTCGCTCTCAGACGTATGTGTATGGTGAATGATATAGCTTTAAATTTATAACCTAAAATATAAGCCTGAAACAATATGTGAACCCGCAGTGTACGGATCAATTGTAATAACAGCAGATACTCTAGGGTCGAACACAGGGACTATGATGAAAAAAGCACGGTAATTCAGGTTGTCAATCAAAAAACAAGTAACAAAGCAAAGGTATCAAAGATGATGTAATAATCAGATAAAGAGAATGCATATTTTAGAGGTCAAAGCATCCAGGTGTGGTTCCGACTCAAGATCTCAAAGGATAACGTGGACAAAGTTGAGGTTTGCAAAGGGAAGGTGTTTCTAAGATGGGAATAGATCACTGGGTAAGTCTCACTACTCACTATCCCAAACCAAAGATCCTCTCACCGGGTAAGACTCAAGGTACTAAGGAAATGAACTATAATCTCAAACCATCACACCACCCAAGGGAATAGAACTAACCTTTACCGGGTAAGTCTTAGACTAACTCTCAAAGATGGGATGAAGGCACACTCAAACCCTAATAAAGGATAAACCTTTATTACCAAACACTCATGATCTTGGGTATACAAGCAAAGGAATCACCAGGTAAGTCTCATCATAGGCTTGCGTATAGGTCAGGAAAGGTATAACAAGGATAGGATTTGGCAAACTGAAACCTCAACTCAGATAAGGATCAGGAAAAGAATAGTCTCGTTCAGTTTATGTACCATCTCGGTCGAAATGTTCTACATACTGACCGATGTGAGGTTGGTTAAGGCAAGGCTCGAGCTTTCAAGGTCCACTGGGATAAAGGCTCATTCTTTCATCGTCTTTCCCACAACAGCCAATCACCCTAGAATCGCATAAAGAACTTAGCCAATAATCATCATGATAACAATAATCAAATATATGAAAAGGGAATTAATATGCAAACAAGAAAACCTTAACACAAAGGTCTCAATAACTCAATCAAACAATCAAACTGTGTTCCTCAATCATAAATCAAAAGACAACAATCAAACAATGTAATAAAATCTTACAACTTCCTTCAAAGCCTTCAACTTTATCTTCAAAGCCAACTTCCTTCCTTCCTTGGAATATCTTCAATCTTACAACTTCCTTCAACTTTCAGATCTAAGACATGCTTCCATGCAGAAAATCCATCCCAATATATAGGAGAATCACTTGCTAAAAATAAAAGATCTTCAGCCAAGAATAAAAGATCTCGTGGGTTGTTGTCCGTTTGCCTCGGTCCAGCCCAGCGCAAAGATCACCTCGGCCGAGGTGACACTGTAGCCATCCGAGGTGTGTCTCAGCTACGTGCAAATCTCTCTAATCTGGTTCAAAATCAATATTTTGTCCAACTTCCATGGTTCCTAAGCCTTTCTTGTAGCTCCTCAATGCTCCATAATGTAGCTCCAATGACTCCTTAGCTCCCTTAGCTCCATATCGCTCCAAAACGTGTTATTTTCCCTACAATCACAACAAAACTAGGTGTAGACCTCGATTCTTGCAAAGGTAAACAAAACAGCATAATGATCAAAGAATATACATTCATACATGCCAATTTATGAAGATAAAACGTCTAAACCAATCCCAAAATATAGACTATAATACATGCTATCAACAAGATCCTTTCCTTTATTCTTAGCTGTTGCACGCTTCTCCTCTGATCCTGTAAATATGACCGGATGTACTAACTCTATGATCTTATCTACTCTTGTGATCCGGACAATCTTCACTTGGCAAGTTTCTAGAGAATCATTGGTATCATTTTCTCCTTCCTTGTTGGTCAAAATCTCGTATTGATTCTTACTCGAGTTATTCTTGGAAGCAGATCCGCCTGATATGATTTTCCCTCCGTGTGAATGATTCTTTCCTTTGGTATTCATAGTTGTCTTTCTATGTAGAGAGCCATTATTTCCTGTCTTAGAGGATATTTTATTCTTTCCTTTATGATGTTGTTTGTTCCTCTAGCGTGAAGCCAGCAGCCAGGGACCGTAGCCTTTGCCAGAAACTAACTTGGTAATGATTGATCCATACGCTTTTGTAGACTGATTGAATCTTCATGCTTTGTGTCAGTATTCTTGATGGTCGGTTGATTACCCTCCTTCTTGTCTAGGGGAGCAGTTTTGATAAAGCAGCAATTTGGTGCAAGGTGTCTATATCTTCCACATCTGTAACATATAGACTCTAACCCTCATATTCAATAGGACATCTAATGCCTCTTATAGTAACTGCTTTCTTCAAAGGTCTATCTAATTCAATCTCGATGCAAACTCTTGCAAACTTCCCTCCATTCGTATAAAGGGTTTTAGGGTCGATCACAATCGGTTTTCCTATCCCTATTTCCATACTCCATAGGACATTCTCTTCATAAAATTGCATGGGAACATAGATAATTGTACCCACACAGGGGTTGAGATTATATCACAAGATGGTCGAAACTCTAGCGTCCAACTTTTCATTACAATGCAGCAGCCAAATACTAACCACGAGCCACCAGTCATGACACTCATCAATTCAACTTCATTGTCGAATCTAACCATGAAGAACCCGTTGGACAGATCGATAATCTGCATTCTATTCCCAAATTTCCATAATATTTGCAGCTTTCGTTCCATAACAGGAAAAGCTATAGGATAACCTATTGCTTTGATAACAAGAAATTTTCTCCAAACCAGAGCAGTGCGGATGAGACCTCCTTATCAAGCGTAACCACATGATCACTATCTTCTCCTTCAGGGAAGGTTACCTTGATTTTCCCTTCAGTAAAGGTTGCATCCAATACCGTCTTCTGCTGTCCTACACTTCCTCCTCCTGAAGTAATCTCCTTCCATGAAGGTTTGGCAATGATCGGATCTAGAGGTTTGACAACACAGAAATCTGGAGGTTTAGGGTTGTGTATATTATTGTTCTCCGGTAGGATAATTCCTAGACTAGGGGTCTTAAACGGGTCAGTAGGCGGCGAAAAAAGGGTCGTTTCAAAGACGATAGTCTCAGGGGAGGGTGTTAGCCGCCGGTGGACTAACATCGGAGTTTGGGGTGTTCATAGAGAGAGCTTATTGTGTTGGTCAAAATCATATATATGCTAAATAGTAAAACTATACACCCTTGGTATTTTGGTCTAAAATTTTTTCTTATATTGGTGTGTTATTTATGTAATGTCTAAGTTATTGTAATAGTTTTGGTGTGTACTAGTCGTTTGTTTATTGCATTGACCTAGATACATATGTATTTCACTCCCGGACCAAGTGATAAAGTGATTCTCTCACGATAACTTAGCACCGGAGTGAGGACATTTGAATTTGTGATCCCTGCGTGCGTTTAAGAAAAATATTGTTTGCACATTATTTTTGTTTATGTGTTATAAGGCTTGCATTAACTAACCTTGTAACAGTCCATGCTTTCTTTAACAAGTAGACAAAGCCTCGACCATCATAGTGAGCAAGATGAAAGAGTCTTTCGTTACGTTTTTGTCACATGATTTCACAAGATACATTGTCTTGCATCCGCACTGAGATGAAGATATCTTTTTTTTACATCATTGACTGAGAAATGGAGGCCCGAGACACACACTTTCCACCTATCAGTCGGTGATGCCACAATAACATTGTAAGATGTGTGTTATTGAGATGAATATGTCTTTCGTTTACATTGTTTTCATAAGTGATGTACTTAATTTATTTTTTGTGGTTATGGGCATGAGAACAAGTGACAATTGAAAGATCAACTTGCACATTCATCCCATCAGATGAGTACGATAATATTGCTAGGAGTGCCACTAGGTAGAAGAAAGTAAGGCTTATTACTTCTAATGGGGTTGTAAAACTTACAATGAGATACAACTTGTTCGTGGGCAAAATTATTTATATAGAGGTAAATTTATATTTTTAACCAAAATTATATTTATTTAATATGACTAATAACTCACAACTTTTCCAATGCTACTATTAGGTGTTCACGTCGTTCCTATAATTATGGTCATACACCACGGATTCTCGAGTATAATTGAGAGGACTTGGACAAGCAACTTGAACACGAGATTATATTGATTATGCTCATACATCTCGATGTAAATTACAATACATAAAATTCATTTTATTTTAACAAGGTCTATATTTTAATAATCTATGTGGGTCATGTACACGCAAGATGTATTGTAACTCCTTTATGAAATATGATGATTGGGTTCCCACAAACGAATGATCCAAGCCTCGTTGATATGCTTCGACGTAGTTAAGGGACATCGACCGGATAACATTATGCAACAAATTGGATTTTCTCAAACTATAGTAGGTGGTTGTGACTATGATAAACACTTGCATAAGTTGAATCAAAGAGGAAATTAAACCGGGAATATAATTAGGCTGAATTTGACAAGAAATATGTCAAAGTGTGGAATGACCGTGCATGTTTAATTGTCATCTCTAGACCTCTTTGTTCTGTTAGCCGAATCACACCGGCAATACATATCTTGGTATAAAGGCATCATATGCTGATTAAAATTTCCACCAACGTAACTCAATCTCCAAATGGACATTATTATCCGATGGGGCCAAACGTATAAAATGATGGTAAGTAGTTATAGGAAAAACTATCAACATTTATAATCAAGCTTCTCACATTATCCTTTTTATTATTTGTATTTTTAGGAAAAACTATGATGGTCAAGGTACTAACTTAATAAAGTAGTCATTGACCCATTATTCTTCTATATTGAGGGTTTTATAGGAGGAATTTCATCTTTTGTGTCTATACAAGAAGTCTCACTTCTACCCATCCATGTGATCCATCTTCTCATCTTACTTTTGGATTTTTAAACCAATGTCTCCATGACCCAACCAATTCAAGATTTCCTAGCTCTATGTCTCTTATGGCCCAACCTGCTTAGTGGTTTACTACATTGCCATCCCCCATGGTCCCACCGACGCCATATGGGTTTGCTTCATGGACTACAAATGTCATGCTCTTTCGGATCGCACATGATTGGATCATCATGAATTTCACCCTCAAGCTTAGGCTTATACGGTTTATAGTCGCCAATCATGATTTTTATGGGCTTTACTCCATCGGGCTTGGCTTCATACAATTCACACTCATCCATAATGAGTTTTCGTGACCACCTACCTTGGACCAACCAAATGTCTTTACATTTCCAACGATACCACATTATGATCAATATAGAGATCCTATTACACATAATAATTTAGGTCAAATCGAATACTCCAGTCTAACGAACCTTACCCTTGATTACTGAAGATGAAGCTCTAATTGATACACCAACATTTGAAAGAGAGCGGAGAGTCGGAGGAGGCGGGATACGAGGTAGAGGAAATAAATAGGTGAATCTTATAATAAACTATATACGTTTTTTTTTATCAAGGTGAGGAGTTAAACTTTTCGTTGTTAAAATATTGGTGAGGTTATTATATTAATCAGAAAGATTAAGATACTTGAATAGTTTTTTCTATTGGTTTAACAAATTTATTCCATTAAATATCATATCATTTTTTACCTTATAAATCATCGTCTAAAATTAATTTGTAAAGTAAATCATCGAGCTTTTACTTAAAAATACAATACTAAAATTGTGATACTAGACCGCGGATTATATATTAATAAATCCCCTAAAAGTGTGATATTAAATCACAATTTATAAATTAATAAGGACAATTATAACCGTTGTATTAAACCAATGTTCATGTATTAACATTAATATAAAATCGTGGTTTAATACCATAATTTATACAGTAATAAAAAGATAATAACATAACCGTGGTTTAATACCGCGGCTACGTATTAATAGAACAACATTACAATGGCAGTTTCGAAACCATGATTCATGCATTTACAAAAATCAAAAAATAAATGTCGGATTTAAATTCTGATTTATTCTATTTAAATATTTTGTTTAAAATAACATTACCTCTCCAAATGTAAGAAATATTTTGTTTTCTTTTATTATCTTATTTTGGAAAAAAATCCCGTTTCACGTGGCCTCTTATTTACCTCGTCGAATCTTTGGGGGACCCTTATTCCATTGGACGCAGCTGGCCTCAACGGTGTTGTGTTGGTGGCGACATAGCCGAGAAGCTTAAGCTCTATTCCTTGCTAAGCTTCAGGGCTCTTCCTATCCATCTACCGCTTCTGCTTATTAAATTCCTTACGGCATCTTCTTCCTTTGGCTGAACTCTCCCTGCATCAATCAGTTCCCTGCTGTGGGCATCGCCTGATTCGCATATCACAGGTGTATACTCTCTCGATCCATACTTGTCGGTTGTTTATTGCGGAGTTAGATTATCCTATACGATTATGGATTTTCGAGATTTCTTGCGGATTTCAGTAATTTTGATGTATTTGTTGTTTATATTGTGATAGGGTTTTGGGCCCTTTTCAGATTCTGGAAGTTGAGTGTTAGTAGTCTTAGAATTAGGGCTTTGATTTTGTTTCTCTAGTAAATGTCATTGCGGTTCCGAATACGTTTATGAATGCATAGTTGTATCCTGGAAGAGGTTGTAAATGGCGTTAGGTTGCTAAAGAGTTGGTCCCGTAGTATTCAAGCATTTCTCGAGTTAAGTCTCTACTATTGATTAATTATCATGTTGTCAGATGTGTGATGATCTCGTAAATTCATCCACTCGCTAATACATTCAAGGACAGTTTTAGGGAAACATCTCGTTTCATAGGTCTTTCTCCATTTTTATGTTATTAGCAGTGGATAAGCTTACGTGATTGTGTAGTTTAGGATCGGCTTAGTTTTGGTTCGATAGTCTTCAAGTGCTTCTCTTTGTAGTGATGAGAATTGAGACTAAATGTCTTAGAAAATTCATATCTGATTATGGTGATTGATATGAAGAGGTTAGAACATTTAATGTTTAATATTGGAATTGATGCAGGATAACACAATATCACTTCTTTTTACTTTGGCAACGGTTTCTCTACTTCGGAGTTGACTGCCTTGTAGTTTTTGCCGTTTGCCAAACCATGCCATATGTAAAGAAAATATATAATGCCTGTAAGGAGTCCTTCACCCCTGCTGGCCCAAAATCAGAAGAGGCTCTTGAGAGAGTTCGTGCAATATTAGGTCAGTTTTAATGATGTCTCCTTTGTTTTCTCGTGCGATATTTATTATAAATTGAAACAAATAAAGTGATTTGTGTTCCCAGTTGTTAAGAAGCTTATTGGCTTTCCTATGAGAAATCAAACAGTTTTCTGAAAATGGTTCTGAAGTGGAAATAGTTTGTTCCTTAGATGATACTTCATGAAATAAACTGACATTATTTACTTTCGTCTTCTTCAACTTTCTGTGTGAATTCTGTTTTATAGTTTCAAGCAGTAGATCTGTGGTTTTGATATTTTAATTGTTTTATTCATTGTTGATTTGTTTTCCAGATGATTTGAAGCCTGCCAACGTGTCCCTGGATCAGGAGGCGCAGGCAGCACAAAAGTGGAGAGCCTCTGCAGTTGGTAGCAATGGGAAAAAAAGTCGTAATGGAAGTCCGGAGTATCCTCCTCCCATTAAATATTTGCATATACATGAATGCGAAAACTTCTCCGTAAGAGGATGACATTCAAACTTGAAACAATGTCTGAAGTTGAGTTTGTACCATTAAGCTGGATATATAAATGTTTCTATTCACTTGACAGATTGGAATCTTTATCCTGCCACCTTCATCCATCATACCCCTTCATAATCACCCTGGAATGACTGTGTTGAGTAAGGTTCTTTATGGTACCTTACATGTAAAGTCATATGATTGGCTGGATGTACCTGGCTCTAGTGATCAAACTGAAGGTGCGTGTTTTAGACATTAGTATTATAACTTCGGTCTCTTTTGTTATGAGACATGTTCTTGTGTACTTCAAACTGAAGAGGAACTTTTTTGCATGTGATTCGTAAACTTCATATTTGATTCATGGTATATATTTGGTTTAATGGAATCTATGTGATGGGCTCTGTGATTTTGTATCATGGCTTTGTAATGATTTCCGATGTAGTAATGTAGTTCTGGAAAACAAAAAGAAAATAAATTAAGTTGATGAAGTTAATGTGTTTGGTTTAAGTTTGAAATAGATGCACTATATTGTCTCACTTAGGATGCTGTCACTTCCTATAAGATTGAAGTTGATTTTTATAGTTTAAGATGGCAATGCCATTGGCGAAATGACGTGTAAAAACTTCAGTGATTGTTTAGATGGATATAGAACATGCCGCAACATTTATTTGTTGTCAGAGACTCCTTAGGTTTCTTTCTTGCAGATCTGACTTGTCAAATTGTTACTGAATTTCCAGCCCGAGCAGCGAAATTGGTTAGGGATTGTGAAATGACGGCGCCTTGTGCTACTACTATCCTATATCCAACAACAGGTGGAAACATTCACACTTTCAAGGCTGTCACTCCTTGCGCACTATTCGACATTCTTACACCTCCATATTCCTCAGAAGATGGACGACATTGTGCTTACTTCCGAAAGGCTCCTAGAAGAGAGCTCCCTGGTATATTTCTACTCGAACATAATTCTTTTTGTTATTTTCTATATTTTTTTTAATATAAGTTAATTAAATTCAAAATACACCCCTGACACAGAAATTGAACAACAAAAGGAGCTAAATCCTGAGGAAGTTGTTTGGTTAGAAGAGACCCAACCTCCTGAAAACTTCATGGTGCTGAGGGGAGAGTACAGAGGTCCTGTAATCAAGAAACCTTAGAAATTTGAAGGTTGTGGCTGTAGCGTATACACTTGCACATTTGGGGCAGGCTTCGAGGCTGTAGAAACATGCTAGTCATTTCATTGAGGGGGAGACGAAGCTAGGTACTTGTCTTGCTCTCTTAGATTTCGGTGACAATTGTTTTCCGAACTCGCAGTATAAACATAAGGCATCAGGATTGTCCCCCCACCCCCAGAAATAGCGGAGAGGAGAGTGCAAAAGGATTAAGTTTGTACATAATTGTTTTAGTTGTCACTGTCCAAAATTGCTGATTTGTGCTCGGTTTATAAATATTACAGATTTAAGGGATCTTTTTGTTAGTTTTTGACTTTGAGTGGTTTTATTCTTTCTATTTCTTTGCTTCTGGTAGTTGATCATAGTTCTTTTGTTGGTTTGAGGGTTCTCTTTTGTTTTAAAATGTTTGGTGACCATGGCTTTAAAAAGACTTTACACCCTAAAGTTTCAGTGATACCATTATTAATGCTTCATCATCACCCAGGGGTATTTGTAGAAGAAAGGTTGTGATGCAGTGATGACACTATTACATATATTGAATAATTATACTTGATGATTTTGAGTTCATTGTTTTGTTTCTTGTTGGCCTTCGATATGAGTATGCCTTTGTGGTCACCTCCCTTGTCACAAAAACCTCCCAACTCAACCCTACTCAAGTTTTGTCCCACTTTCTTGTTCATGAATTCAGATTCCGGATTATCTCTCCAAACCAAATCCATTACATCCTAAATCAATGTCAACAACACTGCTACATTAAGGGGCCGTTTGCTTTAAACTCCGAAAACGGAATGAAAACAAATGAAAACAAAATTATTTCATACGTATATCCTTGTTTATGAAACTTTTTGGAATCATTCTTGTGGTTTGAATTAATTGGAGTATAATTTCATTACTTTTGATACCCTATAGGAAAACAAAATAGGGGAAGCAAATGCAGTTTGCACGGGACTATAATGAATGAATTCAAAAAAATTTATAAACAAGCATATGAATTAGATTCATATTCATTCTGGTTCCGTCTTCGCAGTTACAATCAAATGGGGGTTAAATATCAAAGCATAATTCACAACTCATTTTTGCCTCTCTTCACCATCTGCCACATATTGTTTCTCAAGCCTCGCCTTTCCTCCACTTACCCAAACCCCCACACAAAAAAAATATCTAGAGGGTGTCATAATATCACCAAGCCCCTAAAACCAAAGTCATGACAAAATTGTTCCCCAGACTTCCTTCTTGTGTACTTCCTTCGAAGATGAACGTTTATGCTCGTTGTCTCCTGCTAGCTGGATCATCCTGCTTTCCCTTAAAGACTTTTTTGCTTTCGGGTTTTTTTTATGTATTTTTGTATACTTCTTTTCTCATTTGTTTGTGGTCATTCTTGACGGCTTAGTCCGTCTGCCGATCTTTTTCGGCCTTTCGACCCACTAGATGGCGCGTCGTCCAGTGAGTTCAAACTGCTTTCCATTTTCAAAAAAAAAAAAGTCATGACACAGTTCATGGCTAAAAATTCAAAAATTATCACTACTCAACCCAACTCATACTAGAAGAAACCTCGTTGTTTACAAAGGGCCTTTTTGGCATTGTATGGGTATTCTTTTTTTAGATTCTCCGGGATTGAGATTCTTGAGATTGTTGGGGATGGAGATTATTGGAGATTCTTTTTTGCGTAAATTTTAAGCGTTTGATATTAGATTATTGAGACGGATTGTTAACGGAAAGATTACGACAATACCCCTAAAAATCAATCGATGAATGAGTCTTATAAACAATCACATGAGCAGTAAAAATAGGCAAAACAGATTACGGCAAGCTGCTCTTTTCAATCAGGGAGGAAGCAAGCTGCAAGCTACTCTTTTCAATCAGATTCAATTGCCATTGTTGTTGAATACAGGAGGTGGCAAGCTGCTCTTTTCAATCAGACTCGATTGCTATTGTTGTTGAATCTAGGAGACAACAAGCTCCTCTTTTCAATCAAATTCAATTAGGGCATCTCAAGGGTTAGAGCTAACAACAGTAGCAATAGACATTAAAAAAACTCACACAAAACTACCTGCAAAGAAGAAACAGAGAATAAGGAGAGTTGCCAGCAAAACGCAAACAATGAGAAGAAGGGGAACGGGCATGTAAGAAGACGCAGTAAAGGGAGAGAAGACGCACGTTATCAGGCCTCATGTAGTGCATAGCAATGGACGTTGCAAACAGATAAGAAGAACGAAAGGAACGAGCGAGAGGCAATTTATGAGAGACGAATGAACGAAAGGAACCAGCAGGTGTCAGGAGAAGAAAAGAACGATCAAAGAAGAAAGGGCAGGCAGGGAAATAAAAGAATCTAACCCTAAGAATCCCTAAGAAGGTTGGGTGGGCAAGCTTCTTTTTATGGGATTCTTTTGCCAACAGAATCTCGTAAAAGAACACAATACAAAATATGTAACCCATACCAAACGATTTCAATTTTACCATCTCGAAGAATCTCCTAAAAAAAGAATTTAAATGAATCTCCAAGAAGCTTATATCAAACAGGCCCAAAGGTATCCAAATACCTCGAATGGAACCATGAGTTTTAACAACTCGTGTGTGAACTCAACACTGAAAATTGTATAAAAAAAGAATAAAACCAAAAATATTGAGTAAGGGTTTAAAAAATTAGTATCTTTCATATTTGTAGTCTTCCTCATGTTAAAATGAAGATACAAGTCACACTAAGCTCAAATGATTGCCTCCTTAAGCATGGGCAGTCACGTCCCCTCAAGGTAGTCCATCAATTGCGGATATAGCTATCAATACATCCACATATTTTTCCAAATTATGCTCATAACTACCAATGGATTGTCACTCAAGTAGAGCATTGCAAATAGACATAAAAACTACTCGTAGCTCATGTGATCATGTCACTACCCACACCTTATGTTTGATGTTGCACTTGATATGAATCATGCATAAAAAAATGTTTTAAGTCTGGAAATACAAGGCCCAGGGTTTTAATGGGACCGAACCCAACTCTCGATCGGTAATGAAGACCCCTAGTATATTTTGTTGTTGCAAAGGTACACCTCATTAAGGCTCACTCATTGTGATTGGAGTTCTCTTTTCTATGAATACAAAACCAACAGCAATATCATTTTTGTGCTAGTAATCTCATCTATCTCAAGTAAGGGCATTTTGTATATGCTTGTTGAAACAAAAATCATGAGCGAAGTCACATGATTATAATCTCATGTGTAGTCTTATAAAAATGAAAAGTAGCACTCACTCGTTTGTCTTGTATGTCGTGTCCATAATGATAATATAGGGAAACAAGCTCAACAAATGCCTTGAACCTGGATACATGATAAATTTCTCAAAGACTTCTATCGTATTGGGACCTCTCCTAAAATTGATAAAATAGTTAATATTCTCCACATAATGGAGTGCATGTTAGATTGACCCTCGTCCTTCAACAACCTCCTTCCTCATCTTCAACCCGATATTGTAAATTTTGCATATGTATGTGACATTGTGTGGGTCACCCAAATTCATGCTTTATAATATATTTCTCGGTTTTATACCCGTCCCGAGTTCTCATCCCACTTTCCGATATTCTGTGGATGTCAATCGACCGACAAATGTATGTTGTAAGGGTCTTTAGAAGATCGTGGTTGTGAACTCCACAAATAACCCTCAATGTCCAATTGCCATGGTCATTTTGTGAAGCTCCAATTCAAGCAAACAACTTTCTCGACCTACTAGGTGCCTCCATAACAAAATCAACGTATTTCTTATTCCTAGGTTGACCATGACGTTCACATGTTAACCGAAATGTACAAAACCCATTTATGTTTAACAATGATGTATTTGTGACTAACACAATATTTATTTAATCTTCCCATAAACTATGTCCATTTCACTAGATTCTCTCTATCGTGTAAAAAACCGTTAAGTTGTACAGGGCAGGATAATTCATGCCGACATCAATCGGATAGTCCGGTAGACCCTAATTACAAACAAATTATCTAATACTAAGTTCTACAAATAACATTTCAATTCATTAGTTTCTTTCTACTTAAAATTCTACCAATAACAACTAAATTATTCTTAAATAATCGTTGATGAAACAACTATTATTTCATGTACATTGCAACTTGCATGTGAGAGACAAAGGAAACGCAACTTCGTTTTCACTATAAGACATCTTCGCTAATTCGAACTAAACTTGATTAAGGAAGAATCGGAGTGTTATTCTCGAGCCATTAGAAATCATGTATTTATAGTGTGTTAGACAACATACAACTCTACGGTTGTGCTTGAAATTGGGCTAGAAGCAATGACCCATTATCAAGCCCTAATGGACTATTATAGTCTGGTGTTGTGCTGGCCCAGACTCATCAAAAACCAAGTTTACTTGTATTGTTTTGAGTTGTCGATTCAATTTGACACAATATCAAATAGAGTGGAAGCCAAGAGATAGTGGATAGTGAGAATGTGATGGGATGAGTGCAATAACATAATCCCCTCGACATCTCGCCGCTTCTAAAGGGACTATGTCTGCATTCAATCATTAATATAGTACTCACTCTATTTTACAATGACTGCCATTTTCTTCTTCTAAGTTTCAACTTGTCGGTATGACCTATGAATATGCATATTAGAATGGTTTATATTTGGGTCCGGACCGAACTTTGTAAAATATTGAGCACGTTTAGCTGGATCCGGGCTGGACTAGACCCGACTACCAGGCGGACTGAACTTTATATATATATATATATATATATATATATATATATATATATATATATATATATATATATATATATATATATATATATATATATATATATATATATATATATATAAAAGTTGTGAAAAGAGGGTATTACTTACAAGTTTAAAAGCCCACTAACAATTAGTGATTACGTATAATTTGTGAAATAAAGAGAGTATTACTTTGACGTAAAACATACTCGATCCACTAATATATATATATATATGACGTTATTGTTCTAAAGTAGAAAAAATAGCTTCTTTTGATGAGGAAAAGTCACATAAATGGTTGTTGTATATGTAGCAAGTGTCTCATTACCACACATAATTCCTAAATAAAATCCTAAACTTGTGTGATTATTTTTGTTACCAATTTATAGGTAATGTCAAATCTGACGACAACGAAAATGTTAGGCCGAGGGCACATTTGGGTGAGGGGAAGAATGTGACCGGAGCCAATTTATACTCTTATGCTATTTTCTCACATGCTTCTCACTTGATTGCCTCTTTTTTGGGGCCCCTTTGCTTAAATGTTTGTGGCTCTTCAAATTTCTTTTCATTTAGACCATTAACCAATCAACATTTGTTATTCATCATACATATATACACACACGGTGTTAGTAATGGATTGGAAAAATAAACGGGACGGGATAATAGTTTTGTCCCGTCCGCTTTCGTGCTTGATCGGATTATCACGGACTTTGGTGAAAAGCTAGAAGAAAAGAAAATTGATTTACTATTTGAGAATGATTCCAGCAAGGTGTGTTTTTATGGTAAGATGTTATGGAGTAATATAGGTCGTTGCTTCACTTGATATAATGACCTTAAGTCATCCACGTCAATTAATTATTTAAGAGATGTGCGGTGACAATTTTTAGAAAATATGGGGACACTTTTGTTCTTTTCAAAATCTGTTTTAATAAAGGCGATGCATTGTAGTTTTATGTACAATAACATAAAAAATTATTACCGCAATTCATAATTTTAGTTTTGAATTTTTTTAGTTACTTCGTGTATTGTTTTTATCAATTTAGAAGTTAAGCTTTTATGCACTTTTTTTTTATTTGAACTAATAAAACACAATGTTTGAAGTACAATATACAATGTTCCAACTCATGACACCAAAATTTGAACTAATATTATAAAAGTTTATACTTTTAAAGTTATGGTTACTGAAATACTTTTATTATAATATCGTTGGTTTAAAATATTTTAACAAGTAGTTTAAATTGAATATTCAATTAGATTAAATAATTTATATTATTAGTACATCCATTATCTTGAACTTATGAAAACAATTTGTAAAATGTATGAAATATTAGTACAGTATAATCCAAACTAACTAAACAAAAAATTTAAACGATAAAAATACTCGTTAGAAAAAAGAAGGGGGGGGGGGACTCCTCTCCGGACCTCTCTTAAGTAATTAGATGGCGTAGATGAATGTAACTCATTGGATAAAGTGAAACAGCAGTCTAGATTATCTCGTAAAGCCGTACCACAACTCCACTCCACACCGTATAACCACTCCCGTATGGTCAATTTGTCTTTCTAATGTCACACAAGTAAACTGAAAAATATACTTAAATCCTTAAAGTTTGAAATTATAAAATGATCTTGAATGTCTTAAATTTTTCAAAAAAAAAGTGTCACTCCAATATGATATATTTTCTTGTTATTTAGGGTTGTGGGTCAACAACTCCCTTGAACAGAAGACACTTGAAGTATTTTTTTTAAATGATAAAAAAATTCACTTAATTATCTTAAAATCAGAAAATATTATTTCCAAATAATGAATAAAAAAAAAGTTTGCAAGATTGGAGAAAATAAAAAAGTAAATGAGATCCGTAAAGTGATAGCATAAAAAGTAAAAGTGAGGATTAAAATGTAAGATTGGTGTATGAATAATAAAAGGAAGTTATGATGAGAATAGTTGAAAAAGAGGGATTGATAATGTCCGTAGGTGCATAATCAATAAAGTTAAGTGAAATTGACAATTGTACGTGATTTTACTTTCATCTTATCCAACAACTCATAACATTACCTTCCTACTTATCCACATCTTCCTCATTTGGCTTTACTTATGCTCTCACTTCTCTTTTCTTCTTTTCTATCTCATGTAACTTCAACATTAGGTCATCCTTTCGATAATGAACATGTTTCCTATTTATAATTATATCTAAATCATATTGATAATATGGATATTTATGTCTTTATTTTGGTCCATGTATTAGGATTTAGGTGCACTATATTTTAGCTTTAGTATACTATTGGTCTATTATATATATTCACATGATCGTCATCGTAATTGTGAGAATAAGATGAATTCCCCTTAGGGTTTCCGTCAACAGACGGCTCATATTAATAACAATCTGGGTTTACATAATTACAAAGGGCAACCCTATATTTACGCTTAATTACATATTCTGCATACCCCACAGTCAAAACTGGAGGAGGAATAACAGTAAGACTGGATCTAAAATCTAGAAAAAGTTGACGAGGGAGGCCTTTGGTAAAAATATCTACGTACTGGAAAGCCGAAGGGACGTGAAGAACTCGAACGTGACCCCGAGCAACCTTATCGCGGACGAAGTGGATATCAATCTCAATGTGTTAGTTCGCTGGTGTTGAACCGGGTTGCTGGCAAGATAAGTAGCAGATATGTTGTCAGTGTAGATGATGGACGCCTTGGCAAGTGGGCAATGAAGTTCAAGTAATAGGTTGCGTAGCCATGAACACTCAGAGACAACGTTGGCAACCCCTCTATACTCTGCCTCTGCACTGGACCTGGAAACAACTAATTGCCTTTTTTCAAACAATGAGATCAGAATGTCATTGAAGAAAACACAGTAACCTGAAGTTGACCGTCTTGTATCCGGACATCCTACCCAATCGGCATCTGTATAGGTAATAAGATCCGATTTTGGTGAGGGATAAGTGGTAATACCTAATGCAGAAGTGCCAGAGATGTAGCAGATGATGCGTTTGAGAGCAACGAAATGTGGCTCACGCGGGTCATGCATGAATAGGCAAATCTGCTGGACCACGAAACTAATGTCAGGCCTGGTAAAAGTAAGATATTGAAGTGCCCCTGCCAAACTTCGATATAATGTAGGATCATTGACAGGTGGTCCAGAAGAGGCGCTGAGTTTAACGGATGGTTCAGCAGGCGTGACTGCAGGCTTACAGGCAGTCATCTTAGCCCTAGCAACAAATCTCGAGCATATTTGTCTTGAGACAAAAACAGACCAGAAGATGAGCGCTGAACAGAAATGCCCAAGAAGTAAGACAATTTTCCCAAATCGGACATAGCAAATTCTTTGCTGAGAGAAGCAGTGAGAGTCGTGCGAAGCTCATCAGATGAAGCCGTTAGGATAATATCATCAACATATAGAAGAAGGTAAGCAAGGTGACTGCCCTGTTTATAGATGAAGAGAGAAGTATCGCTCTTACTGCTTATAAAACCGATGCTGAGTAGAAAACCTACAAATCGTTGATACCATGCCCAGGTGCCTGTTTGAGACCATATAATGACTTCTTCAATAGACAGGCATGAGAAGGGCGATTAGAGTCAACGAACCCTGGAGGTTGAAACATGTAAACTGACTCGTCGAGATGCCCATGAAGAAAGGCATTCTTAACGTCAAGTTGGTGAATAGGCCAGGAACGTGACACAACAAGACTAAGAACTGTCCGGATGGTAGCGGGCTTAACAACTGGACTGAAAGTCTCGTCACAATCTATTCCAACCTGTTGGGAATAACCATTAGCAACAAGACGCGCCTTATAACGCTCAAGGGAACCATCAGACCGTAACTTATGACGGAAAATCCACATACACCTCACAATGTTAGTCCGGGGAGGACGAGGAACAAGAACCCAAGTACCATTTCGTATAAGGGCTCGATATTCGTCGGTCATGGTAGCGGACCATTTTGGGTCTTGGAGAGCCGACTTATGGGACGTGGGTATAGGGGAAAGTGTAGGTGTGGTGATGGTGTTGAGGTCAAAAATATGACGGGGTTTAAAAATGCCGCTAATGGATCGGGTTGTGAGGCGGGATGGTGGGTTTAAATCACGCAGATGTGGTATGGGACTGGGTGGTGTAACGGATGTGGGATATTGTATATCTGGTGAATGGGAGGAGCTGGGTTGAGAAGCCACGTGATGTGGGCCAGAGGGAGGTGGGCTTTCGTGTGTGCCTGAGGAGGAGGGCAACAGGGGAGCTGGGTCAGGAATGGTGAAGGACGGCGCAGATGGGCCATGTAAAAAAGGTGAGGAATTGGGCCGAGCAGTGGGCTGGGGGGTTAGGGCAGGCTGCTGGGCCGAAAAAGGTAAGGGATTCCGGGGAGATGCTGACTGGGATGCCGTACGTTGGGCCAAATGGTACGGTGATATATCCGGGTCTGAATCCAGCACCACCGACTTTGGAACGGACTTGGCAATTGGAAACACAGACTCATCAAAAGTCACATGTCGCGAAATGATGATTTTGTTGGATCCTAACTCTAGAGATTTAAACCCTCTATGATGTTTTGGATAGCCAAGAAAAACACACGGTGTAGAACGATGGTAAAATTTGTGGGGGATGGTGGCGCTTTGATTTGGATAACAAAGGCACCCAAAAACGCGGAGATGATCATACAAAGGTGTTGAGTGATGCAACACTTGAGTTGGAGATCGATGATGGATCGTGGTGGATGAGAGAATATTTAGAAGGTAAGAAGACATGTCTAAAGCATGAGACCAAAACGAAACGGGTATGGAGGCGTGAAAAGGGAGGGATTGCATCATGTTGTTAATGGTGCGGATGATCCGTTCTGCCTTGCCATTTTGTGGGGCTGTGTGAGGACACGAAAAACGAAAATTTATGCCATTGAGAGCAAAAAAAGAATGAAACTGATGGTTATTAAATTCTCTACCCATGTCACATTGAAAATTTTTGATAGGCATATTGAATTGCGTTTTGATAAACTTGTGAAAATGCACAAAATGATCATAAACTTGAGATTTGAATTTTAAGGGAAAAACCCATAGAAAATGGGAGAAATCATCAAGAAATAATAGGTAATATTTGAAACCTTCCTGGCTAGGAACCGGAGAAGTCTAGAGATCACTGTGTATGATATCAAAAGGTGCAAAAGTAGTAGAAACAAAACGCTCAAAAGGGAGCCTATGATGTTTTCCTAATTGACATGCATGACAAAGCGGAGAATCACGCTCTTTATTGAATTTAAGAAAAAACATTTTCCTAAGTCTATCTAGAACTGGTGTGCCAGGATGACCCAAACGAGCATGCCAGAGACTCGATGACTGAACGGAAAGAGCATGAGCTGACGCAGAACTGGTGGTAACTGGAAAAAGTTCCCCGGAGCTATTGCATCTCAGACGGGTTGTCCCCGTTTGTAAATCCTTCGCAGAAAAACCAAAAGGGTCAAATTCAACGCTAACTTGGTTATCCTTGGTGAAGCAGCAGACGGAAACAAGGTTTTAAACAATTTTTGGAGCAATAAGGATGTTGGATAGGTTAAGAGGATGGGTGGGAGTATTAAGTTTAGCATCACCTAGACCTGTAGATGGTATCCGCATGCCATTTCTAACAATTATCGAATTTAAAGAACCATTATATGAGATGGACGAGAGGTTATCTGAATAATTTGTCATGTGAGAGGTAGCACCGGTGTCCATGTACCATAAATTATCAACGGGATTTAACGTTATTGAAGAAAATGCAGTATCAACGCTGGTAGGCTGCTGGACATCTGCAGAATGAAAGTGGGCCTGAGGGTTGGCTGGCGGCCCAGGAAAAGCACTTAGGAGTCCTTGTTGTGGGCCGGACAAATTGCTGGAGGAGAAAAACTGATGTGTTGGACCCCAGTTTTGACCCTGTTGGGCCTGAGGCCAATGGGGCCGGCTGCTGTTAGGCCCAGAAGGAAGTGGAACCCAGCCGTATGGAGGGCGAAAGACGAACCGAGTTGTTGGCGGCCACTGTAGCGGCGGAGCTGCAGTTCCTTGACGGTTGCGGTTCTTCCGGCCACGTCCACGCTGGCGGGAGGAGCTGTCCGACTGGTTGTTTCCGGCGGCGCCATCAGACCTTTGTTTGGACGATGTTCCACTGGCGGTTGCGGCTAATGCAACCGCCTCTTTTCCGGCGGTGGTTTGGCTTGCCATCCGAGTTTCTTCAAGAATTAATTGCGAACGAGCCTTTTGGAACGTCGGCAATGGATCTGATTGTTGAATATAACTACCAGTAGCATTGTACTCAGCAGACAATCCAGATAAAATTTGAAGAACTAACCGATTGTCAGTAACGGGAGACTCGACACCCTTGAGTTGATCAGATAACGCCTTCATGTGTTGACAATAGGCGGACATAGAAGCGAAAGACGCCAATTTGCAGTTGAAGAACTCATGCTCCAGATAAACTGCACGCGTGTGCTTATTGTCTTGAAAAATATCCTGGATTCGACCCCAAGCTTTGAGAGCGGTGTCGTCGGGATCGAGGATTTGAAGAAGAATGTCTTTAGAAATTGTACTGTAGATCCATTGGAGAACTGTTGCATCTACTTGGTTCCAAAGAGCGTCATCAATGTCGACAGGACGAGGGACTTTGGCGTCAATATGATCCAAGACGTTATGAGTCTTGGCGGTGACGTGAAATAGGGTAACCCACGAAGCATACGGCGTGTCATGATCAAGAACCAATGCGATGTTGTTCTTGATGTTGGAGATTCCGAGAGCGGAATGGAACGTTCGCTTTTTCTCCGTAGACATTGTTGATGATGAAGGAAAAATGAAGGGGAGGGCTCGCAACGGCTGTAGAACGATGAAGGCCGGCGGCTAGGGCAAGAGGGAGGCGGAAGCGGAAATATTATGGATCGGAAGAGTGTGATACCATGTGAGAATAAGATGAATTCCCCTTAGGGTTTCCGTCAACAGACGGCTCATATTAATAACAATCTAACTTTACATAATTACAAAGGGCAACCCTATATTTACACTTAATTACATATTCTATCAGTAATATATATTGTGAAACCTGATTTGGTAGTGTTGTAGATATAGTTATAAATTTATGGCAAACTAGACAATAAAATATAGTTCAAAATCCTGGCATAATAGTGTCCCACACATAGCCATAGTTTCTAGCGAATTGGGTAACCCAATTTATGTGTTCATTATTCTCTTGATTGCGTTCTAAACCTAACAATTGATATCAGAGTCATTTCTTGCAATCACGACGAGAGATGGAATATCATTGGTGGAGAAATTCGATGAGATGAATTTTGGTTTCTAAAAGATGTTGATCGAGGATTACCTATATAATATAGATATGTACCAACCTTTTTGAAGAAAAACACGGAGAGTATGAAGAACGGCGAGTGAAAATTGGTGGACAAGAAATCGATTAGCATGATCCATTTGTCGTTGTCCATAAACGTTGTGCACCACACGGTCAATTCAAAAACGAAGAAAGAGATGTTGGAAACCTTATCTTTCATATATGAGAAACCTTTAGCGGTAAATATGGCTCACTTGATGTGAATATTAATTAACATGCGGATGGTAGATAATGTAGTGGTGTCCAATCACCTAAACGAGTTCCGATCCTTATGATAACTGCACATTTGAGTTGTGTGTCGATAGATCTTGACGACAAAACTAAAGACCTTATATTGTTGTCCTATCCTCTAGAAAGTTGGAGTGGAACAACGGTTGTAAGTGCCGCAACAAGGAAAAGTTCAATCTTGATGAAGTCATGAACCTGTTTGTCAACAAAGATATCCGTAGGAACGATTCGGGATCTACTTCGGGTCATCCATGAACACAAGAAAAAAGGGTAGGTCCAAATCAGACTCAAGATCGAATCGTTGCAAATCGAGGCCGAAAGAAAATGAAAATCCCAAAACAAGAGCAAAATCAAGTGTTGAAATTTTGATCAAAACAATCACTACAAGAATGATTGTATTGTATCGTTGAAGAATAAGTCGGCAAATGCAACAACATCAGAGATTGCATCCACATAAATTTTGAGCATGAACAACCCTTTATAATCATGGGCTTTGGATTTCGGAGTTGCGTTTCACCCGTGCAACAACGCCGATGACCAACTACACATAAATTTGTTTGGATCCACACTCCAAAAGGATCTATTTTGTACTTGTATGAAGTAAGACAAATTCTTAGACTGAAAAAGAACTTGATTAATTTTGGTCAAGAAATTAGATGATGAAGGCTATATTGTAACCTTTGGTTGTGGTAACTAGAAGATAACCAAATGAGCCATGTTGTTGGCTCAATGCAATAAAGAGGGAACACATAGTGTACATGGACAACAATGCCCAAGGCAATATTGTTATTTCAGAAGAAAATGGCAATGCAGATTTGTGGCATTGTCAGTTGGGTCATATGAGTGAAAAATGGATGAAAGTGTTGTGTTTGAAAGATTTTCTATTAGACCTCAAGTCCGTTGAAATTGAAATATGTGACGATTATGTTCTCATGAAACAAAAAAGGGTGAGTTTTGCGAAGGGTGATAGAAATATAAAGAAGCAACAATTGGAGCTAGTCTACAACGATTTATGGGGTTCAACACCTATGACAACTATTAGTGGAGCATCATACTAAATGACGCTAATTGAGGAATCTACAAGAAATGTATTAGGCACATAAATTCAATGAATTTTGGGTGAAAACGGAATTTGAATGAAAAGACCTTGAAATGTACCCCTCAACATAACAAAATGGTTGAACGCATGAATATGATGTTGATTGAACTTGCAAGAAACATGGGGATAAAGTGTGGACTTTCAAAGACGTTTTGGACAAATGCAATCAACATTGTTGCGTTCATGATCAATAAATGACCATCAACTCCCTTGGATGAGTTATGGTGTGATAAAAAGGTAAATTTGTCATTCATTTAGATACTTGGATGTTTGATTTATGTTCATATAGTTACGTTATTGTTGTTGAGTGAAATAATTTGGATGATAAGTCTTTTAATTACACATTTATTGGATACGTCTAATATGACTTCGGATATCAATTATAAGATGAATAAAACAAGAAAGTTATTCACGCTCAAGATGTTGTATTTAATGAGTAGGTTTGTACAAGGGTAGGCAAAGAAGCTACTAGTTTTGAACTTGAATTGACGGAGTCAGACATCTCCAAAACAAGTGGGAGTGATTGTTTAGGAAGAACCACATATACCGGAAATTCTATTATGTAGGTCCACTTGAGAGCGAACTCCCTCTAACTTCTATTTGTTGTTGACTCATAGTGGTGAACTAGAAAGCTATATAGAGACATCTCACAACGACCATGTAAGCAAGCGAAAACTAGCAATGCATGATCAAATGTACTCACTAAAGAGATTTGAGAACTATTTAAGCTCCCAAAGGGCAAGAAAACACTGCACAACAAGTGGGTTAATATAATTAAGAAGGAGGTTCATGAAAATAATCGTTGATAAGGCAAGACTGGTTGTGAAATGGTCTCAGCAGATATATGGTATAGACTATAATGATGTTTTTACTCTTGCATTTAAACTAACAACTATTCATCTATTGTTGAGTATGGTGGATGTAGAGAACTTAGGCTACAAAAATTGGATGTAAAACAACCACTTTACATGGTGATTTAGATTAGGATATCTACATGAAACAACCAAATGGCTACTTATAAGAGGGTGATATCGAGCTTGTGTGTTGATTAAAAAGGAACTTGTATGTTGATTAAAAAGGAACTTGCATGACATAAAATAAGCTCTTAGACGGTGGTATAAGAAGTTTGATGGACTTATGCATTAAATTGAGTTAGTGAGGACTTAAGTTAATCAATATTGTTACTTCAAGAAGTTTGATAACGGCTATGTTATATTGTTGTTATATGTTGAGGACGTATTAATAACATATCAATGCTCGAGAAGTAAGCAAGTTGAAAAATTATTTGTCTAAGTGGTTTTCTATGAAGGAACTTGGTGAGGTTAAGCAAATTTTAGGTATGAGGATTGTTCGAGATATAAAGGTAGAAAATTTACATATTTTGCAGGTTCAATACATCAATAATTTTTTTTTTAGAAATTCAATATGCAGGATGTTAAGCCAATTAACGCCCCAATAGGTAACCGCTTGAAATGTCTAATAGGGACTCACCTACAAATTAGAGACAATATACCCAAATGTAGAGAACTATGTCTAATTCAACAACTGGTAGTTTGATGTACGCAATGATTTGCACAAGGCTTGACATTGCACATGATGTGGACTTTGTTAGTAGCTTCACGAGCAAGCTAGGAAAACAACATCGGAAAGTAGTGAGATAAATCCTTAGATACTTAAAGGGTACTTATGTAACACTGAGCATGCTTTGGTTGATAGACCTCTCTCCTACCCTATTAGCAACTGACAAAGAGAATATCATGATTTATTTGTTATAATTATAGCTAAATTATAATACTCAAGATCTTATACACAAATTTCAATATTTGAATTTCAATGGCTGATAATAATAACTAAATTTCAATACTCAAAACCTAATGCGAAAAATACATACCCAAAATTTAATAACCGAATTTTAACACCCAAAACTCAATAACAAAACCCATACCTAATTCTCATTTATAGTTGATTGTTGAATTTTCTTAATTATAGGGTCATACTTTATTAATTAGAATACAATAAAACTCACTTTGTCTCACTATAGTCATTAAAAGCCCACTAATCTAATACCCAAATTCAATAACCCAATTTTAACTCCCATGCCTAATTTCATTTGAAAGTTAATTATCGATCATTTGGCATTGTGGAAATTTGTTAAAAAAATTATGATATCTAAGGTAGTGGTATAAATAAAAAAAAATATGTCGTTAAATGTATTTGTCAACCATTTTCATCTAATTTTTCACGAACTAAATCGAGGTGGTTTTTGAAGGAATGGTTTAATTAGCGAAAATGGTTAGAATTTAGTGTTTTTGAAGATTTTGCTTTTAGAATTATTTATTAGGAGACAAAGGAAATAGATGTAGAAAACATGATTTCGTTATTGGAAGGAGGATAGTGAAAACACAACTCACCTCATCCTTATATCTAAAAGACTAAAACCACAATCCCATATCAAAATAAAATACCATATAGGTTAAGAATTGTTAATGTATTTATCCAAAAATAATAGATAAAAAAACCAAAATAAAAGGAACATAACATCAATACTAATATCCTATAATGCAAGGACACAAAAACGAAAATAGAAAACGAACACGGCGAGAAACGGGGAAGCGACAATCCTCAAAAGTATAGGAAACGGGGGACACGGCGAATAAAACAAATAATATATCATTTTGAAGATGTTGAAATATAGAATTTCTATATCATAATGAATTACATATATTTTTTTTCAAAAGAAATAAACCAAATATAAATAAGATAAAGTTTACATGGAACTAGAAGGAAGACGGGCAACAAGTTGTGCCGCCAATCCTTTCTGGATAGCGAATCCGATCCTCCTAAAAACAACATCATGAGACCTAGGAGATATAACGTTGCCATGCAAAACCCGTTGCACCCTCTTGAGAATTTCAATAGCATCGGGCGCAAGGAAACCAAAGGTGTCAAAAGCGAACGGAAGAAACACATGTTGATTTTCAATACAAGCTTTCTCATGTTTTTCCACCTTAGCAGAAGCCGCATTAAGCACCGCCTTACCCACCACAAAAGGCCCACTACCCAAACAAACAAGTGGGGAAACTCCAGTCAGATCGATGCAAGCATACTTTCCACCCGCCCATCCAAACACCAAGACATCCGCCGACCTCAAGATGGATCTCCCCTCACGTGGGTCAGTCAAGAAGGACATCGGCGCCTCCTTCTTAACCGAGACTCCCGCCCTCCTAAACACATCACACAACACATCACGGACCAAATCATGCCTATATTTGAATCCAGGAAGCTCTTTACAATGAACCGCATGCTCCCAAAAGAATCTAGAATCCTCCGACAATTGGGCATAGGACAAATCTCAACAACCGGGTATAGAGGAATCATAAGGCGATACTTAAGAACCGAACGATACTCAATCGGGGACATACATTGCCCAAGTCCATCAATGGGTATGGCAAAAAGGAAATCTTGGCTATGTGTGGATTGAAGACACTTGAAAACCGCTTTTTGTCTAAGGGTCAAATCAAAAGTAACTCCCACCTCTTGCACGGTCTTACCGAAAAGAGCACTCGCCAAAGCATGTTGGGCTTTAGGGGAGACGGTGTTCTTGACAGTAAAGACAGAAAGATCGAAACCATGAATAAAAGTCTGAAGATTACCCAAAGCTTCATAAAACTCAAAGCCCATTTCTACAACTCCACTGTCCTGCAAAATGTGGTCTTGGAGCTCCCAAGATTCGGCCATAGAGGCAACAAAAGCAAAGGAAGACGTCTCCATAGCAGAATATAAACCAAGCCCCCCAAATCGAATAGGCAAAGAAGCAAGTCGCCACTGAAAATCTCCAAAAAACGGGCCCCACAAACCACAATATCCTCGACTAATCTACGAAGCCCAACATCAAAATAAGCTGCTGCACTCTCCCAATGCTCTGGATGACAAGTTCTCATGCCAAAATACATCTTAGCAACACCCATACAAGAACGAAGCAAAAGAAGCTCACTCTGAGGATCCCTCAATTGTGGAAGAAGATGCCTCAACTCAACCGCCTTAACAACTCTCTTCATGACAAGCTCTCTAACAAACTCCTTATCTCTACTCACTGTCCCGCCTAGCAACTTAACCCCCAATGCCGGCCTTGCAATGTCATGTGGAAAAAGTCCATCTCTAACTTTCGACCCATCGCATGAAGGCCAAAAGAGCTCAGTTTTGCGAACATTCAGCATGAGGTCTAAACCCGATCCAAACTCACGAATGATATCAAGAGCTTTAGCCACCTCCTCAGCCCGACCAATAATGGTGCCATCGTCAAGATACCAAGCATGTAGAATAGGCTTGCAATTGTCTCTGATCTTATGCAGAAGCGGGTGCAAGACAAGAGAGAAGAGGAGGGGCCCCAAAGGGTCTCCTTGTTGCACATCAGTAGCCGACCAAATAAATCTATCTCCAATGTACAACCGGGTGGCCTGACCATACAAAAAATCAACCCATAAGGAGATAGACGGACATCTCTCTCTAACCTCCCTAAGCAAAATAATCATGTCAACCAAGTTGAAGGCATTGGAAAAATCCACTGTCAACATAGCTAGAGAACCATCGGCATAGCGATCACTCAGAACTCTATTAACACTATGTAGAATAGCCTCTGCACCAACATAGCTAGACAAGTCCTCAGGCCAAAAAAACATCAACAATATATGAGTAGATAAAAATTATTAACTTGATAACAAAATAACCGAAACAAAAACTTAGAAATAAACATTTTCAGTCTTACCAAACATAAAAATAAACATATTTAGTCTTATAATCTATAATATTCATACTAAGTATCAAAACTGAAAAATGAACCATTTATTTTACAAATTAACAACAACCGAACAACAACATCAACCAAGGAAAACAATAACAAATATTTATAAATTATAAAAAGCGAAAGATTAGACTAACACACTCAACATTCAACAAAGAAAGATTACACAATAAATTAATGATCAAAGATTGAAAATTAATTTATGAAATCATAAGAAAAATAGAGAGAAGAGTCGGCCGATGAAACAACATATCAACCCATTAGAGCCGAAGAAGAAGATTGGTGTTCTACTTTTAGCAGCCACAATCTCGTAGGTGGCCATTTAAGGGGGAAAAAAATGGGAGAGAAGAAAAAAATATGACGGAAATAAGTTTTTCTTTATGTTTTTTTTTTAAAAAAACGTGCCTTAAAAAATTAGGTAAACTTTCGTTGACCGTGTCTTGTCCGGACACAATCCGCGTCTTCGCCATTTCCTAGATGTGTCTTCCATGTGTCCTACCAGTGAAAACGTGTCTTGGCCGTGTCCGATCATATTTGACTGTGTTCGAGCCGTGTTCTATTGTGTCCCCGTATCCGACACTACAGGACACGGGACACGCTGCCTTCTAAAAGTGTCCGTGCATCCGCTAATATCAATACTAATATCGATTGTTTAAAAATTAAAATTAAGTGTTAGAAGTCTTTTTAACACTTAAAAATAACAAAAATGATTTTTATTTTATTTTTTTTCTCCTTATCCATTTATATGTCACTCTTCTAACTAGACTGACTATAAGGAGTAACGAAGAAGTATTGGAAAATTTGCAATCCATTATTTTATTCTTTTTATAGGTATAAGAGCCAATTTTCTTTGTAAAAAAGTGGATAGAAAATGCGGGTTAATGTGAATATATTGTGTAATTTGGTAATGAAATTCATATATATGTTGATACCTACACACAAACGTATCATCCTCCACCCTCAAAAAGCTTTCTCACTTTTCTTTCTTTACTTCATTATAATAGTTATGAGCCAAACCAAACGAAGACTTAAAAACAAGATTAACACTAAATAAACTTTTCTTCTTTAATCACACATCCACAACGTAAGCTTTAAAGTAGAACCACGTTATATTCTATCCTCACTCATTTACTTTATGCGAATAAACTAAGATAACATTTTTTAAAATATATTAATTATAATAAGTAATTTAAATTTGTAAAAATGATTATATTTTGGTTATGATAATTAGTGACCATATAAAAGGGTGAAGGGGCAGAAGAAGGCACATGATTTAGCCTGGGGATATTGAATCAATCATCTCAAATTCCACCCTCTCTTAAAAGAATAACCCTAAACCCTACAACCCAAACTCTAATTCTTCCTTCCTGCATTCCCCCCACTTCGATATCTGCTTTTTTTTTTTTTAGGAAATTATCGAAAATATCCGCTAAATAGGTTATATTGCAAATACCCACTCGCTTTATCACTATTTACCCAAAATTACTCTTTATAAATACTCCGTTATCAAAATGCCACCTTGTGTTAGAATACCGTCAAAATACACAGATACATAAAAATGAAGGGAAATTGTTGTTTTATTACAAAGTGGGGCCCACAAGACGGTAAATTGACGGTATTCTGACACAAGGTGGTATTCTGGTAGCGGAATATTTATAAAGGGTGATTTCGCATAAATAGTGATAGAGCGGGTGGTTATTTGCAATATGACCTATTTGGCGGGTGGTTTTCGGTGATTTCCTCGTTTATTTATTAATCTTATAAATTTATTAAAAAAAAAACATTTATGTACTTAGACTTATATATAGGCATTAATCATCAAATGCCCAACAAATCTATGTTGACTGTAGAATGTTGAGTTCAATATCTAGCAGAATTGAAGCCAAATGGGTTACTGACACGTGTAACTCTTATGAAGCTAATTTCTGGCGAGAAGGGTATTTAATTTGCTCCTAATTATCCCAAAAATAGTGGTATTATAATGATAAACACCGAACCATATGCCTCCAAAACCCCTTTTTTTCTTTTAATTACCCAACCCATATGAAATTATTGAACTTTAATATATGAAGGAAAGGGGGGCCCTAAATGATGGATCTAAAAGAAAGTGCAATTATGAATGAAATTCTTCCTAGCAAATCCCTGCACACAAAGCTAAAGACAAACAATTGGTATACTATTAAACAAATATTAATTACCATAATTAATTACATTTTTGAAAATAATAATTTAAAGTAGTGGAAAAGCTTTTAGTTCCCATTCTCGATTTTAACAAAGAAAAATTGTTTATAAATTTACTTTAGGGTCTACACCTTTTTCTTATTCGGCTAATAGATACGTTGAAATCGTGGAATATTTAAAACTATATATGATTACTTGTATAACATTTTGTTTTGGGTCCATTTCTACCAATTCATCATTCTTATTTGGATGATAGACAGATAGAGAGAGAGAACCCAAATCCCTAAAAGAAATCTTCTCCACCATTAAAACCAGAAGAAGCTTAGAGATCGAGAAGGGTAGGGTAGGGTATTATGAGGAACACCATAAGGTGCTGCATCTCATGCATCCTACCATGCGGGGCATTAGACGTCATCAGGATCGTCCACGTGGACGGACGTGTCGAGGAGATCGGAGGTACCGTCATCGCCGCCGAGATCATGAAAGCTTATCCTAAACACATCCTCAAGAAACCCACCACTCGTTTCCCTGCCGACGCCGACGTCGCAGCTCCGAGGATCGTAGTGGTCCCACCAGACGCCGAGCTTAAACGTGGCAAGATCTATTTCCTCATCCCCGTCGCCTCCAACTCCAGTGCCGGCAAGAAGAAAAAGAGAGAAGCTCAGAAATCTCCTTCGCCGGCGGCGGAGAAAGTGAAGAACGGCAACGGTGGCCGGAGTAGTAATAACAATTGTAGTGAAAACGGGACGGAGAGATACTTGAGCGAGATATTGAGAGAGAAAGCGTCGACGCAGAAGGAGAGGCGGAGGGGGAGAGTCGGAGTTTGGAGGCCGCATCTTGAGAGTATCTGTGAGTCCGCCATCGCCGCCGGCGATGATTAGTAATATTTATATACATGTGGTAAAAATATATTGTTAATTGTTATATAAGAATGAGTATTTGAGATCGATGTTACGTCATTTTGGGTTTTGGTTGGGTGGCTATACTTTTTTATACGTCATCATTATGCTTCCTTTCCTTCAATGGGTAAATTGCACATACGAGCCAGCGACACACGGTTGCTTAATTTGCTTGAGTTCATTAATTAATATGGACATGGCGATTGTAGAAGAATAAGAATTAAGATTAATAATTAAGAATATTCATAACGATATAATATTATTCATCCCGTGAAGATCGATATTGGAAAAGATGTTTGATAGAGATAGTGATTTGGACTCTCCACCTCCCAACTTTTGTTTTGGATCCTTTCACAAGTACTCTTTCTTTGGATGTTAGTACTTACTATCCTTTCATATGTACATCATTTTTGTTGTTGATTTTCATCTAGATTATTGCACAATAAGTTTGGGTTATACGTCTATCTAATTGTAGGTAAATTTTTTGTGTTAAAACGGAAAGCGGTTAAAAAATACTATCTTTTAGATGTAATCTATCCAAAAGTATCTTTGCGGGAAAGAACACGAAGTTCGAGATTGTCAAAAAATGGTGTGTTGGGGTTCGAAATTTGCAATTTGGTCGGTCAGAGTTGATTTCTCTGAACACATGTCTGACTTGGACTTTTTCAAAGAAGCAAAGATCAAGTCTGGAGAAATTATACGATCATCTCGATCTCTCAGGGACAACTCCAAAGTCCTTGGAGTGCCTTGATAATAAATAAGTTATCACTCTCAATTTCAATCTTTTTTATATTTAGCCGTATTGCTTCTTTTAGACCAACTTTCAACGCGAAGACTTCTACTTTAATTATCGAGTTAAAGTTGTTTTTCTTAATGTTCAAGTCAATAGCTTTACTTTTATGGTAGTTTTTCTTGATTTCATCCATACTTACCCTATTTTTTATATATTAGGTACCTTTAAAATATTGGGAAAAATAACCAGAAATTTTGTTATTTATTTACATTTTTTTATTGATGAAAATATAATTTACCACAAATGGATCAACATCACAAGATTTTGGCTCAAGTTTTCGGGTCAAGTCAAGTGTGAGTTTATATTATTTAGATTGACAAATATAACTTTTATATTCGATTTATGATACAAATAATTTAATATTTTCTGTATAACATATCATTATCATTATTCAGATTACTAAATATAATATTTTAGTGACTTAGGGTATATGTTTGAAATATAATTTTATTTTTAACTAATACAACTCGTATATTTGCTAGTGTAATTTTATATAAAAAAAAAGTCTCCTTAACCTACACTCCATGTAACATACAAAAAAACTAGATTTATATTTCCAAAGCACTAATATTTAAGAGGATTAATATATTATTACTCAATTTTAAATATTGTCTTTCTATGATAATATAATGCATATTCATCCAAGATTTTTGGATAAAGTCAAATCCGGGTGTACATTGATCGGTAAATATTTTCTATTTGATAGATCTTTGACCGAAGAGTTCTTGGTCAACATGATATGTTAATTTATATATATCTTATTTCATGTGTGGTTATTTTATAGTCGTATTGATACTAATTATTTAGATTAAGTTACTTTAACATTAACTATAGTTATCTACCGAAACTATATGCTTTGTGAGTAAAAGTAACCCATAAAATTATATTATAACTTAATGTGCACAAAAATAAACGAGTACAATAATTGATTAAGAATATTGAAATCCACAAACTGTAGTCAAATGTTCTTGGTGGCTCTTACGGTTTTACATTGGTCTTAAAAATTCAAAGAAATAATAAAAAAGAAAAAGTAATGATTCTATAGATCGAAGAGTGACAATTGAATAATCTCATTGTGAGTCAAATACAATTTATAAGATTCACAATATTTTGTACTTGGATTGATTATAATAAGGTGGTTATGTATTATATGTGTCACACACGCTTACTTTTATAAATTAAGGGATCCATTTGGATCGGCCAAGGCTCAACTACTCTGAATATTTTGTACTTAGATTGATATATAATTTGTTCTACTAGGCTTTTTTTAGTTTTTGTTAAAAAAAGTATATCCCATATTTTTTACCACTTTTATTTAATAGTAGGTAAAATTAATTAATTCTTCTATTTAAAAAAAATATTTGTTATTTGTTATTTAAGTGTAAGTTTTAATTTTTAAAAACTGAATTTATTTTTTTATTTTCTTTTATTAATTTTTATTTTCTTTTTTATTTTCTTTATTTTTTTTTATTTTATGGAATAAAGAATTTTTCACATACCGGAAGTTCACATACCGGAGCTTCACATACCGGAAGTTCACATACCGGAAGTTCACATACCGGAAGTTATCATACCGGAAGTTATCATATCATACCGGAAATTATCATACCGGAAGTTATCATATCGGAAGTTATCATACCGAAAGTTATCATACCGGAAGTCATACCAAACAAACTGATTTCATGTCATAGTTTAGAATTAAGAATTACATACTGGAGAATTACATACCGGAAGTTATAAAAATGGTATGAGCAAAAACGCAACATTCAGGTATCAACCTTGAAGCAACAAAAATGTCTCTAAAAATGGTATAACCTTCTTCTTTGCCCAGAATCGATCAAGACCACTGTCAACATCACCCTGAGCGAGCAAAGATTGTAAATTCACCAATGTAAATATCATTGGCATCTGGTATGAACTTCCGGTATAAAAACAATTTCGGTATGAACTTCCGGTATGAAAAATTTTGTTATGAACATCCGGTATGAACTTTCGGTATGAAAAATTTTGTTATGAACATCCGGTATGAACTTTCGGTAGGAACTTCCGGTATAAAAATTTCGGTATGAACTCCTGGTATGAAAAACTTCGTTATGAACTTCCGGTATAAACTTTCGGTATGAACGGTATGAACTTTCGGTATGAACTTCCGGTATAAAAAATTTCGGTATGAATTTACGGTATGAAAAACTTCGTTATGAACTTCCAGTATGAACTTCTGGTATGAACGGTATGAACTTCCGGTATGAACTTTCGGTATGAGCTTTCGGTATGAACTTCCGGTATAAAAAATTTTGGTATGAACTTCCGGTATAAAAAATTTCAGTATGAACTTTCGGTATGAGCTTTCGGTATGAACTTCCGGTATAAAAAATTTTGGTATGAACTTCCGGTATAAAAAAATTCAGTATGAACTTTCGGTATGAGCTTTCGGTATGAACTTCCGGTATAAAAAATTTCGGTATGAACTTCCGGTATGAAAAACTTCGTTATGAACTTTCGGTATGAACTTTGTTACACTAGAGATGTAGCACAAAAAGCTTTACATTTATAAACTCGATCTAATCTCCTAAACTACCTAGCGAAACCCGCAGTATACGGATCGTTTTGTAGGAAGGAAAGTATTCCGAGGTCGAACACAAGGACTGAGGTGAAATCAAATCATTCAATGATCAAAGATCTAAACTAAGATGAGATGATGAATAAAGAAAGTGCAAAACACAATATTTTTTGGTTGGGTTTTAGGTGATCAAACAAGGATCACAAAATGTGCAACACAAACAAGGAAACAAACACGCAACCACAAGATAGGTGATAAGTGGTAAGAAATTCGGATTCTAGAGATTCGAAATTCCGATTATGACAATGGACTCATGCTTCTAAAGATCAAAGGAAAGTTGTGGTTGTTCGGAGTTGGGTGTTTCTCTAATGAGAGCAATTACCGGGTAAGTCTCATGCTCCACTAGCCTCGCACCTAAGGTCCTATCACCGGGTAAGTCTCAAGGAACCTAGAGACGGGAATTCTACACAAACCGGCCACTACCTAAGGGTCAAACCCCTCCTTACCGGGTAAGTCTTAGGCAACGATCCTAGCACACTCAATCCAATAGCGGCTTTTTTTGGCTCACTACTACCTAGAGTTCATCATCTTATGTATCTAAGAGAGGAAATTACCGGGTAAGTCTCATTCCTCAAAAAGGTTGCTAACAAAGGTCACCCTAGGCTAGATTAAAGCTCAAAAAACACTAGGATTTCAACACATCTACATCCTAACATCCAGATTTATCAATATAAGTACAACAGAACAAAACCACGGGTGGATCATGGAAACCACGGTCGTGGAAGCATGAAGAACAGACCGTGATTTTACACTGAGTTAGAGGTTCGAACACAAATCCATCCTAAGCTAACATGCAAGTCCATATAATCATAGTCCAAAGCATAAACATCATTCCTTCACCCTAGAATCACAATTATTCATCCAACAACATACAAATGTAGATCAAACTTCATGAATAGAGCATGCTTGCAAGTCATAGCTAGATAATGAAGAATGAACCAAAGAAAAGACATTACAAAGCTAGAATAGAAGTTACCAAGTCTTACAAAGGGTCCAAGATGCATCTCCAAGGTGTCAACAATGGAAACCTCACTCAAAACCACTCAAATTCTCACTATAAAACTAAGATCTACACTAACCTCTTCCAAGAACACCCACAAGGGTGCTTAGAAGAGAAGCTACAATGGAAGAGTGTTGGAGAAGAGCTTGAGGAAAAGGTCCAAAAAGGAGGAAGAAGATCTGAAATACAGCCCGCAATATCACTTAAGTACTCCTCCAAAAAGCAAGGGTCGGACAAAGAAATCGTGTGACAAGTGTCAAAACTGTCCAGAGAGAAACCACGGGCAAAATCACGGGCGTGAAAATGGCCTCTAGACCGTGGTTTTGCACCAGAATCCCTCCTTGGATCACCAAGTCATGAGTTGGTGCAAGGCATGCACCAACAAGGTCTTTTGTATTCTCCTTCGCTCCTAGCTTGCTCCTTAAAGAGTCCGGATGTGTGACACCAGAAGGAATGATCCTCGAATGTATCGATTAAGTCCAAGAGCTCCCCAGAATACCTACAAAACCGACAAAAGCTCGTGTAGACGTCTATTTCGACAATATGCATGAATTAAGCGTAAACGCCACGAACTAATACGGAAACAAGCATGAATGGAAAGAAAAACTATCTAAAAGAGTGCCTAAACTAGTGTCATAAATCATGTCATCAAACGTCCGGTATGAACTTCGGTATGAACTTTCGGTATGAACTTTCGGTATGAACTTCCGATATAAAAAATTTCGGTATAAACTTCCGGTATGAAAAATTTCGTTATGAACTTCCGGTATAAAAAATTTCTGTATGAACTTCCGGTATGAAAAACTTCGTTATGAACTTCCGGTATGAACTTTCGGTATGAACTTCCGGTAAGAACTTCCGGTATAAAAAATTTTGGTATGAACTTCCGATATGAAAAATTTCGGTATGAAAAACTTCGTTATGAATTTCCGGTATAAAAAAATTTCGGTATGAACTTCTGTAATAAAAAATTTCGGTATAAACTTCCGGTATGAAAAATTTTGTTATGAACTTCCGGTTTGTAAAATGTCCGGTATGTAAATGTCCGGTATATAAAATGTCCAGTGTAAATGTCCGGTATGTTAATGTCCGGTATGTAAATGTCGGTATGAAAATAGAAAATAAATAGGGAAATAAAATTAAAAAAAACAAATTCAGTAATTAAAATCAAAATTTACATAACAAACATCAAATATTATTTCTTTTATAATAGAAAGGTTAATTAGTTTTATCTTACCATTAAATAAAAGTGGTAAAAAAATCAGGGGGTATATTTACTAAATAGAAAACTAGAAAAGGCCTAGTTAGTATACAATAAAATAAAAAAGCCTAGTTACCTAAATAGCCCATGTTTATTTAGATGTTCATGAAATCGTACTATATGTGCACTAATATTTGTTTAGCTGTTCATGAAATCATACCGATATAAATGGTAATTTTGTACTACAAAGTGTTTAGTTTGGTTGTAATTTTGCATGTAGGTTTATATTGTACGATGCATATTTATTTAAGATTACGATAATCCATGATACAATATTTCAAGATCCACAACCTCTGAGCGACTACTCATCATTTCTCTCAATTTGATATGACCTCCCTCTCCGTTTCCATTCTCGTTAGCTCTTCTCTCCCTTCCTTCGTAATATGTTGGTTCATAGAACATTTTCCTCTCGACATATCCTTTTTGACTATCTTGAAGGTATACAAGATGCCGGTCTCGATTTTACCGAGGATTTCTTTGAGCTTGTAGACAAATGAGATATTTCTCTTGTCCGAGGGTTCATGGTGGAAAAGTTGCATTTAAACTCAATATGAATGTTAGTTTGACTTCGGTCAATCCAGAAGCATTTCGGTTGAGGTCCTTTCCGAGGTGACTCCCTGTTGTGGTCTCTTTGGTTGACCCAGATTTCACTTCGGTCGAGATGCGCTACTTTACAACTTCATTTGATCGAGGTTGTGGATCAGCGGTCTTCTTATCACTCCTTGTTGTAATTGCCATGATTTGGCCCTTTGGGTTATTCTCTGTACGTCTTGAGAGTTTTCATTGATCTCTAGGAACTTCTCCGGCCTTGCTAAACACTTGATTTTGCAAGGCTTTTGTGGCTTGGAAATCGAAGTAATCGTGCTCTTCAATCCACTCATCTTTTCTGCCAGCGCCTCGATCATATCTTCCAACTTATCCCTTGGTGGTTGACTTGAGCTTGATGATGGTTCTTGACTCTTCAATTGAGTAGAAGAAGAAGAAGGTGAAGTTAGAGCATTTTTAGCATGGGAATAAGGATTACCGGAATTGTTTTGGTTAGATCTCCAATTGTTGTAGTTCCGGTTGTTGTTGTTGTTGTTGTTGTTGATGGTTCCGGCCTTGCTAAACACTCACTAGTACTCCCCAAGAAAAACCTCACAATCTAAGGTTCTTGAACCCTAAACATTCTTTCCTTCAAATCTTCTTCCCTTCAATCATTTTTCAACCAGCTTTCTAGAGAATTCCTTGATGTCTCTGCGTGTCTAACTCAATGTTCACCTTCAATTCTTATAGAATAATTTTAGGTCAAATTATATCTTATTTCCTTGGGCTGTTGGCCGTCAACCTCGATCCAGGCCCAGTGGGCCATCTCGGTCGAGATGCATCATTGTGTTCATCCGAGATCAGCATGATCTACGTGCATGCCATCGTATCTTCATCTGGATCTTTCTTTCTTCCTTCCAGCATAGTTCTTGTCTTTCTCCTTGTCCTTCCTAGTGCTCCTAAATGTAGCTTCATAGCTTCCTTAGCTCCTTATGCTCCATTTACACCCCAAACGTGTCATATTCCCTACCATTACAATAAAATGTGGTGTAGACCTCGATTCTTACAAAGTAACCGAATAATCACTTAAACACTATAAATACATGTAAATGCATGAAGAATTATGATGAGAAAACGACAAAACCATATCCGAAATATAGACAATAATTCATGCTATCACGTACTATTTAAAAAAAAGGTTTAATTTAACATATTAAATAAATGTGAAATATTGAACAAATTAAATAAATGAGAAAACAAGAATTCAATTTTGGCTAAACTTTCTTATAAGATGATTTGATGGTTTCCCTCTCCTCCTTAAAATATCTATTTCGATTTTTAAATATCATTTTGGTTTAATTTAGTGTTTCACACTTGTAATAGCTTATTTTGGTTTATTAATCTCAACGACTCACTCCTAGATCCAACACTTCTTAAAGGTACTCACTAAACCATATATATATATATATATATATATATATATATATATATATATATATATATATATATATATATATATATATAGATCCTATGAGAACACCCCCTAACGTGAGAACATGATAACAGATTCGTAATTATTATTAGTTTTGTTACGAAGGTGTCATATCGTTTAATGTATTATTCGTAGTTATTGTTGGTTGAGTAGATTATTCGTAATTATTGTTGGATTCCTAATTATTATTATTCGTAGTTATTATTAATTATGATATCTACTCTAAATCTCAACCCTTAATACTCATCATCCAACGGTGTACGATTGTTCTCATGTTCTCACGTTAGGGGTGTTCTCATGGGAACCACACCCTATATATATATATATATATACACGAGTTAAAGTCAGAACCTATACGAATCATCGGATCATGTAATGAACATCCCAAATTTAATGAATTACTAAGACAATTGTGCATTGTATTGATAACATAATTTATTGTGTTGGTAATTTATTATTGTATTGTGACAACATTTTTTATGCACATATGGAAAAAAAATTTATTTGAAAAATTAAATCGACGATCGTGTGATCATCAATCATGAAAATTCTTTCAATGTGCACTATTATGTGCATTCATGCACTACTATGTGCAATCGTGCAATTATCAATTATCAACCATGCCTCATTCGTGCACTACTGTACACATTCATGTAATTAACAATTGCCACTCATGTCATTCATGCATTTGTCATAATATCCGCGCATGCTCGTTCAATCAAACATGAGTATTGACAAAGTACTAAACCCTTGATGTGCACGAGTACTAAACCCTAATTGTGCATGTTTTATGAGCATTAGTTAACGATCATATGAGCACGCTGGTAAACTCGTGCTAATTACGTAATAATTGTATATTCTTAATTGCCTAAGTTAATTTTTTTTATCTTATAAGGAAACAACATTGTTACGTTACTATTTGAGTAATTTGACGAGTTAATCACATCCGTTAGTTACTCATCCAATGTTTCATACATGTTCTCATATTTTGCTGTGATTATGGTTATCACCCGAAGCAATTCGAGAGAGAGAGAGAGAGAAGAGAGAGAGAGAGAGAGGTGCGGTTCCCATGAGAACATGCTTATCGTGTAATCATGAGAACAGACTTAGACCATCAGATGGTGAGTATTAAGGGTCGAGATTTAGGGTAGATATCATAATTAATAATAACTACGAATAATCCATTCAACCAACAATAACTATGAATAATACATTAAACGATATGACAGCTTCGTAACAAAACTAATAATAACTACGAATAATATATTAAACAATAAGGCTTGTTCTCATGATTACACGATAAGTCTGTTCTCATATATATATATATATATATATATATATATATATATATATATATATATATATATATATATATATATATATATACACCACCAAAGTGGCATGTTACGAACAATGAGTTGAAGATAAGAAAAACATAAAAGCAAAGGCAATGCGTCATTCAAAGGCAAGTGAGTCCCACCATGATTTGTCTTAGGATGAAGAATGCTTTGGGTGAGCATTAGCAACCCATTCCCGGAAAATGCGGTGTTTGTGGTACATGGAGGACGACACCACTTGATATGCACCACAACCACACATCTCACTCAAAAATATTGTTTTCATATATGTTCTTTCAAACCCAACACACATCGTATTCGCATTAAAGCCGCTTCGTCGGCCAATCAACCAATTCCTACAAGTCCAACATACAATCAAGTGTGTGTAGGCATATGCATATGCTCTTAATCCACCTTTGACCTTCATCACTAACAAAATATAAAACTCAACATCACCTCATACAACTATTCAAGGATGCGTAGCTCCTATATCCCTTGTCATAACTTGAACAAACCTCTTCATGGTCAACAAGTGTCCATCCTTCTCTATTTAAAATTTTCGGTAAATTTTTTAATATAATTAACGATAAGGTAATTGTGACCCACAATTTGTCTCGCTTAAGATATTCAACTTGTTACGGTAGCTTTTATGACGATCAAATTTGTGCGCTTGAAATAGTGTTTTAGGTTCAACAATTCTAAAAAGTTATTCATTTCTCACAAATTTCACTCAAAATAGTATATTAGTTAATCGACCTTTGAGTTTGTTTGTCACAAATGTGAGATAATATCTTTTTCATAGGCTTTAAATCACTAGTCTTAATACTAATGGACCACTTATAGTATTTAGGCAAGAGTCTATGAACCACAAGTCACATAAATTAATGTGTGGATCGAACCACTTCGGTGGTTCTATAATAAGCTTATTTATCTAAGGAATGGGCAAAACTAACTTGATTCGAGGATCCATTTTGATCGGAGAAATCCGACGTGATAAAATTCGTAAGTTTTCGGGTTCAACTCAAATGGATGATCCAAAATTAAACGGAAAATTCAGATATATGTGGATTATTATCTAATCCTAACAATGCATATGTGAATACTAAGTTTAGGGCCCAAATCAGACGAATAATCCATATACTCATGAATAATTATTCAAAATGAATAAAAATTATTGGATATTCGTTCGGATACTGATTGAACTTTAGTAAAAACATATATTCGATCGAACGAATGAAGTACATATATGATAAAGTGAATTGAATAATGAAATTTTTTATAGTCTAAGCAAGAATCATAAAGAGTAGGGGTACCACAAGCCTACTCACAAGATTTGACACGATAAGCAAGCACAATCAAACATGGCTCCGAAAGCAAAACTACACAAGAGGCACATTCATTGAACACATAATTGGTCACAGTATAGTATACCTCAATATGAATGCAATGCCCCAACCAAATCTTTATAACCGTTGAGGCCGCCGTAGAGGGACAGGGGCATCCCTTGCCCATATTCTACTCCAACCAATTTCCACAATAGCCTCAACATAATCCCCACATAAGTTTACAAATTAAGATTAATTAATTTTACGATTAAATTTTGTATTGCGGTTAACTCGGGTGAATCGATACATAAGATAGAAGGGATATAGGCGAAGAATTTTATGTTCAACGATTAACAACAAATTCACGGATTCAGAGCAGAATCCCATGTGAAGAAGGTGATTCGAGTTGCTTCATTCAAGAGGAGTGTTTATCCAATTTAGAGAGAATGAATTCCATAGTTTCTCCATCACATCAATTTTATCCTATATAGATATTAACCTAATCAACGTGACAATTCTTACGTGCCTCACAAGTGTTCCTAATTTGTTACATTCATGTACTTGTAACATGTGGTTCTAAGCTTTATTCAAGTCAAATTCATGTAATCAAAGTTGTGATTATTTTGCAGGGAATGAGTTGTTTATTTGTGGGTTGTTAAAATAATTTGGGTGGTTTGTTTGAGTTTATGAACCCCCGAAATTTAATCCTTCTCACCAAGGTTATATGATGGTATATTGTATATGAGTCTTTTACTAGAAAATAAACCACCCAAAAAATACACAAGTAAACATCAAATAACCTATAACCTCATCCAGATTAAAAATCCAATATAACCTATAAATCCAAATAAACTCATTACATTAAAAAAAAAAAACTCATCTACAAGTAAACAAACCCTTAATCTATATTTACGTACGTCCATATACATAAATTAAAGCAAAATACATTCGCTCCACTTATCATTTTCTTTTGCATTTTCATTTTGTAGTTTTAATAATTAACAATTAAATAAAAAAATTATTAATATAGACGATAAATTTAATCTTACCACAATCTTCAACATAAATTTAAGATATTCCTATCAAATATTCTTTTTTTTTAAAATTTTCCCACTATAATGTATGAGAGAATTAAATAATTTATTATTCTAAGTTTAACAATAAATATATAATTCATCTCACTAAATTAACAAATGTTTAAACTTTTATAATATAAGTGTTACATCTATATTGTTTTTAAGAATATTATACTACCTCTTTGCCAGAAAAGGATATTATACTACTCAGGGCCGATCTTTGATATTTGTGGGCCATGGACGATACTATTTTTGGTACCTTTAGATCCTTATGGATAAAGTCAATACCGATCTAATTTGTGCGACTCACCAAATCAATCTATATCGATTGCTCAAATTTTGGTATGAATCACAATACAAAAATAAGAACATATAGAGAGAACTATTACGATTGAGATTTAAATATTTTCATTTCATATATAATTTTTTTTATTTCTTTCAAGGAAATATTTAGCACTAAGAATAGTAAGAGTATCTAGATTATTGATTTAAGAAAAACATAATAAATAAAATTAAATATCATAAGAAAAAGACAATTAAAAAATAAGAAGATTATTAGTTTGTTGGACTGAAAAATGAATGAAAATTAAAGATTATACTTCATTGGCACAAAGTATAAAGATATTTATAAGTTTATAACCATTCTAATTTAATTCTAATGACAATTAATAAATTAACTTGTTGGAATTTGGTGCCCTTAAGACAAGTTGTGCCCTGGACTGCAACCCGCAAGGCCCACCGCCAGGGCCGGCACTGATACTAACTAATATAATTTATATCTGTATACTAATCTCTTCTTTTTTTTTTGATAAGCAAACAAACTAAACAACTACATCATATCCTTACATAAAAGATGCCCTAAATCAGGTGAAAAATGCAGTAAAGAAGTAGAAATAAAAGCATTAGTAAAGCAACACAAGCTTAAACAGTGAGCAGGTTGGTTACAATGCCTATTCACCCATGAGCCCCACGACCAAATAGTAAGTGAATCTGAGAATAATTACGTAGGATAGAAGCCACCAAAGAACCCAGAACACCAGGGCTAAGAACTCCCTTTCTGGGATGTTGAATCACTCATAGGTAGTCGGACTCCATAATCACACGAGAAAACCCTCTCTCCGGCACCAACTAAACACCCCGACGAAGAGCCTCAACTTCAGCCACCTCTGGACTAGACCCGACTTGTATAGTCTTACTCGACAAGAAAAGAGCATCATCAAACCCCACAACGCCAATAGCACTCCCCAACCCTAAAACCGACGCATCATAATTTATTTAACAAACCCAGGTGGAGGAAAACACCATCGGGTCATCCTTTGATCTCCGGCAACAAACTGTGATTAAACTTTGGCTGAATTGGCATATTGGACCTTCTACACAATAAAGTTGGAATATAGGGCCTACTAAAATTAAGTTGAAAAAATGGGCTCCTATTTTGCAGGCTAGTTTTTTCATAGTACAAAAAGGCTAAAAAGGGGCTGATTGATGTCTGCTGACTGCTGTGTAGAAATTGGGTTGATTGATAACATATTTGATTGACATTTTTGGAGGGAATTGTTGGCCCATATTGGTTTCCTGTAATTGTTTTTGGGTATGTACGTAGTTATTACCCAAAATGCATACAAATTCATATACCCAGGTTTGATATGATTGTGTAAGTGTTTTGTAAGATATTGATAAGTTTGGGTAAGTGGTTTGTTTGTATGATTGTCAGTGTAGTAATTTTTTTGGGTATGTACGTAATTATTACCCAAAATACATACAAATCTACATACTCAATTTTGATATGATTGGGTAAGTGTTTTGTAAGATATTGATATGTTTGGGTAAGTGGTTTGTTTGTATGGTTGTTAGTGTAATACATCGAACACGGTACGTGCATATCCCAATATTGAAATCGAAATTTTGGATAATCAAACATAAATCGTAATACAACATACAAAAAAGATAACACATAAGTACATAACATACCCAAAAAATAACAACCCAATTTTGTTAACCAAAAGTGTGTTAACATTCTCACATAAGTTTCTACCAAAAAAACAACCTTATCCAGTGCAAGCTTACCCACCTATCCTGCAAAATATCTTCCCTACATACTTGGGTAAGATGGAAAAGACGACCGAGGCGACCATGGTGCTTGGTGGCTCTCGAGGGAGAAGACGACCGAGGAGCTTGGTGGTTGCTGGCTCCAATCCTGTGCTCACACATTACTCAAAAAACATTGCTCAAAAAACATACTCAACTCACACATTACTCAAAGTGTTCATACATACCCAAAATGCTCACACATTACTCATTTCAAAGCAATACCCAAAAAACGCATTAAATACATTCAGGGAGTAATCAATTACTCAATCCATACCCAAGAAACATACCCAAAGTGCTCACACATTACTCAAAGTGCTCATACATACCCAAAGTGCTCATACATATTACATACCCAAAGACTCATATATACCCAAAGTGCTCATACATACCCAAAGTGCTCACTCATTTGATGGTACTCAAGGGTAATACGACTTACCAATTCCTCATCAATGGCAGACTCGAACACTTTAGCTCCTCACGAACTGTAGCCTCACCGAAATCGGCGGTCATCCTACGTTCTTCTGCCTCAATGACGGCATGAGTAAACCCTAGACTGAAAGAGGGCGCCGAAATCTGAGCAGAAGGGAGACTCGCCATTCTTCAAACTTTGTATTTTTTCTGGTTAGGTTTCCAAGCGTTCTTCAACCTTGTGAGTTTAGAGAAGGACAGAGAGGCAGTTTCAGGGGAGGAAGAAGAAGGTGAATGTTGTTCAGAGGGGAGGAAGAAGAGAGCGACGATTTCAGGACAAGAAGAAGAACACGACGGCGATTTCAGGGGAGGAAGAAGAAGGGGTCGACGGTTTCAGGAAAGGGAGAAGAAGAGGGCGACGGTAACAGAGAAGGAGAAGAAGAGGGCGATGGTGGTTCAGAGACAAGGAAATTCGCTGGTGGTTCAGAGGCAAGGAAGGAGGAGGCAAAAAAGGAGAATAGTACCGTGGTAGTTGAAATCTTCCAAATGGAATATTAAACCCTAATTCGTTTTTTTAAATAAAAGTGACCATCTAATCCGTAGAAGGCCCAATATCTTACTTTCTAGTTTACAGGCCTATTTTATCTTATTAATATATAGAGGCCCAGTTTACAAAATGCCAATTTCAAGGGTCCTATTTCCCCAATTATTTCTTAAACTTTTGTAGATGAGCATGGTTCCGTGATAGTATTAAATGTAACACTTTTTGTACCTTAGATTTATGTATTTCTTACCCCTTTTACTCTTTCATATAACTCCGGTAAAAATCAACTACTAAGATGTAATCCTCGCTAGTTCCAACAGGAAATGTCACATGCAACAAACTATAGACGTACGTCTTAATTAATCTCGCAAGGATATCTATCGGAACTCTGTTTTGGTCAAATACAAATATTTCCTAGAATACAATCACCCAACACGTTGTCATCACTAATTCCGATTGCATGAGCAAAATTAACTCGCACCCAAAGTCCGTGTCACGCATTAATCCACAATGTGTATGTCATTCGCCTGAGTTGTGCATTCGATGTACCGTTACTTTAACTTTTTACTTCCAAACAAACAATATTCGTTCTTAAACTAATGAAAAGATTATAAAAATAGAAGAATATTATATTAATTATCATAACTAAATTCAAAAAATAAACTCAAGTTCATTTAAATACTAAAAATTGTTGGAAAACAATTTGTGTGTGTGATTTGTATAATATAATACTTGGGGATGGTGTCGCGGAAAATTGAAAGGATTATGAGGATTGTTTTGTCTAATTTATGATAACAGATATTGAGGGAATCGAGACAACGACATAACCAAACCCAAGCCCACCGAAACAATTCTGATTCCGAGCCGTCTCGCGTCAAGGTCGGTCACACGCGCCTCTCTCTTTCCGGCGACTTCAACCTTACCTAAAAATCATGCGGCTCACGCTTTATTCCTCTAGCCGGCGCATTCTCATCGCCGCTCATTCTCTCTCTCTTCTTCCACCTTTTTCTCTCTCTTCCTCTTCTTTCCTCCTCAGATCCCGATTACCATCGCCGATCCTAAATCACCTCACGATCGGATCATATGATGTGCGACCTCACCGACTCGCTTGCTACATCTTCTCCGGTCGAGACAACGCCGACGACTTCAACGGCGACGCGTAACCCTAGGCAGATGCCGGTGAGGGAGGATTGCTGGAGCGAGGACGCTACTTTCACGCTGATCGAAGCCTGGGGGAAGCACTACGTTGATCTGAATAAGGGGAATCTGCGGCAGAAGCACTGGCAGGAGGTTTCCGTTGCTGTTAATGCTCATCATGCCGGATTTAACGAGAAGGCTCGACGGTCTGATGTTCAGTGTAAGAATCGGATTGATACTTTGAAGAAGAAGTACAAGATTGAGAAGGCTAGGGTTTTGGAATCTCGCGGTAATTACCAGAGCAATTGGCCGTTTTTTTCAAATCTCGATTCTTTGATCGGATCTTCTCCCTCCGCTCTCAAGAAGCCTTCTCCCGTCGGTGTTTCGCACTCTTCGTTGTTTGCTCCTTCCGCCTCAGTCGCCTTGTCGGCGCATCAGGTTACTGGAGTTCAGTTGGGGCCGCCTATGGCGGTTCCACTCTTGCCTCACAGAAGGACGACTCCACCGGCGGTGTTAGCGACGGTTGTTCCGCAGAAGCGTCCTTTGATGGCAGTGACTCCCGATTACCCTGACATTAGGAAGAATTACTCTAGTATGGCTGCCGCTGCAGCTGCTGACATGTCAGACGAGGAGGAGGATGAAGAGGAGCAGGAGGAGGACTTGGACGACTCTAAATCAAACAGGGATCATGGAGATACAGGTGGGCTGAGGAAGTTGGCTGGTGCGATTGAGAGGTTTGCGGAGGTCTATGCTAGAGTGGAATCGGACAAGCAGAGACAAATGGTTGAATTGGAGAAGCAGAGGATGCAGTTTGCCAAGGAATTGGAGTGCCAGAGGATGCAGATGCTCGTTGAGATGCAGGTTCAGCTTCAGAAGGTTAAACGAGTGAAGAGGTGACCCCCAAAAGGTAAGTTGGTCATCTTCTTCTATGATAACTTCTGCATTATTCAGTTTTCTACAATCTACTATACCGTGACTCTGTGCGACTCTGAAGTATGCTAAGTTTTAATGGCCAATCCTGTTCTGGGAATTTTGCACTTGCTTAGGACCAGAACTGTCCATTATACAAATAGTTTATTTGCACGATCTATCCACTTGTTTAGTTAAAATAATCTCTTTAGTATAGACTATACAGGGATGTTGCTAGTTGCTGCTGCTGCTGCTATATTGTTAATTTAAATTGCTTCTGAATGCCGAGCACCTTTGTCTGCAATGCTTTTTTGTAATCGTTATATGGATAGCTGATGGATGATTAGTTTATTACTTAGAAGTCGTGATTAAGTGAAATTAGAAGGTGTTTGTTTACCCAGGACAATCTTGGAATTGGTTCTTCCCGTTCTATGTACAGTATGTTATGCTATTGCCAAGTTAATTTCTATGTGATGATTTACTGACAGTAACCTCAAATTATGTCATACTTAACAAGTTCTTCCAAATAGCTGATTTTAGAGAGAGTGTGTTGCATGTTTGAAGTGTAAATATAATTAATTGGTATCTGAAGCAAATTAGTTTTATGGCCAATGATTTTGTTTGCCCGAATTTGCCACGCTTCATTTTCAGTTTTTGACAATGGATATCTATAAGCTGTTTAACTCACCATATGTCTAGCCCAAGCATATAAAATATGGTCATCATCATACCTTCAATTCACATCAAGGAGTAAGGACTAGCATTTCTGGTGATCATTGATGCCTTTGTGGGGAAACACTTTTATCCTTTTGATGTCAGCAATGGGATTCCTATGCTTGCTTACTGCCTTTTCTGGTGCTTTGTTGGTTTCTTATTTAGCGAATCTGATTCTTGTAGTTTTTGTCCTAATGCTGCGGTCAATTTCTCGTCTCACTCACGCTGTAGATTTTAAACAAACTTCTAAAGCTGTATTCTCATTCTTGGTAGTCATGACCACGAGGCTCCATTTTGTGCGTAGTTGTCAATGTAAAAGGAGTCCTTCCCTCGAGAGCTTATCGAATGTTAAAATTTTCAGTTAAACTAGATGCACAAGATGAATTTTCTGTCGCAGATGTTTCAGCAAATGCATTTATTCACTCACTGTTGTTGAGTTACACATAGTTCCTTTGCCAAATCCATCCCAGTAGTTTTTGTACCTGCTCTTAATCGACTTTGTGTTTGTTTCTCAACTGCATTGGTATGTGTAAGAATATGCTAAGTGGTTATTTGTATCGATGAAAAAATGTTGGAATCCTAGGATCATGAGGAATACTGAAGATCGCTCTTGTTTGAGTAATTTGGTCATTTGCCCCTGTTGCTCCTACTGATTCTTGTATTTTGTCTTTTTGATTTGTTGTGTTCGACTCAATGACAGTACATGTATCGGAGACCTTTGTGCGGGTGGCCACATTGGGACTTTACTACCATCGTTTTATGGAAGACTTGACCGAAGTCGTAGATTGTTGCCTGCCATTGCAAGACTAATCAACTGCTGCTAAGGTGAAGCTGTTGACGTCGTTGAACAAAAGAAAACTAAAAACAGTTAAAGAATTTAGCAAAGTTAATCATGTCTAAATTACTTACATTTTGTCATGTGGCTATTGAGATTTCTATATTTTTGTTTGGTTACACACCCTTGTCATGGGAGCTGCAAAAAAATTTATTGTATTACCAAACCGTGTTACCGGATGTTAGAGTTATGCCTGTCGCATGTTAGTTATCAAAAATGCTAGTTTGTGGTTCATGAGCTTGTTTAAATCTTGCACTTCATAAGTTACAATTACATGTGCATATGATTCGTAATCCTCATTTTATTGTCTACTATCCAGAGTTCCTTCACCTCCAAATAGTATAGAGCTAGTGACCTCGTGAGTTCTGCTTGATTTTTTGATTGTAGCAGAAATGTCGATCCGGTCAAGGTTCCTATTATGGTTAATTAGTTTTTGTGTTCGAGTTGTTTACCGCTCAAGTCCGGTTCGTCTACTGCCCTAGATATGGAATGGTATACTTACTGTGTTCACTCGTAAGTGTATTCATTCTCCCAAATCTGACCTTGTAAGAAAATAAATCGACACCCATTTTCTGGTGCTTTGTTTGTTTCATATATTGCACTGATTTTATAAATTCTATAATAATCGAATATAACTCTACATACTATAACTCCAAGGTCAATTTTTTTTTTTCAAACTCTTCAAGGTTTCATGGCTAATTTTCAGAATTTTTTTTTTCCAATAATCTTCCAATAATCTGATAATACAGGTGTACTTGGTTACTTTCTTGGGCCAAAATAATCCCAAAATAATCTGAGTATAATAATTCTTCCAATAACCTCGTATCACCACCCCGCCAAATGCACCCCTAGTCCGTGCTCATCGAACAAAGGCACAAAATTCATGACTAGCTCTAGCTCTATGACCTTTTCTACTTGGTTCATCTTTTTCAAAGTAAGATTTGCTTTAAGTTCCTTTCAAGATCTACTACCGGCAAGCATCTAAACACAATCTAGCATGATTCTTACAATTAAAGCTTCAATGACATATTAAACTTAATTACTTTAAATATCTAGACTATGGAATAATATACCCATGTCTTGATTTGATTCTCTTCTTATTGGATGAAGCTTGTTTTGGGTATCCACAATCCGGATTAGAGACCTCTTTGCATAGAAGGAAAATTCTTGAGGAAAGGATCAAGATTCCATATAAATGTTGTTGTTTGGGTGGAGGAATGAAGGTTGTGAGTGGTTTGAAGTTTGGAAGCTTTTTAAGGGGTTGTAAATCATGACAAAAAGTCCCAACTCGCTAAAAATGAAAATGTTAATGTATATGTTTCGTAAATTGTACAAATAGAATTAAATGGCGGTCAATGTAAAAACGAAAATCAAATTCTGAGTCAATATGCGCATTAAAAATTCACAATGAATCTTAGCGTGAAGCGTTGTTCTAGATGTGATTCGAGTTCTCGTTGAATTTGACCAAATATCTTGCATAAACTGCCAATGCAGGTTGTCCTAATCTCCTAACCCATATCTTGCATAAGCACAAAGCTGGAGAAGTGGTCAGGCTAGTGTCTCATTCATTTAGTGTATGCCCACCTTCAAACTACAAGTTTGTAAAATAATTCTTTTAATCTAAAATGAAGTTTCTCTTTGTGAGATGTATCTCTATCTATCTTTGTTTTATCATAATTGCATGAAACACGTGTATTATGTTTCTTGTCAAATTCTTTGTTATAACTATACTCTATGATATAATGATTGATTATGTTAATATGACTACACAAACTAATTTTATGATTCAATCTAATCCAAATAAGAAGCCCGAAGATTTGATGTCAGATTCACATAATCTCACAATTGTTCTACTTGATACAAGTAATGCATCAAATGATACACTTGAAACGACAAGAACCCTATTTAACATAGATAAGAAAGGAAGTAAATTTAGTTATGTGATCTCATTTTATACTAGAATCGGTGCGTGTAAAGGAGGAAGCTATTTGCAATTATTGTATTAAAATGAAATTAGGACGAGGGTCCAAGTATGGCACCACACATTTGCATTCTTAGTATAGAATTTGTATGATGCGTGAATGTCAGGCAAAACCAAGCAAACAACAAAAGGTAGTAGTAGGCAAAAGTTTTGACAAGAAAAACAGTTTTTGTTTCAAAGAATATAAACAAGATGTATATACAAGAGAGTTGTCCAATTTTTATTTTTTTTTGCATTTTACATGATCAACTTTAGCGGAAAAACTAAAAGCATTCTATTTGGCATCTTTTATCATTATGATTCTATTGTATTCCCTTCCTTTTTTGGACTAAAAGACATATCTTATGGATTTATTTTCTTCGTATTAGTGTTTTAGAGATCTACCGGTAAGTTTATGTTAGTGGTGAACATAAATCCCATCAATCCCGGTCCCGCCCCGATCCCGGATGGATTTCATCCAAAATTAAAAAATTTCTTCCCGACAGGAGACAAATCTTAACTTCTTCATCCCGCTAGTCTCATCCCCTTTATAATAAAGTCTTTAATTTAAAATAATAAATATATAAATAAAATTCCTAAGCATTAGTGATATACTCATATAAGTGTGCTTATATATTTTATAAAAATAAACCATGTTGGTTAAAATTGATAAATGACCCAAATTTATTTGGATTTGTTAGCTTCGTAATTTCGTTGATTGCCCCCACTAACTTCACTCATCTGTTAGCCTAAAGTCAATTTTCATCCAAACCACTTCAGAGAAACGCTAACAAGCAAACTACAAACATGTGGTTATGACTTTGCTTGATATATACAAATATATTTTTGACAAATGTTATATTTAAACATTGTAAATAAATTAACGGGCAAGCGGGATAGGACTTGTCCCCTCCCGATCCCAATAAGGATAGGACCCGGTGGGATTCAATCTAAAAATATAAGGCCCATCTCGATCCCATCTCATGTAAAGTGACTAGGATGATCTCAATCCCATCCCATCCCGTCCCATTCCCATGCCCACACCTAGTTTATGAAATATGCAGGTATTCCATGCATTTGCGAAGTACAAATAATATACATGTAGTAGAATGACTTCATACACACTAAGAACCTCTATGCGGTCAAAGAAGTCAAGGTCAAGATGAAAATGACTAAGGTTTGAGAGTGAAATGAAGAACATCGGAAAACGTGTAGAAGTGCTCGATCAACATATAGTCACTTGACCACCCCTACTCTCTTTTGCATGTGACCTCCAAATGACCTCGTGTTAAGTAATATACTCTTAGAGAAAGTTTTGGACCATTCCTAGCATTTTGGCCCATTTGGTTTCTCGGCCACCTCGCTCGACCGGCCCACTTTAACGTCTATTGTTCTTACTTTTATCCTTTTTTCTTGGGTTAGACTTCGGGCCCGTCTATTTGGACGTTTTTGTATTTATGTTTACCCATTAGGGGTATGTTAGGCTTTCTATATATGATCTTATTTTATTAGTAGATAAATTCAGTCATTAGGTCAGATATCTTCTTCTTCTGCAATTTACGAGTTCCGCCTCCTTTTTTTTGTACGGTCGCTTGACTAGACCTCCTTGGTTTCTCGACTAGATCGGTTTTCGATCATTAATAAAGCATTTGAGTTTTGTTCAGGTATTTTTTTGGCTAATTCTCATCTTTTCTAGACTTTGGAGAGTGTGACTGCATTGATCTATGATATTGAATTGATTCTATGTGTTGGATGTATTCATTTGTACTTCATAAATTATCTAATTTTGAATCTAATAAAGATCCAAACTTTCATCTTTCTTCATCCCTTACTCTTTATGTGATTTTACGAGGTGGTCAGTCATAACCCTCAGACTCCTCAGTACGATCAGTTGACTAGGCTAAAGCTTTTCGCTCCGATTTGGTCTTTGGTTGTTTAACTACCAACTTCTGGTTTTGATTCTCGTTTTAACCCGGTCGACCAGATCTTTCTACTTTCGGTTTCAATTTACGTTTCTTTATATATTTATTTACTTTATTTATTTATTTATTTTAGATTCTTAATTAATTGGTCAAAGCGAGACATCGGTTTCCTTGTGTTCAATCTTGACTCCCTATACTACAATGAGTCTTTGAAATTATTTGCGAGATTTGAGGCTCATACTTCAACTCTAATAATAAATCGAATCTCAAAAATAATAATACAAGACCCGTTTATAGTATATAGGTCAATATCGAACACATAAATATTGAAGTAATGATTGAATATTAATTGTAAAACCTAAAACAAAAATGAAAAACACAAAGTGGAATTAAAAGGAAGGATCAAGTCGACCAAGAAGGGGGAGTTGGCTCGATCAAGTTAAAGGGTTATGGAGTCGAGTAGGGTAGAGTAGTGAAATACAACATAGATAGAAACCCAACACATTGAATCGAGTCGGCCCTAATTAGTAGCAATTAAGGAGAACAACTTTTTTTTTTTTACCGTTGTGATTGATGAGGGTATATCTCACAAATAAATTACAAGATCAACTATAGTATAGGGAGTTAGAATCGAACACAAGGAAAACGATGTCTTGATTTGACAAATTAAATAAGAAATAAATAAATAAATAAAAACTAAATATATGTAGGAATTGAAACAAAGCAAACTAAGACAAATAAAAGAAATAGGTCAATCGGCCGAGGTCTAATTGATTGGCTAAATAATCAAACGTTTATCCAAAATAATTAAACACGAACGTAGAAGTAAAAACATAGAAAAAGAAACCAATTTTTGGAGCTAGGCCTATTGGCCTCCAGACTCGTCGTCGATTGGTCTCCGACAAATAACGTGAGTAAAACGTAGCCATAAATGAGAGGAAAAGGATTGTATTTTTCAGAACCAGAATCAGATTATTCAAGAGAGGGAGAATAACAATGAGATAATAAATCATTAAATCAATTCTAGAGTCCAAATCACCATAACATGCATATATATAGATCTCAATCGACAATTCTAGAATTGAATGTAAGTCTAGTTATGTGCAAAACAACTTCGTCCGATTATCACGTGGTTAAGACTTTGTTTGACATACATTAATGGTTGTCACCCCGTTGATTGTCACGTACCCAAGATGGCGCTTATTATTCACATCGTACTTAGTATGGAGACATGAGTGACTTGACTCTCGTATTTTTTTTCGTCAACACCTTGAAGAACATACAACGAAGGAAGATCCAAACTCGGCTCTTGCATTTTGCAAGAATTAATCCAAATACTACCATAAATTGTATATAGATACATCCTACCATTATAGAATCAATTCATCATCATAAATCAATGCAATCGGGCTCTCTAGACCCTAGAAAAGATTAGAGTTAGTCAAATATACTTGAATAACAATAGAAAACTTTATTATTGATTCAAAAATCATCCAGTTGGTTAGCCTAAAGGGGGTTGAACGATCAACATAGAGTGCGGCTTGCGGCATAAACTCGGAAATTGCTAGAAGAGGAGATGATTAAAACCTAGGTCTAAACACCTTATTTACAGGGCTAGAAACTAACATATTTCCCCTAAGATCTACTAAGATCGATCTTCTAATAAAACAAGATCTATCTAATATACCTATTACATCTTATGTAATGATAGATCTTTCCTTAATAGATGACTATAAATATAAAAAAAATGTCCAAATGGACGAGCTAAAATTCAGCTCAAAACAAATGGAAATAAGGGAGGAGAAAATGGCGTCGAAAAGGCTCATCACAAGGGAAGGTTGATCAACATCCATGGGCCTGGCCGGTCGGCCCAATCTAGTTTCTTGGTGTTGACGTCTTGCTTGTCGACTGGTGGTCATGTATGAGTCACGTGTAGGTAGAAACAAAAGTTTCCGATCGGCCTCTATGCTCGTCGATCAACATGTATGCTTCGTGAGATGTTCTTTTTATTCACTCTCAAATCTTAGTCATTTCTATGTTAACCTTGACTTCTTTCACCACAGGGGGATCTTTAGTTTGTATGAGGTCATCCCATCTTAAATAGTTCCCATTAAGCTCCACAAATGATGTAATACCTACAATTACATAAATTAACTAGTAGATTTTCAAAACACAAATATGAAGGAAATAGACCGATAAGTTATGCTATTATGCCCAAAAAAGTAAGAGAGTGGAATGAGATGAGGGTGGAAAAAGACGATAATTTGAAGTAATGATTGAATGATTAATTTTAAGCCTAGAATGAAAATGAAAAACACAAAGTGAGATTAGAAGGAAGTATCGAGTTGAACAAGAAGTGGGAGTCATTTCAATCAAGTCAAAGGGTTATGGAGTCGTGTTGAGTAGAGTAGTGAAACACAACATATATAGAAACACAACACAATCAATCGCATCTTGGGTTGGATGAACACAAGATGCGATTGTAGGAAAGTAAGGTATAAGTTCACGTAGGCATGCTATGAAATAAGCAATCCTACACAATTCTTACATCTTTGTGTGATCTGCAACATGTTTAGTTTCTTCTAAAACTTCTGATTGACTCTCTTTCAAAACTACATGCTCATTTGATTCTATATGGTATGATATTTAAATGATTGAGGCCCTCTTTGATAAGCATATGCAACCTTTTTCACCCTTATAAACGTTTCTCTTCTATTAGCCACTTCTAGCTCGCCTTTATTTTCCCTTTTTTTGGTTCCCCTCAAAAATGCCTCACGGCCTTGTATAGCCTCATTTGACCCTATCCGAGGTTATGATGAAAGAAGAGAATGATAAATCAAGTAAGGGGTGTTCCCAATAAGAAAGTGAATTTGAGAAGTGAATGCACGGGTTTGGTTACATATTATCCTTAACAAAGATATTTTCAAGTTTGGTGGAGTGGAAGAAAATTTCCCACCAAGTATGCAACAAGAAATAAATATGATTGGTTTAAAAGTGAAGAAAAACTTGTCCTTGAGAGAGATTTCAAGTGCTACATATATCCAAGTGTTACGGTACATAAAGAAGTATATATATGAAGAAAAGTATGAAGTGGTGATGCATTGAAGGTGTTTCGAGTTATAAAGATTCGTCACCCTGAATATAATTTGCTATTTCGAACTACTTTTTGACCTACCAACATCACTTTTCTATGTCTCATATCTCCGTTACACCCTCATAAAAGACCTCATGATATTTATCTTGTATTTTAGTTTCATTTGATATGTGGTGGACTTTGAAAATTCCGTGACAAGCTTTTGGTAAGATAAATTCATGTTTGTTGAGCTTGAGTGATTATTGATATATGCATAAACACTTCTTGTAAGATTGAGAGCAAACACATTACTCTTGAGTGGGTTGGATGACTAAGATTCTTTATTTATCCTCTTACAATAATTGATGTTATGATGACATGGTTTGAGTTGTTTTGCTTTCTTCTTAGTCGAGACACTCATTTGTCATTACACATAGTATGTATATGAAATGATCTTACTCGAGACGGGTAAGGTTTAAGTATGGGGTATTTTGGTGAGTGTCAAATGTAACATCATATAGGCTATAGAATCATGCATTTCATACATCTATTGTTTTCTCATACATCATATTTTGTATAGAAAGCATCCACTTTCCATACTCCGGTATCTACTTTGGCCTTTTTGTGTTTAAGTTATTTCCGGCATCAATTGTGCCAGAAGTACATCCTTCCTGGAGTTAGAGGTGAAGAAAAGACCTTATATGATTGAAGAACTACAACACGAAGTCCCCTGAAGACACCCTATGACAAGACCCAAGATATTGAGGAATAACGCAAGCCAAATGGCTTGCGAGATGGCTTCCAATCCCTTCTTGAAGCCGCTTGGACCATAATCACCATTGTAGATGGACGTCATTAGGCCAAGAACCGGTTCGTAACTAGACAAAACGAAACGGCTTGGCCAAACGGGGTGAGACGATTTTCCAAACTTCTCTTTATGCCATCTTCACACCGTCTCTATACCGTCTCGGCTACTTAGAAGAAAGGAAATCATATCTTTCGATTTTATCTTTGGAATTGATATATTTTGTGTAACCTTAGACTCCGAGATTCCCATTAGCCGTAAGTAGCTTTTAGAATAACGGTTGACTTTGTTGGAACCAAACACTTGTGAGTTTATGCCCTTTTTGATTTTATATATAGACGTTGATTTACATTTGATCATTTTTGGCTAATCTCCCTCCCAATCTAAGGATTGTAAATCCCTATAATTATTTAATTTATTATTGCAATAATGTTTGTGAATTGAAATTGTGACATTGCTTCTTTTCAAAGTACTTCGTTTTTACCTTTTATTTACCTTCAAAAGAAGTGGCGTTTATAATTGGTTGGATAAAACAACTGAAGATCCACAAACGAAGGGCGTTTTTATTGGATTTATTAAAAATAACTTGATTTTAAGAGTACTAGTTTATCATTGCCTCGAGGATTCCTAGCTATCGTAGCAAGTTTCGGTCATTGTCCCTTTTGTAACTGAAGAGCCACAAGAGAAGGTTTCTCTTGATCTTTTCCGAATTTCTGAGTTCTTAAAGGGTTTTCTTAAACTTGTTGAATCACTGAATTGAAGGCTACGGGAGTTGGAAAACACAATCTTTGTTTGTCTAAGTCAAAGGCTATTTTAGATGGTTACCTGCTTTGTTCACACACAAATGTTCATGTGTCTCATAAACACAATATTACTTAAATTCATTATAGTGGAGATTCATGTTTTCGTAGATTGCCTCCATCCATTATTTTAATACAATACAAATTGCTTTTGCTTGCTATCATTGTTTGTTTTTTACTTAGAATAATTAATTATTATTATTATCTATTAAATTAGACGTAGTCCTTCTCTTCCCAATCTTTTCTAATGATCGGGTCCCAACGAGGACAACCTAGACCGCAAGTGCACAGTTGTCAACAATATGAAAATCAATGAGATTAAAAATCTAGTGTCGTTTTCACAAGGACATGGGTGTGTAACTAGCAATCGAGTCACAAATTTGTGTAAGGAAAAATATAAAATAGGTTTGATTCATGGATTGAGTTCAAGTTGTCAATAATATGAAAATCAATGAGATTAAAAATATAGGAGTTGGGAACTAGTCACACCAAATCATGGTTGACAATCAAGCTAAAAGAATGTATAACAAAAGTGGAACAAAATATGCATTTTTAAGGGTGGTCTATCTTCGGATCCATTCACCTTTTGAGTGAATGGAATGGCTCAACATGTCCTACACACGCACTCTATTGATACTACAAAAAAACGAAACAAGCCTAAAACACAAAATAGGTTAAATGAAAGACATAGTCGAGCTCACACCAATGATCATCCCACATCACTAAAACACATTCTTAGGGATACAAATTACACATATTAGGAGGAATCTAGCTCTCTCCAATGATCCTACCTATTTCATTTCCTAGAATCTTAACATTTCATTCTACAAGCTTATACATCTCGGTATAAGACTTAGGAAAAACATCTAGAGATTTCACCTACATGGCGATACAACATTAACTAACGTTCAAATCTTAGAGTCCATTTCTTGGATGAGGCTTGAAGAAAATCTTTGGGAATCTATCTAATAAGTTAAGTCCCTTCATTTTTCTACGTGATGGTAATTAGTCTTCTAAAACCGTCAACATGCCGATATAAAATTATTTAGTTTTCAAACCCTAGTTTATTACCATCTAGGAGAAGACTAAATGTCATGTGTTTGGTCATAAAATTTCATGATCTTATATTCATGGGTAGATAAATTAAAGGGACTATCAAGAAAGAAAAAAAAAAGAGAAAATTAGAACAGAAAGGGTTTTTATTAAAAAAAATGTTAAAACAAAAAAAAAAGGAGGAAGTTAACAGTTGGGAGGTTAGTAGTTAGTTTTCGGGTGGTTTTTTTTGTCTGCACAAATAACTACTTACTTTCTGTTTTCTATAAATTAGAGAAACGGAGAGGAAAGAGGGGTTGATATAAAAAAAAAACGATATCAAAACAAGAAGAATACGTAGAAGAAAGATTGAATCAGAAAGAAAGAAGAAAGCACAGAAGAGACTACAAGATCACAAGGAGGGAAAGTACACAGAAATAATCAATAATACAGTGAATCATTTTATTTATTCTACTGTTTTTATTGTAAGTATAGGTTTCTCTTTCATCTTTCCATCTGTGATTTTCATTTGTGAAAAAGAGAGATCTAATCTCTAATCATTAATCTCACAAAAAAGGTACATGTTCATCATGGCTCTAAAAATTTTATCTATACATTTTTCCCTTTTTTCTTAGTGATCTTGCTTTAGTACCTCTCTCTCTCTGCACTTCCTAACTATAGCATACACATCTCTCATTTTTCGTCGAATGGTTCCATTTGACAATTTAAACAGAAAACATAAGTTATTATTTTGTTAACTAATTTTCAAAGAAGATTTGGAAACAAGAGATTGATTGTTGTCGACCATTTTACTTCTGAAATACTACACTGAAGTCATAATCGTTTTAAACTACATATACATTGTTTTGAACCCGTAGTCGGAGGGAATCGATGGATTCCACCGCTACAAAAATCCGTAGTCGGAGGGAATCGATGGATTCCGCCACTACGACCCCGTAGTCGGAGGGAATCGATGGATTCCACCGCTACAAAAACCCGTAGTAGGAGGGAATCGATGGATTCCGCCACTACGACTCCGTAGTCGGAGGGAATCGATGGATTCCACCGCTACAAAAAAATCTGTAGTCGGAAGGAATCGATGGATTCCGCCACTACGGGAAAAAAAAACATAGTCAAATAGGCTAGGATAAGGAAACTGTATCACTAAATTTTCATTAAAACTGCAGAGTTTCGATCGAAATGAAAGACAAAACACAACAGCAAACACATGAACTATCCAAGATTTGCATCAATCACCCACAAGTATATCAATTGACTTCAAAGTTCTCAAAAATGAAAACTAGTCTACAGAAAACTAAATACATATTTGATTTTACATTTACAAATTACATAGTACATAAGTACATTCCTTTTCCAAATGAAGCTAAGAATGGAGGGTAAGAAGAGCTTTACCCGACTCATTTTCTGGGTTCAAACCAATCAGTAGAGCAAAACGGCATGTGGGTAGAGAGGTTTCTCTTCAGTTCGAACAACAAAAGGTCCTTTCGATATATGTTTCTGCAAGTAAAAAAAAACCGTCGAGAATTCATTTGATTTCAAATTCAAAAAAAAGGTTGCATTTTCAGATAATTTCTTAAATTAAAATGATAAAATTTATGAAATTAAATTCGTTGGATATTATTATACCTTATACACTTCCTTTTTAATTTAACCCTAGAATCATCAAAAAATCAACAAAAAGAGTCCTCACAAAGAAAAATAATTAGAGGTAAGCCAAAAGCTAGATTTACATACCTCAATAAAGCCAAAATTCTTGGAATCTTGTTGTAGAGTACAGGGGGACTTGGTCTTCTCATCAACAAAGTTTTCTTCATAATATGGAAAAAAAGGAGAGTCATTCCGGAGAGATTATTGACGACTCGTGCGGAAATAAGCAATTCAAAGGCTCAATTTCTTCACCATAACAATTTGGAGGCTCAATTTCTTCACCATGAACATGCTTAGAAGGGAGAAAGTGAAGGAGATGGTAAGGGAGCTAAGTCGTGAGAATTGGGTCTAATTTTGGGGATAGAAATGAAAAGAGAGATGTCAGCAGATGCTTTGTCCTATACATTTTTTTATTCAAATTTAACTTAATAAAAAAAGGGAAATATACAAAGCACTATTAATGATGTATTGTAACGTGTAGGCAAAGTAGAGAGTCCTTTACATATTTAAATTTAACTTAAAAAAAAAGGAATATATATACAAAGCACTATTTGTGATGTTTATCACGTGAGGCAAGATGGACATGGAACATAGAAATCTAAGAATACATGTTGACTTTTCAAAAAAAGAAAAAGTAATAAGTTTTTAAGGGGTTAAAAATGTAAATTGGCTTTTCTAAGGAAAAAAAATGAAATTATATATATATATATATATATATATATATATATGTATATATGTGTATATATAAATAATTAAAGTAATTTTAGTAAATAACCCATAAATAAAAGAACTACGTATGATTTGATGTCCATAAAACGGACTACATAGGAAACTTGACTCGAAATTGGTTGAGTTCAATCAAATAAAAAAAATGACTATCAAATATATATAAAATGTAAAAAAAATCTCTTAAATTAAACTAAGTTCAACTTAATTCCTAACATAGGATACGTAGGAAATTTAGCGCAAACAAATAATGCACTAAATTCAGTCACATAAAATAAACACAAAATAAAATAAAATAAACATAATCTAATTATGCACATGATATTAGGAGAATTAAGCAACCCTTCATCGAAGGTGGGTTTAATTTCATCCCTTTGATGCATGAACGAAAATATAAACCATGCAAATGATAGTTGGATTATTTTTAGGCAACCCTTCATAGAAGGTGGGTCTAGATTACATCCTCTGATGCATGAAACCAACTGAACTACGTAAGGCTTGATTCTCTTTAAAGAGATACGTAGGCAACCCTTAAAAATATGAGTGCAGCACAATTAATAAAAACCCCTAAATATTTTGGTATTTATATTATTTCGAATCAAGAGGATAAAAAAATAGGGTCGAACTAAAATATATTTAAAAATGAAATAAAATAATGTTTTGGGATATTTATACACATTTTTCCTCAACATATTTTTAGCACGCCCAGTGGGACCCTATTTTCCTTTTCATCTCTTAATAATATAGATGCTAACTTTAAGTTTACTTTGGTGTAAGGGAAATGACGCCAAAAGCAACAATCAAGTTCAACGAGCTTCCCGCAACCTTCGTTGTCAAGGGAGGCCAAATGATGAGGAAAAGGTCATTTGAAATGCTTTTCCATGTTACCCGGGATTCAATCACGGCAGAAATCCCACTAAGGAACTCTTTCGGAGCCTTGCAAGCTTCGGAGGACCAGATCACCGATGGTTGGATACCAAATCCGCCTACAACGGTGACACACAAAAGGGGCACAAAGCTTTATAGCTTCAAGTCAGTCCGTCCGACTAGCACGAAGCCAAACATGTCCCAAGTTAGTTACAATATGGGACCAAGTACCAGCGGCACCAAGCCAACAATTAGACACCCCTGCAAAACCATTATCCAAGTCATCAAGACCGGTGAAGGGGTTAAGGAGAGTCACTCTACCTCCACAAAAATCACTAAGCCTAAAAGAAGGACTCGAAAGAATGGGTCCAAGAGGCCGAAGGCGCTTCATCGGCTAGCACAATCTACAACTTTAGAGTTAATAAAGAAAACTTTAGGCGAGGCGAAGCATGATCTAACAAAACAAAGTGGTCCAACTAGGACTTTTCAAGATGTTTTACCAACTCAAATATACATTGGATCCATCCCCATCTTCATTGGAGGGTCCGCTGAAGTGAATATGACTTCATATGAGGAGGGTCTACCAAAGGCATCTAAAGCCAAGATAATCAAGTCTGCAAAGTCAAAAAGAAATAAAGACGACAAGCAGATTGTTCAAGTCCCACGGATTCTTGTAAAAACGAGAGTCTCGTCAAAAACAAATAAAGCAATTTCACAAGATGATCGAACTCAGACCTACACAGGTCCCGTTACAAGGTCAAAATCCTTGCAAATGTCCTTTGCTGATACAGTTTCAAGGACACCATCTCCGTCACCTCGTCCTACAACAGGATCAAGGAGCTTATCGGAAGAAAGCATTTTCTCTCCTTTGTATGGAGATAAGACTACTCTTTTTCAAGAAGAAGAGTTCCCACCTATGACCGGTATAAAAAAGAAATACATTGGTCTTCAAGATGAAGTAAATAGCATGCCAGTGCTGACTACAGAAACTACAAGCATGGAAGAACAACTTCGAAATTTACAAGAACAATTGGCCGAGAAGGATGCCCAAATAGCATCACTCGTAGCTCAAGCAGAAACTCAAACTCATGGAAACCTGCGCGAGCATATAGGTACAAGTCATGATGGCTCACACAATAACCAATCCATCTCTCCTCAAGAAGTCCGGGAGATGATTGCCCAAGGGATTAAGGAGTTCCAAAAAGCCCAAAACCCTTCTGTTGTCGGATATAGAAAGCCATACCCGGCACACTATGATTCAATTCCGTTTCCTCCTGGATATCAAAAACCAAACTTTGATAAATTTGACGGGATTCATGGGTCACCACATGAACATTTAGCCCATTTCTATTCAGCATGTGGAGAAACGGCACTTGAAGATGTACTACTCATTAGACAGTTTGTACAATCACTAAGGGGATCGTCATTTACCTAGTATACACAACTTCAACCAGAGTCCATCCAAACATGGGACGATCTTCAAACGACATTTCTAGCTCAATTTGTGAGCTCTAAAGCCAAAGTTTCAATCATGGATCTTGCAAACACCTTTCAAAGACCTAATGAACTCGCGAATGATTTTATTGCGAGATGGAGAAGTCTCAGGTTGCAATGCCCAGAAAAGCTAAGCGAGCACGTATGTGTGCAAATGTGTACAAATAATCTACTTCCAGAATTAGCAGTGCATGTCGGAAGTGCCGAGCCAACCTCATTTAGTGCTTTGGTTTCGAAGGCGTGTAATGTTGAAAGACAACTCACACGTCGCGCCAAAAGCATTAGTCGACCTCAAATTGGCGATAGTAGAAGGGAAGAAGTCAAGAAGCCACAAAAGAAAGGAGATTCTCTTGCGACTTTCATTAAGACAGACAATAGAACCTATGGCGGAAACAATTCCAGATTTCAAGAAAAAAATAATAAGTCAAGGGATGCTAGCAAAAAGCTTACCCTTGAAGAAAGAAAACAAAAGAAATATCCCTTTGATGATGACGATGTTCAAGGGATCTTTGATGAGTTGATGACCGCTAAACTCATAACTCTTTCAGAGCCAAAAAGGCCTAGAGAGGTTGGCAAAACGGGCGACCCAAACTATTGCCCGTTCCATCAGTTGATTAGTCACACAATTAAAGATTGTTATGTCTTTAAAGACATTATTGAAAGGATGGTAAACAAAGGTGAAATTGAGATTGAAGGTGGACCATCACATGCTCCAAAAGCATCATCAAACACAATTTCTACATTAGAAGCCATAGAGACCACAAACCCAGTCTCAAAAGTTGTAGAAGAGTTGGAGATCCCCTTAAAAATTCCGACAGTTTCTCTACCTCTAATGGCAATACCAGTGCGGTTTTCAGTCGAAGACGAAGATGACGTCCGCATTGTATGGGCATACCCCGATATGCCAAGAGATGGTCCAGGGATTCCGACATTATATGAGATAATGACTTGCTCTGACATTGAAGATTTATACTCAGACGATGACGATAACTATGATAGTGATTTTGAGTGGCAAACTTGTGCCGGTCAAAGAAAGCCTCAACAAGTATTCACTAGATGTGTAAGTCAGCCAGAGTCTAGTACAAGCAACATGAGACAAAAGAAAAACAAGAAAAAGAATATTAAGAGCAAAAAAGTTAAGAAAGAAAAGAAACAATGGGAAAGTCACGAAGATGATTACACTCAACCTGAACGGATACCCATTACTTTGAAAGATTTCATCCCAGAGGAAATTATTAAAGATGAATCTTCAAATGAAGAAGATTTTTGGGGTGAAGAAACCGCTCAATGTTGTATGGTCTCTTGGGCCGATAGTTGTGAAGAGGAGCAATCGGAAGTAGATGCGGTTACTCTTCGATCCGGACGCCAACTTTCTTCTCCAGTGACAAAAGGAAAGGAGAAAGAGTCAGGCTTTAACGAAAACTCGAAAGTATTAACTCCTGGGGAATGTCTTGGCAAAGAACCTCCTAAGTCACCTCAAAACAGTAAGGAAGAACACAAAAAGGACTCTACTCCTAAGGAATTAGATTCAACTAAAAAAATACCTAACAGAGAAGGAGTCAAATACGATGTGATAAATCATCTAAAACACATCCCAGCACGTTTAAGTGTGTATGATGCATTACACATGTCAAAGGATTTGAGAAAGGCACTTATTCAAGCCCTTACAGATCCGGAAAATTATAAAGACCAAGTAGATCCAGTTGAAATTAACGAGGTATCATTAGCTCCGATAATCCAATGCGCTTCATGCATGGCTTGTATATCATTCTTTGACGAAGATTTACAGTTAGGGGAGGAGCATCATAATAGGCCATTATATGTGACGGGCACAATTGGAGATACTAGGATTAACCGGATCTTGCTTGACTGTGGGTCAGCTGTAAACCTCCTTCCATTCAAGGCCTTAAGAGCGATGGGGCTAACATCTAGTCAATTATCCCCTACTTTGCTCACGATACAGGGCTTTAATCAAGTTGGGCAAAAAGCCATGGGCACTATAGCTCTAAAAGTGGTATTAGATGATCTTTATAAAGATGCTCTTTTCCATGTAATCGATGCAAACACTTCCTACAATGCCCTACTCGGACGTCCATGGTTACATACCAGTAAATCCATAGCTTCCACACTTCATCAATGCCTGAAATACACAGATGATGAAGGAAATGTAAGAACTATTCGGGGAGATTCTAACCCTTTTTTATGGGGAGAATGTCAATTATGCCGATGCTAAGTTTTACAAATCCATAAGCTTTGATCCAAATACATTCATACACGGAGGTGACAAAATCTCTTGCTTGCAAAAGGATAAAGAGATCAAGAAGGTAGCCCAAGTATCCTTGAAAAATGATAATGATAAAAGCTCACAACCTACGGTGTTGTTCAAGTATACACCGAAGGATAAGAGAGAGGCTGGTGAAAAACCTTTAACCTCCGTGGAAAGAGTCATGCATTCTCTTATGACGAGTTATACTTGTCCTCTTCGGAAGATTGACCAATCTTTGCCAAGGAAGGCGATAATCATCCATAAGTCTTCTGAAGATCTGGAAGATGGCTATAAAAATATGATTTTAAGAAGTGAAACTTTCAATCCTCATTACGAGGATTCATCTTCAAGAGCAAACAGAAATCGCAAGGTCAAAATGCAAAAGAAAAAAAAGAAAATCCCTACAAAAACTTTTAGATGAAGAAATCTGTAGAAATTTACAGATCTCTCTAGAGGGAGGAATTTTGACGTCAAAATTTATGGAGTCAACAATACTAACACCCAAAGAACAACATATGTTCTCCGAAGATATGGTTATATCACCTCAAGTGTCAGTATTTGACAGGCTCGATGCAACTCCCATGAAAGATATGTCGCGAGTTTCCGTATTCCAAAGACTTAAAATACCTAAAGACAAATGGGCAAAGGGAGGTAGAAAATGGAAACTCAAGAAGAAGAAACACTTGAAAATCATTTCATGGAAGCAAAAGACGCCTACAAATACCTATACTGAAGAAATAAATATGATGTCTGTAACAGATGAAGGAAAATCCCAAAGTCATCATCAAGAGGCATCTGAAAAATCGCTTGATTTCATCAACACAATTCAACCGGCACCACCAGAACTAGAAGATGGAGGACAAGCTACTGTTGATGAACTTCAAGAAATTAATTTGGGGACAAGTGAAGATCCTAAGCCCATCTTCATTAGTGCTTTGTTAACAGAAGATGAGAAAGTAGTATATGAAAAACTCCTTCGAGAGTACAAATATGTTTTTGCATGGGGATACCAAGATATGCCTGGCTTAGATCCAAATGTTGTTGTTCACAAGTTGGCAATCTCTGACGGTAAAAAGCCAGTAAAACAAACACAACGACGCTTTCGTCCGGAGTTAACTGGTCAAATCAATGTTGAGGTGGATAAGCTCATCAAAGCAGGATTCATCCGCGAAGTTCAATATCCTATTTGGCTCGCTAACATAGTTCCCGTCAAGAAAAAGAATGGTCAACTTCGCATATGTGTCGATTTTAGGGATTTGAATGAAGCATGCCCTAAAGATGAGTTTCCATTACCCATCACCGAGCTCTTGGTAGATTCTACTACCGGATTCAAAGCCTTGTCTTTCATGGACGGTTTTTCAGGATATAATCAAATTAAGATGAATCCTGAAGACGAGGAATTGACGGCCTTTCGAACCCCCCAAGGAACATTTTGTTATACAGTGATGCCTTTCGGTTTAAAAAATGCTGGAGCCACTTATCAACGGGCTATGACGACCATATTTCATGACTTACTCCACGGGTCCATTGAATGTTATGTAGATGATCTAGTGGTTAAAACAAATGAAAAGGTGGATCACCCCAATGACCTTCGTATAATTTTTGATAGGTTGCGCATGCACCAACTCAAGATGAATCCTCTCAAATGTGCATTCGGTGTAAGTTCAGGAAAATTTATTGGATTCATTGTACGCTATCGAGGAATTGAAATCGACCCCGATAAAATAAAAGCAATTGTTCAAATGCCACCTCCAAAGAACCTTCGCCAACTTCGTGGATTACAAGGGAGGCTCGCTTACATAAGACGTTTCATCTCAAATTTAACAAGGAGGTGTCAACCATTTCTACGATTAATGAAGAAGGACTCACCATTAATTTGGAATCAACAGTGTCAAAATGCCTTGGACAGTATTAAGAAGTACTTGTCAAATCCACCAGTATTAATGGCACCTATACAAGGAAGACCGCTGATTTTATACACGGCAACCCTTGAGCGATCATTGGGGGCTATGCTTGCCCAACACAATGATGAAGGAAAAGAAAATGCTTTGTACTACATAAGTCGGACAATGGTAGGAGCAGAACATAATTACTCCACCATGGAAGAAATATGCTTATCATTAATATTCGCCGTTCAAAAATTGCGACATTACTTGTTGTCTCACCCAATTACATTGGTATCAAAAGCTGATCCCTTACGATATATTTTATCAAAAACAATTTTGTCTGGAAGATTGGCCAAATGGGCTATGCTTTTAGCACCCTTTGATATCATATTTGTACCTCAAAAGGCAATAAAGGGACAAATCATTGCTGAATTTCTAGCTGCTCATCCGACCCCGGACAACGAGGAGCTATCAGACGACTTACCTGATGAGGAAGTTTTCACGATAGGAGAAGCTACATGGCAATTATATTTCGACGGTGCATCAACAAAACAAAATGCCGGAGTGGGCATTATATTCATCACACCTTCTGGTGGATTAGTGCCCTATTCCTTTTCTCTTTTGGAGACATGTACAAACAACGTAGCAGAATATGAGGCACTTCTCATTGGCCTTGAAATAGCCCTTGAAATGCATATTGATCCTTTAAGGGTGTTTGGTGATTCTCAAGTGATCATCAGACAAGTAAATGGACAATATGAGGTCAAAACCTCTAGTCTAATTCCTTTGTACCGAAGAGAAAACGACCTCATGCAATAGTTTCAAGATATCAAAATTATGCACGTACCACGGTCTGAAAATAATAAAGCCGATGCTCTAGCCAAATTAGCAGCATCACTGATGCTCCCCGACGAAAGAGAAATTCAAGTGACAGTTGGAGAACGTCATCTGTTAACATCGGCCCTAGATCGGCTCACGCCAATTGAGGAAGCACATGGGGTCTCAGTTTACGAGATTAATGAAGAGATGGATTGGCGACAACTATTTCTTGAATATTTGCGACATGGAATCATGCTCGAGAACGCAAAACAGAAGATAGATCTAAAGCGACGGGTAGTAAGGTTCTTGTTGGAGAATGATACCTTATATCGTAGAGCTTTTGACGGAGTCTTACTTAGATGTTTATCAAAAGAAGAAAGCAAGTTTATCCTTATGGAAACTCATGCAGGAATATGCGGGGCACATCAAGATGGTCCTAAATTAGCCGATCAAATTAAACGTTTGGGATACTATTGGCCGACCATGGTGAAGGACGCAATAGAGTTCGCTAAAGCTTGTCACTCTTGTCAGATACATAGTGACTTCATTCATCAACCACCCCAATTTCTTCATCCAACTGCCTTGTTTTGGCCTTTCGATGCATGGGGTCTTGATGTTGTAGGCCCTATAAAACCATCATCGTCTCGTGGTCATTTATACATATTGGCTGCAACTGACTATTTCTCAAAATGGGCAGAAGTCATACCGTTGAAACGAGTGGGGGCCAAAGAAGTTGTTGATTTCATAAGGATTCAACTGATCTATAGATACGGAGTTCCTTCAAAAATAATTTCAGATAACGCCCTCTATTTCAAGAATCAACTCATGGTGAGACAAGCCCAGAAATTTGGTTTCAAACATAGCTTCTCATCAAGCTACAATCCATCCTCAAACAGTCAAGCCGAAGCTTTTAATAAGGTGCTTTGCAAAATCCTCAAAAAGATGGTATCAAAATCCAAGAGGGATTAGCATGAACGTCTACCTGAAGCATTATGGGCATATCGAACGACTACCAGAACATCCACTGGATGTACACCTTACAATTTGGTCTTTGGGTCAGAAGCTGTCTTGCCCTTGGAAATACAACTACCTTCCCTTAGAGTTGCAGTACAAATATCAAATCCAGACGAGAATGCTAAAATTCGTTTAGCTGAGCTTGAAGCTTTAGATGAGCATCGATTGGCAACACAACAAAAACTTGAGATTTATCAAGCACAAGTTGCTGGGGCATTTAATAAGCGAGTCAAGTTTCGCTCATTTTTAGTCGGTGATCTAGTTCTTACAATAAAAAGACCTATTGTCATCAATAGAATATCGCAAGGGAAGTTTGAACCAAAATGGGAAGGTCCCTACGTCATCACTAAAGTCTTCCCAAAAGGTGCTTACGAACTCTCGCATACGGATGGTGGAGTGATTTACACTTCTGTAAACGGAAAGTTTGTGAAGAAGTACTTCATTTGAAGATCTCTAAATATTCGGAAGGCTACATTAAGATATGATGTACTCCTAGGGGTTACAGAAGGAATTCAGTACAAATAGGTACCGAATTCAGTCGTTAACCTTTTAACTCGGGATAAAATATATATATATATATATATATATATATATATATATATATATATATATATATATATTTATATAAAAAAAATCGTAAAAAAAAATGCATAGTTTACTTTGGAGCCCTTAAGTATGCAAATGATAGTTGAGTGATTTGAGAAATCCTTCATAGAAGGTGGGCTCGAATTATTTCGGTGATGTGTACGATGAAGGGGCGAAAAAAACAAACAAAAAAAAAACAGTTCGCAAAGAACTACGAACGGCTTGATCCTTCAAAAAGAGGGTACGTAGGCAGTCTAGTTAGTCGAAATGCTAGGTGCAGCCATAATAATTAATATATATATATATATATATATAATCAAACTAGTATCATCTAATAATGGTTTCCAGGTTAGGGCTAGAAGAGTATGTACTTACATCTAAATTATTATATTGTAAAGTTTTAAGCTTTAGCTTTATAATTATAAGATGATGATGATCACTATTTTGTTGATAAAAAAATAAATAAACTAATGACTCATGATACAAGAATGGTTATACATATGTATTGATGATAAAAAAAAATTATATATGTGAAATAATGGTTGTAGCTTAGTGGCTTCAGACATCTCGTTTTAGCCACGTACCATATTACCTAAAAAAATTATAGCAGGAGAAGGTTGGAGCCAATCCATTAACAATAAAAAATTAAAAATAAAAAAAGAAGAAAAGAAAAGAAGAAACATGATGAACTAGAGCAAAATAAATTGATTATCCACATCCCTGTGTACGAATTCATAAATACGTTAAAAAAAGAAGAGGGGAATAAAAGTAAAAAACTGAACAACAAACTTGAAAACTAAATAAAATGCTTATTCTGGGGCAAAAGCACATAGGACACCTATTAAAGCTTGAAAATCACATTTCTTGGCCTTAAGTTCATCAACTTTTATATCTCCAGCTTGATGAAGTTCTTCCTGGAGGTGTGTTTCTTCACTTTGATATTGTTGAATAGAATTCTGCAATTCAGCATCTTCTGTCGTCAGATTAGCTCTCTTAAGTTCGATATCGGCTTCCATCTTCTTAATCTTCTCCTTTAAGGTTTCAAGTTCAGCCTCATGTTCTTTCAAGTTCGAGAGCTTTTGAGTCAACTCGGGGATTCTAGCTTGACGAGTCTTAAGTTCCGCTGAGCACTTGTTAAGAGCAGCCCGCAAGTCCTCAATACGCTTCAGATCCACCTTGCCCTTCATCTCAATAAGAACATCAGCAACAGTAAATAACTCTTGAATTTTTGAAATAAACCATTCCTAATGAACATTATTAACGGTGGCCATAGCTTCCAAAGTACCAATAGACTCCAAGATTTGAAGGCGTTCAACCAATAAATTCTCCGGGGAATCTAAATCAGAAATGTTTCTTACGAGGGAATTTATCCCACTGGAAAAACTGTGACGTATCCAGTCACTTTTTATCGAAGAAAGCACGTCTTGCAACGTAGTATCAACATTTTCTGAGGGGAGTAATTCCAGATTTTTCTGTCCTTCACTTGAGGACGACGACTCAGGAAATGTTACAATTGCAATGTTATCAAGAGAAGAGGCATTAGCGCAAATGGTATTATCAGCATCAGTTAGATTATCATTGACCGGCAAATCTATAAAACCAACAGAGTGAGAGCTATCGGAGTTACTTGGTCTGCTGTATCGCGCTCTTTTAGGATTCACATCTTCACTGGGCGATGCTATGTCTTGTAAATTTACAGCAGGATCAACTTTTCTCTTGTCTGTGATGGCTTTCGGCATTGATGAGGCGCCAATTTGAATTTGAGGTGATGACTTAATCGAAGGAGGGGATTTTGCAGTAGGTTTATCGTGATCAGAGAATCTCACGACACCTTGTAATCCGAGAGTGACAGATCTCAAGTCTGTAATCACAGGAATCGTTTCCCTTTCAATACAACTTTTTCTGAGCAAAATACTCTTGACTTTATTACATGACTAAGCCAGATAAGGCGTAGAAATTCTTGCCCACCAACTGCAGTAAGTATAAGTGTAGGTCCCCTGGTGGTAATCAAATGGGATGTAGAAATGAGTACCGGTATTCTTTCTGAATAATCGTGTGTATGCCCTGGCGACATCTTCAAGAGATTTTGGGCTTCTGTCAGAAAAGTGATAACTCAAACTGTTGGAAGGAATTCCTTGGTCAAATCCAAATTGTTGAGCAAATCTATTGGGGTAGTATGGCTCTAAAGCAAGGATATTTCCTACACGAATTGGTAAGAAGGAATGGCGAATGCTCATTAAATGCTCAAAACATAAATCTGAAAGAGTCCCTGAATCAACATAGTCCTTGCCACCAACTTCAGCCCCAAAACTTGCAGCTCGATAAAAGAAGTGTTTTATGCCTCTGAATAATAGTCTGGCTTGGTACAAATTTAAAGGATTACCATTCACACCAGCATACTTCACTAGAGCCGGGTATCCATCTTTAAATTCATTGTCAGGGCAGCACCGATACAGTGCTGGAAAATACTCAGCCAACCAACCAATAATGAAATGAATCCCAAAGCTCGGTTAAGCACTACCCGGATTACCTTGAAAGGTTGCCACCTTCCCCATTCCGTGATAGATATGTCCTTGAACAACGGGGGCTAAGGATATTTGTTTACCTTGAGCCATGAGCGAAGCCATCATGAACGTTTCTGGTCTAACAAACATATTATCTCCGGGTAGAACAAATTTGCTAAGCAAAAGAGCTATGAAAGCTGTCACTTCTCCATCTGTTGTAACCTGAAGTGATAAAGATTTCTTCATATGACCTTTTTCAAGTGAAATATGAGGATGTTTCTTACCACTTGAAGAAGAAGAGGATTCTCCAAATGCTTTGATGGAGTGTTTACCTCTGTAAAAATGGCGAACCCATTTGTACCAGGATACCTCTTTAGTACCTTCATGATCGCAAAGCTTGGCATGGATTTTCAAGAGCTCTACTACAGTGGGTGAACATTTGGTATCATTTAGAAGCTGCTTGTTAAGTGGTAAATATTCCTCATAAGGACTACCTAAAATAGGAAGACCACAAATCTGTTATAAATCGTTTAGAGAGATTCCTACTTCACCTCCTCCATGATGAAGTGTATTTGTTAAAGCACTCCAATGTTCACAAAATGCCTTCCACACCTCTTTATCATAGTAGTAAGGATATTGTGAAGCTCCAGCAAACCTGTAAATACTTGCTTGTTTCAGCTTCTCTGCATGTTTGCAAATAATGCGCTCAGTCCATTCCATAAGAGTGTCGATAAAAGAGGATAAACCACGAAACATAAACTCAACACCCCAATTCCTGCGCTCATCCATGAGTCTCTTCACAGTAGGATAAAATTCTTCGTCTACTTTAGAAAAGTCATCTTCAAGGTGGGTCTTTTCGAGAAGTACAGCTTTAAATAGTGGTCCGAAACCCTTTGTAGGCAGTATACACCCTTTTTCACCATATACAGAAAACTTGAAACTTCCTTTATGAATCTCATCCTTCCTTACTAAAGTGACAGCTTTCTTGGCAGAAGAGTTGACGTTCAATTCTGTAAAAGAAACAACTCTATTATAAGAAGGACCATACGCAACTTCCTTTCCATCATCTCTCGGAGCTCTTTGTGATTCGACTTGTCCATCAATCTTCATATGAGACTTCTGCAAAACAAAACTAAAAAAAAATATAGTAGACTTATATCTCATTCAGTAGGTTACAACACTAGAAACCTATATATAAAAGGGACATAAACATCGAGGACAAACTTTGAATGCGTTCAAGAATTCACACCATCAAAGTTTGGGGGCAACTGTTTGGTCATAAAATTTCATGATCTTATATTCATGGGTAGATAAATTAAAGGGACTATCAAGAAAGAAAAAAAAAAGAGAAAATTAGAACAGAAAGGGTTTTGATTAAAAAAAATGTTAAAACAAAAAAAAAGGAGGAAGTTAACAGTTGGAGGTTAGTAGTTAGTTTTCGGGTGGTTATTTTTGTCTGCACAAATAACTACTTACTTTCTATTTTCTATAAATTAGAGAAACGGAGAGGAAAGAGGGGTTGATATAAAAAAAACGATATCAAAACAAGAAGAATACGCAGAAGAAAGAGTGAATCAGAAAGAAAGAAGAAAGCACAGAAGAGACTACAAGATCACAAGGAGGGAAAGTACACAGAAATAATCAATAATACAGTGAATCATTTTATTTATTCTACTGTTTTTATTGTAAGTATAGGTTTCTCTTTCATCTTTCCATCTGTGATTTTCATTTGTGAAAAAGAGAGATCTAATCTCTAATCATTAATCTCACAAAAAAGGTACATGTTCATCATGGCTCTAAAAATTTTATCTATACATTTTCCCCTTTTTTCTTAGTGATCTTGCTTTAGTACCTCTCTCTCTGCACTTCCTAACTATAGCATACACATCTCTCATTTTTCGTCGAATGGTTCCATTTGACAATTTAAACAGAAAACATAAGTTATTCTTTTGTTAACTAATTTTCAAAGAAGATTTGGAAACAAGAGATTGATTGTTGTCGACCATTTTACTTCTGAAATACTACACTGAAGTCATAATCGTTTTAAACTACATATACATTGTTTTGAACCCGTAGTCGGAGGGAATCGATGGATTCCACCGCTACAAAAATCCGTAGTCGGAGGGAATCGATGGATTCCGCCACTACGACCCCGTAGTCGGAGGGAATCGATGGATTCCACCGCTACAAAAACCCGTAGTCGGAGGGAATCGATGGATTCCGCCACTACGACTCCGTAGTCGGAGGGAATCGATGGATTCCACCGCTACAAAAAAATCTGTAGTCGGAAGGAATCGATGGATTCCGCCACTACGGGAAAAAAAAACATAGTCAAATAGGCTAGGATAAGGAAACTGTATCACTAAATTTTCATTAAAACTGCAGAGTTTCGATCGAAATGAAAGACAAAACACAACAGCAAATACATGAACTATCCAGGATTTGCATCAATCACCCACAAGTATATCAATTGACTTCAAAGTTCTCAAAAATGAAAACTAGTCTACAGAAAACTAAATACATATTTGATTTTACATTTACAAATTACATAGTACATAAGTACATTCCTTTTCCAAATGAAGCTAAGAATGGAGGGTAAGAAGAGCTTTACCCGACTCATTTTCTGGGTTCAAACCAATCAGTAGAGCAAAACGGCATGTGGGTAGAGAGGTTTCTCTTCAGTTCGAACAACAAAAGGTCCTTTCGATATATGTTTCTGCAAGTAAAAAAAAACCGTCGAGAATTCATTTGATTTCAAATTCAAAAAAAAGGTTGCATTTTCAGATAATTTCTTAAATTAAAATGATAAAATTTATGAAATTAAATTCGTTGGATATTATTATACCTTATACACTTCCTTTTTAATTTAACCCTAGAATCATCAAAAAATCAACAAAAAGAGTCCTCACAAAGAAAAATAATTAGAGGTAAGCCAAAAGCTAGATTTACATACCTCAATAAAGCCAAAATTCTTGGAATCTTGTTGTAGAGTACAGGGGGACTTGGTCTTCTCATCAACAAAGTTTTCTTCATAATATGGAAAAAAAGGAGAGTCATTCCGGAGAGATTATTGACGACTCGTGCGGGAATAAGCAATTCAAAGGCTCAATTTCTTCACCATAACAATTTGGAGGCTCAATTTCTTCACCATGAACATGCTTAGAAGGGAGAAAGTGAAGGAGATGGTAAGGGAGCTAAGTCGTGAGAATTGAGTCTAATTTTGGGGATAAAAATGAAAAGAGAGATGTCAGCAGATGCTTTGTCCAATACATTTTTTTATTCAAATTTAACTTAATAAAAAAGGGAAATATACAAAGCACTATTAATGATGTATTGTCACGTGTAGGCAAAGCAGAGAGTCCTTTACATATTTAAATTTAACTTAAAAAAAAAAGGAATATATATACAAAGCACTATTTGTGCTGTTTATCACGTGAGGCAAGATGGACATGGAACATAGAAATCTAAGAATACATGTTGACTTTTCAAAAAAAGAAAAAGTAATAAGTTTTTAAGGGGTTAAAAATGTAAATTGGCTTTTCTAAGGAAAAAAAATGAAATTATATATATATATATATATATATATATATATATATATATATATATATATGTGTGTGTATATATAAATAATTAAAGTAATTTTAGTAAATAACCCATAAATAAAAGAACTACGTATGATTTGATGTCCATAAAACGGACTACGTAGAAAACTTGACTCGAAATTGGTTGAGTTCAATCACATAAAAAAAAATGACTTTCAAATATATATAAAATGTAAAAAAAATCTCTTAAATTAAACTAAGTTCAACTTAATTCCTAACATAGGATATGTAGGAAATTTAGCGCAAACAAATAATGCACTAAATTCAGTCACATAAAATAAACACAAAATAAAATAAAATAAACATAATCTAATTATGCACATGATATTAGGAGAATTAAGCAACCCTTCATAGAAGGTGGGTTTAATTTCATCCCTTTGATGCATGAACAAAAATATAAACCATGCAAATGATAGTTGAATTATATTTAGGCAACCCTTCATAGAAGGTGGGTCTAGATTACATCCTCTGATGCATGAAACCAACTGAACTACGTAAGGCTTGATTCTCTTTAAAGAGATACGTAGGCAACCCTTAAAAATATGGGTGCAGCACAATTAATAAAAACCCCTAAATATTTTGGTATTTATATTATTTCAAATCAAGAGGATAAAAAAATAGGGTCGAACTAAAATATATTTAAAAATGAAATAAAATAATGTTTTGGGATATTTATACACATTTTTCCTCAACATCATGCATATCATGTTTTGAAATTCAATCATCCATTCAAATCATTGCATATCAACTAATAAATGGGACTTCATCCCCAAGCCCTAGAAAGGGATCTAACTACTCATGGTGAAAAATACAAGAAAATATTTAACAAACATCATTCTAATATCTAACAACAAATAAAAATAGGAAAGGAAACTTAAAAACTGAAAAATAAAACACACTTAAAAAACTGAAACTTTCACTTACTCAAAGTATTCTTGAGAAAAACTTACTCAAAAAGAGGTTTTGATCTAAATTCTAAAGGTAAACAACGAGACATAGTGTTTTTGGCTAGCTCCTCTTCTAGTTGGGTGGTCATGGATATAATCAGAAGAGTTTTTTCTTTACCCTGAAACACCCCTAGAAAATTACTATATTATCCCAAAAAAATAGAAAAAATAACACACACACAACCAAGGGAAAAGGGGCCGACAGAGCTATTTTAGACCGACTTGGATCAGCCTAGGAGTTGGCCCATGGGTCCGTCCAACTACTTTTTGGTCATGACCGACCTAGGTTGGACCGAGTTTGGTCGGTCTAGGGATTGGTTCACTTTGGTTCTTTCTTACTTGCTAGCTAGTGTGGGTTGAAACAGGTCTTCTTGATCCATCTTGAGACACTTGTTTTGGATCTAGGAGGAACTCATTTGGATTATTAGGGGCTTTTTTGGATTATGGGAGACTTCATTTGAATATGAGGGATACCTTCTTTTGGATCGTGGAAGACAAACCTTCAATGCAAACTTCATTCGTCATGGAAGTTGCGGCTCACACAAGAAAATGTCAATGCATGGATTCGACTTGGATGAGGATGAAATGATCCTTTTAAGTTCCGATAACCCTAAAACACCTACAAAGACAATGACAAGGGAAGTAGGTATCCATTTGACCATATATGCACAAAAACTAATGTAAGTGTGAAGAGTATGAAAGCAATAGAGGAAAGGAAACGCATCAACTGAATTCATCAAATGAATCTGTTACAGATGCCCTATATATGTACAAATAGGTGGTTGTAATAAACTCTCATATTTGCATATAATGCCCTATACATTTTACTATTTCTATATATTGTGCATATCCCCCCTCAAGCTGGACGAGGAATGATGAGACCAAGCTTGCTAGAGAGGAAAGCATGTTGTTGTTCGCCCAAGGGTTTTGTAAAGATATCAACAAGTTGCAAGGATGAACGAACATGAGAGGTTGAGATGAAGCCACGTTGAACCTCATCACGAACATAGTGACAATCTAGGTGAAGATGTTTAGTTGGTTCGTGAAAAACTGGATTGGCAATGAGATGCTGAGCCGCCTTATTGTCACAATTTATGGTGATAGGTAGAGGGACATGAACATGAAGATCACTCAAAAGACCTTCAATCCAAACAATTTCGGAAGTTATAGCAGACATAGCCCGATACTCATCTCAGCACTGAACTTAGACATTGTTTTCTGCTTCTTGGTCTTCCATGACACAAGAGAGGATCCCAAGAAAGCACAATAGCTAGTAATAGACCGACAAGTGAAGGCACAAGAGCCCCAATCAGCATCACTGTAAGCACTCAGAGATAATGAAGAGGATGAAGGGTAGAAAAGAGCCAGATGGATAGTGCCTTGAGGTATTTAAGAAGATGAATGGCTGCATGCCAATGGGGAACACGAGGAGTGGAAAGAAATTGACTGAGTTGTTGTACAGAGAATGTAATATCAAGACGAGTCAGTGTGTGGTAGAGTAACTTGCCAACCAAGCGTCTATAAGACTCTGGTTCATCAAACAAAGGACCATCATTTGAAGCCAACTTTAAATTGCGTTGCATGAGGAATAAACTAGCTTTGCATTGCAACATATTCTAAAATGACAATATATCTAGGATGTATTTTCTCTGATTGAGAAAAAGACCAGTAGAAGATCTAGAAATCTCCATACCAAGAAAGAATTTGGCCAATCCAAGGTCCTTGATAGTGAAGGCTTTGTCAAAGGTTGTCTTGGTGCCTGAAATAGTGGAAGGAACATCACCAGTAAGCAAAAGATCATCAACATAAGCCACGGACACCGTAATACCAAAATTCTCCTTTTTGATGAAAATGGAATAGTCCTGCTTGGATTGAATAAGACCAAGCTGCAGTAATAATTCAGTAAGTTCCAAATTTCATTGCCTACTAGCCTACTTTAATCCATAGAGGGGTCTCTTAATATGACACACATGGCCAGAAATAGGCCGATTGTATCCTTGTGGAGGGGTCATGTACACTTTTTCATCTAGAAAACCGTGGAGAAAAGCATTGTTGATGTCTAACTAATGAAGAGGCCATGACTTGGCAGTTGCTAAAGCAAGAAGAATACTGATAGGTGATGGAATCACTATCATTTAGGTTAGTTTTTAGAGTCTTTTTATCACATAAGTGTCAGTTTATGCTACTAACTCCTTGATCCAGAAGAAGAAGACTAAAAGAAGATAAAAGAGGAGTTATAAGCACTTAGGAGTTGAAGACCATTCACGAAGCAAAGCTTTTGTTACCTCACCGCTCCCGCGGAGCAGTGTCACCGCCCCTACGGGTGACACCACATTTCGGAGCGCAGCCTGCGCCTTCGCCAGCGCTAGGAACGAAGACTGTCGCCGCCCCTGCGCCACTCCTTGGCGCCCCTGCGGTGACTTATCCTGAAGAAGCGAAGACCGGCGCCCCTGCGCCTCTACCTACGTCTCACCCTGCGGAGCTGTGGAGCCAAAGAGTCAGTGTCACCGCCCGTGCGATGACACTGGGCCGCCCCTGCGGCTCAGCATTTGAAGCGATAGAAAGTTGAAGAGTTAGACGTTTTAAGATCATTAATGACCTGCCCCTGCGGAACTGCCAGGCCACCCCTGCGGCCACGAAGAAGATCAAACGTTTTCGCCTGAACCGCCCCTGCGGTTCAGCAACAGAGACTTTACTCCGGTTGTTTACACCACCTTTATGGCATTAAAGGTGGCTGTTTTGGCCGGCCATTTACTCCTATTTAGTGCCATTTGTAGTATAAATAGACCCATGGCTGATTGCTAGGGGGAGGCATCATTTCCCGATTGTAATTCTCTCTTTTCCCTCTTGTTTCCTTTGTAATGAGCTTCTAGTTTTCCTTGTTACATTGGGTTGGTTTGAAGCTGCATTATTACTTTAGTTGTAAGTACCTTTCTAATATAAGTTTTATTCAGTAATGCTTTGTGTTTCTTGATCTTTATTTATCTAAATTGCATGTTTTATTATCACTTAAGATTGATCACCTTAAGTTCTAAGTGCATGCAAAGAACTAGGATTAATAGATTCCGGGTTCGGGTCTTTAGTCTAGTAGTAACCTTTAAGTAATAACGGGTTGTAATTGCTTGAAGGAAAAGAAACACAAATATAAAGATTAGTTTAACGGTTTTAATCTTCTCTTTATATCCCTTAGTCTTTGTTTGAAAGCTAACTTGTGACTTGTTCTTGTAGATTTACGGAACACTAACTTGTTAAGTTGTGTTGATGCCGGTTGGTTCAACACATACATATGATCAAGACGGGAACATTACTTAAAAACCTGTAAAAAGGAACTCACCAAAGTAGTAATCGCATGCTAAGAATCAACCTAGTGTAGATTCACTCATCATCATCATATCAATCTCATTTACTTGCTTTTTAGTTTTGTGTGCATCAATTCATCCAAACCCCCCCCCTTTTGTTACTTTGTTCTATAATCAATAATTGAATTTAATAAAAATATCACAAAGTCTCTTGGGTTCGACCCTTACTTGACCGCTATACTTGTTCTAGTGTTAAGTTAAGATTTATTTTGATAAGATAAAAACGACCTTAAAAAAAGTTCTTGTCAAATACGAATTGTTGTGAACTTAGCAACAGGTGAAAATGTGTGTTTATAGTCTTTATCTTTAACCTGACTATAGCCCTTAGCAACTAATCTTGCCTTATAGCGATCAACAATACCATCTTGTTTGTATTTGACTTAAACCCACTTGGAACCTATGGGTTTGTGACTAGGGGGAAAATAAGTTAATTCCCATGTGCAATTATTTTCAAGGGCAACGATCTCTCGATTCATGACTTCAACCCAAAGAGGATGATTTTTGGCTTCATTATAATGGAAAGGTTCAAAATGGGAAATCATATTGCATAGGGACTGAACATAGGTAGGGTTAGAGAAGGAGGTGTGTAATTGAGAAAGAAAAGGATTAGGTGAAGAAAAAATGGAGGAGCACACATAGTCATGGAGCCTGGATGGTTTAGTAGTTTGCCTATGTGGACGTGAAGGAGGAATGAGAGGATTAGGAGATGGAGAAGAAGCAAAAGGAACTGGGATAGGATTAGAAAAAGAAGGTGATAGCATGAATTATAGTCTATATTTTGGGGTTTGTTTGGACGTTTTATCTTTCATATTCTGCATGTTTGTATGTACATTATGTGATTTTACTACCATTTCATCTACCTTTGCGAGAATCGAGGTCTACACCTAGTTTCGTTGTAATTGCAGGTAATATGGTACGTTTTGCATCAAAAAGGAGCAAAAGAAGTCAAGAGTCATTTGGAGCTACATCCAGGAAGCACAGCCATGGATTGAAGATTCACTTTGGAGCAGATTCAAGAGATTCCACATTCTGAGTCACCTCGGTTGACCAGAGGTTCACCTCGACCGAGGCGATCCAGAGATGCCGACTCGACCGAGGCGAATACCTAGGACGCGGCGAGAATATTTTATTCTTGGAAGAGATCTTTTAATTTTGGAAAGTGATCTTATATTTTTGGGCTGAGCTTCTGGAAGGAAGGAGATATGCAGAATCATATATTTTACCTATTTTTATGGGAATATATCTTTCTAAGATATTTTATCTTTGGAGGATTATTTTCCTATAAAAAGGGTCGGATTTCCCATAATTCCGACATCCGCTTACAGCTGGAAATCACGCTATACCGTCGATCAGGGTTTATACGACGCAGCAGCCACAGTATACTCCAAGTTGGGAGTTGTTGAAGAACCTTTTTGAAGGTTGAAGGAAGGTTGAAGATCATAGCTTTTTATAGCTTTTTGAAGGGTTTTGTAAGATTGTCTTCAATTCCCTCATTGATTGTCTTGTCTTGTTGGATTGCTATCCAAGGAACGCTTGGTTTGTGATATTTGATTCAGTTATTGAAGTCTTTTTATTAAATTCTTCTTTGTTCAAATAATTCACCTTCTTCCCATATATTTTAATACTTTCATAATGATGATGAGTGGCTAATTTCCTTGTGTGATTCTAGGGTGATTGGCTGAAGGTTGTGGGAAAAACAATGATAGAATAGTCTTAGATTCCAGTAGGATCCTGAAAGTTCGAGCCTTTAACCTTAACCCTAAGCATCTCGTTCGGTTGATGAACATCTCGGCCGGGGTGGAATTCTTCTGACCGAGGTGACTTATCCGACCTAAAACAGAAAGTTAAGTGTTAGAGTTTGCTAAATCCTATTCTTATTACACCTTCCTGGTTCAATGCAAGCTTAGGATGAGACTTACCCGGTAATTCCTTAGTTTGTGTATTAACGATCATAAGTGTAGGTAATAAAGGTTTATCCTTTATTGGGGTTTGAGTGTGCTTCCATCCCATCTTTGTGAGTTAGCCTGAGACTTACCCGGTAAAGGTTGATTCTATTCCCTTAGATGGTGTGTTAGTTTGAGGTTATAGTTCTTTATCTTGATTCCTTGAGACTTACCCGGTAATAGGAGTTACGGTTTAGGATTAGTGTGTAGTGAGACTTACCCGGTGATCTACTCCACTTTAGTAACACCTTCCCCACGCAAAAATCTCAGCTTTGTCCGCTTATCTATAGATCTTGAGTTGGAACCACAACTTGATGCTTTAATCCCTAGAATTGCATGCTTGCTTATTTGACATCTTATTCATCTTTGATTGTGTTAATCGCTCTTGTGGTTAGAATTAACGTAGCATACCGTGTTAACTTTGTTTCACTAAGTCCCTGTGATCGACCCCTGGAATTTTCTTGCTTTTACTACGATTGACCCGTACACTGCGGGTTCGCATCCTTGTTTTAAGCTTAAGTCTAGGGTTATAAATTTAAAGCTTGCACACACCGTTTGGAGCGAACAAGTTTTTGGCGCCGTTGCCGGGGACTTGGTCTAGACCGAGCCGGTACGGTTTGCTCTTGGGGCATTTGCCCCGTTTCATCTTACCACTCTACTTGAGTGACTTTTGCAGGTTCTTTCTTAGGTATATGCGAAGAACCCGCGCTGGGAAGGAAATCGTTCCTTACGATCCCGAACCGGAAAAGACATACAAGAGACGCTTAAGAGAAGCGAAAATGGCCCAACAAGACGATCACGATCTTGCGGCCCAATTGAGAGAGACACAGGAGCTGCTACGTCTCAGTAAAGAAGAGCTAAGGCAAGAGAAAGAAGAGAATCAAGCCAAGACTGCAGCAATCGAAGCTGAGATTGCAGCCATTCGGAACCAGATTCTACTTCGACCGATGCAGGATCCAGTAGTTGATCCTCGACCGATGCAGGATCCAGTAGTCGATCCTCGACCGAGGCAGATTCCAGTACCCGACGCCCCGGTCTATGTACATCAACCTCGGATACCAGTCCGAGGTGTTCTTCTTGCAGGAATCCCGCAAACCCTAGGTCAAAGGATGGACCCTAATCAGCAGCTGAGGCGTCCAGGGGTGAACCTAGGAGATCCAGCGGATCATGACTACGAACTTCGACCGCAAGTTCTAGCCATGATTCGCCAATGTCAATTCGGAGGGCTAGAGAAGGAGTCACCGCATCAACATCTTCAAAACTACGAGATCTTGATGGAGACCTTGCGACCTTCTAGAATTGAAAATAACAACTACAAGCTAAGACCTTTTTACTTTTCTTTAAAAGATAGAGCTCTTACTTGGTATCAATCTCTTCCTCCAGGAAAAATTAGCACATGGGAGGAGATTACTACGGAATTCCTAACCAAATTCTTTCCACCTTCAAAGACCGCTGAAATGAGGGGAAAGATCAATGCTTTCATCATGAAGGACAAGGAGAGCTTGTCCAAGTCTTGGGAGCGGTTCAAGGATATCCTTTTGGATTGCCCACATCATGGGATTCCAAAGATCGAGTTGTTGGAGATCTACTTCAAAGGGCTGGACGGAAACACCCAGTTCAATCTCCAACTACTCTCCGCCGGTACATTCATGGACATGGCGGTTGATGATGCATGGGACTTCATTGAGAAGCAAGCCTTGCACATGGAGAAGTATACCCACCAAGGAGCCGAAGGTGGAGTTAAAAGAGTCAACTTTCAAGAGACTCAACCCAACAACAATCAACTCACATCATTGAAGAATGACGTGAAGGAATTAAAAGAGCTCTTGATGGCTCAAACTAGGAAGGAAGAGCAAGGGCAAAGGAACAACAACAACAACGGGTACCGTAACAACAATAACGGTCCCCGAAACAACAACTACAACAACAATAGAGGATCCAACAGCAACAACTGGAGGGCGAATAACCAAAATAACGGTAACAATCATTCGAACTCCAACTCTAATGATTCCTCTAATCCTTTCCTCTCTTCCCCTTCTTCCTCTTCTACTCCATTGAAAAGCCAAGGGCAAGGATCAAGTTCGTCTCAACCGGAAAAGAAAGACGCAGTTCTGGAGGCAATCTTGATCAAGCTCGGCGCTATGGAGAATTCTATGACTTCATTTTCGAGGGCCCAAAAGTCCCTTGAACAACAACTTGCTAATAGGGCGAATGAAGCGCCAAGAGATCCAGGGAAGCTTCCAGCAAAGACGGAAACTAACCCTAAGGGCCAGTGTATGGCCATAACGACGAGGAGTGGACTCAAAACTGCCGATCCAGTACCTCGCTCGACGCAGACCACCTCGGTCCAGATCCAGTCGAAGAACACCTCGACCGAGATGCCAACCGAGGCGGCGCAACAGAAAGCAGGAGGAACGACAGAAGCTTATGTTCCACCTCCTGCATATAAACCACCACTTCCATTCCCTCAGTCCAGAGCCAGAGCACATCTAGACAAGCACTTCGGTAAGTTCCTTGACTTGATGAATAAGCTACATATTAACATTCCTTTCCTTGATGCTATTCTAGGTATGCCCGCCTATGGGAAGTTCTTAAAAGAAATCTTATCAAGGAAGAGGAAGCTGGAGGATGTTGGTGAAGTTAGGATGACATCTAAATCTTCGGAACTCATAAAGATCATGAAGGAGAAGATGCCACCTAAATTGAGAGATCCCGGCTCATTTTGCATTCCCATTCAAGTTGGGGATGTCACTTGTGAAGCCCTTTGCGATCTAGGAGCCAGCGTGAGCATCATCCCGCTGGAGCTATGCACTAAGATCGGTCTTGGAGAGCCCAAACCGGTCAAGTTTCGACTCTACATGGCGGATCGCTCCATTACCCATCCCGTGGGCATTTTGGAGGACGTTCCGGTCAAGTTAGGTAATTTCTATCTTCCTATAGATTTTGTCGTACTTGACATTCCCGCAGATTATCCTGTTCCCATCATTCTCGGGAGGCCATTTCTAGCAACTTCGGGTTGCAATGTGGATTGCAAGAACGCCAAGTTGAAATTCAACGTTGGTGGCGATGAGGTGGAGTTCGCACTACTTGCAGCCATGAAAGGGGAGCAACTAACTGATGATATCTTCAACATCTACGATGAAGAAGAGTCAAGAGAATTGGTGAGCTCTATCCTTATTAACGATCCACTCGAAAGAGTTATTAGCTTCAGTTTAATGGAGGAAGGTATAGATGCTTCTTGTGATGCAGATATACAGAGCTTGAGGGCACTGGAAGAGGATCCAGGAGCTAAAACTGAGAAGCTAGTCCAGGAAACGAAGAATTCCAGCCTCGGATCCAGTAGCAGTACCTCGACCGAGGCACCTTCTGGACAGAGCGAGGCGTCTGAAGAACACCTCGTTCAACGCCTTTGCGCCTCGACCGAGATCGACAGCGAGACGATTCAAACTGAGACTGCATCTAGTCCAGTTTCTGACACCACTCCACTGGAAAGAGGGAAGCACAGATCCCTCTCAGAAAGCACCCCCAGTTGTGGAGCTTAAACAACTCCCTAGTCACTTGAGGTATATCTTTCTTGGGCCAGATTCTACTTATCCCGTTATTGTTAGTGCTTCCCTTTCCGATTCTGAATTAACTAAGCTAATGCATGTCCTGAGAAAGCATCGAAAAGCCATAGGTTACACCACGGATGATCTTATTGGCATTAAACCTTCTTTCTGCATGCATAGAATTCTAATGGAGGATAATCATAAGACTTCACGAGAACCTCAAAGACGGTTAAATCCGATCATGAAAGAGGTTGTGAAGAAGGAAGTTCTTAAGTTGTTGGATGCAGGTATTATTTATCCTATCTCGGACAGCAAGTGGGTTAGCCCGGTGCATGTCGTTCCGAAGAAAGGAGGGATGACCGTTGTGACGAATGAGAACAACGAGTTGATCCCAACAAGGACCGTTACGGGCTGGAGAGTTTGCATCGACTATAGGAAGCTGAACACGGCTACTCGGAAGGATCATTTTCCGCTTCCCTTCATTGATCAAATGCTCGAACGGTTGGCCCAGCATTCACACTTTTGCTACTTGGACGGCTATAGTGGATATTTCCAGATTCCTATCCATCCGGATGATCAGGAGAAGACCACTTTCACTTGTCCATGGGGGACGTTTGCCTATCGGAGGATGCCATTTGGATTGTGCAATGCACCAGCTACCTTCCAGCGATGCATGATGGCTATCTTTTCCGAATACATAGAGGAGATCATGGAGGTATTTATGGATGATTTTTCTGTATATGGTTCCTCTTTTGATGATTGCCTATCTAACCTTTCTCTAGTGCTTAAAAGATGTGAAGACACTAACCTTGTTTTGAATTGGGAGAAGTGTCATTTTATGGTTAACGAAGGCATTGTGCTAGGACACCTCGTTTCTAATCGAGGTATTGAGGTCGATCGAGCTAAGATCGAGACTATTGAGAAACTCCCTCCTCCTTGTTCTGTAAAAGGTGTGAGGAGTTTTCTCGGGCATGCAGGTTTCTACAGGAGATTCATCAAGGACTTCTCCAAGATTTCTAAACCTCTAACTAACCTCTTGAATAAAGATGTTGTTT
>BSUD01000001.1:142786524-142827807 GCA_033239045.1 Fagopyrum esculentum
AAGCGTTGATCTCCGCTCCCATTATCCAGCCTCCTGATTGGACCTTACCCTTTGAGGTCATGTGTGACGCTAGCGATGTAGCCGTAGGAGCGGTGCTTGGGCAGAAGAAGGATGGACGGACCACCGCCATTTACTATGCTAGCAAGACGCTAGATGAAGCACAACGCCACTACGCTACCACCGAAAAGGAGTTATTGGCGGTTGTGTATGCTTTCGAGAAGTTTCGTTCCTATCTAGTAGGGGCGAAAGTCATTGTCTACACCGACCATGCAGCCATTCGTTACTTGATGGCTAAGAAAGATGCCAAGCCGCGTCTTATTCGATGGATTCTCTTGCTTCAAGAGTTTGATCTAGAGATCCGCGATAAGAAGGGATCCGAGAATTCAGTTGCGGATCACCTCAGCCGGCTACCGGAATCTTCCCGCGAGACGGATAACCCACCCATAGACGATTCATTCCCCGATGAGCACTTGCACGTCTTGGAGCATTTGATGGATCTACTTACTTCACCCCACGATGGAGGTGAAGTATGGGGTGAGGGCACCTCCTACCTCCTTTGAGACGCATTATGGTCCAGCTAGCGACCTTAAATCAAGCGCTTCTTGGGAGGCAACCCAAGGTATTGCTCTTCTTTCCCGTTTTCTAGTCTAGCTTAGATAGTTTTTGTTTTTGCTTTGCTTTGCTTTGTTTTTGGCGTTTTGGACAGACAACAGGAAGGAGCACATCTGGAAGGACAGAAGTTCGAGAATCTGAGAAGAGAGAAGCACCTCGGTCACTGTCAGAGCATCTCGACCGAGTTGATTCTTGAGGCAACCGAGGCGACTAGGGTTTCTGCAGAACCGCCTCGGTCCATACCACCTCGGGCCAGTCGAGACCATCTCGACCGAGGTGACAGCAAATCCAGGAACAGTATAAAAAGGGGAAAAATTACTTTTCACTTTTTTTACCCCATTTCGACCGCGGCGGAACAGCAGCACCTCGCTCTCCCCTTTCTCGCTCGTTTTCGACGATTTCTGCTTCAAAACTGCGATTAAAGAGTAGAAGAGTCGATTGCTACCACGGATCTGCAGGAAATTTGAATGTTTCGACCGAAACGAGGTAAAAACGTTCGAAAACCCTAACTCGCTCGTTTACTGCGTATTGGGCTTTGGTTGCCCTTGATTTTGTTGAGGAAATCCATAAGTACCCCTTAGGAAGCATTTGTAGTGATTTTAGGGGGAAAAGAACTGAAAATCAGAGAGTTGGAATTCGAACTGTCTTCGCCTCGGTCCAGTCGGTCTGCACCTCGGTCGAGGTGATTCTTTGAGTTGTCAGTCAACCGAGATGGTCTGACAGTGTTGTTTTGAAAATGAGTTCTGACAGATTGCTAGCCCTTAGAGATAGATCCTCTCCTTCCCCTTCTTCTTCCTCATCCCGTCCCTACCGCCCGGTGATAGCATGAATTATAGTCTATATTTTGGGATTTGTTTGGACGTTTTATCTTTCATAATCTGCATGTTTGTATGTGCATTATGTGATTTTACTACCATTTCATCTACCTTTGCGAGAATCGAGGTCTACACCTAGTTTCGTTGTAATTGCAGGTAATATGATACGTTTTGCATCAAAAAGGAGCAAAAGGAGTCATGAGTCATTTGGAGCTACATCCAGGGAGCATAGCCATGGATTAAAGATTTACTTTGGAGCAGATTCAAGAGATTTCACATTCTGTTGTGACTCACCTCGGTTGACCATTGATTCACCTCGACCGAGGTGATCTAGAAACGCCGACTCGACCGAGGCGAACACCTAGGACGCGGCGAGAATATTTTATTCTTGGATGAGATCTTTTAAAATTGGAAAGTGATCTTATATTTTTGGGCTGGATTTCTGGAAGGAAGATCATATATTTAGGAGATCTATTTTGGAGATAAGATATATTTTATTAGGAAATTATCTTTTAAGATATTTCCTATAAAATTATCTTAAGAAAATATTTATATTAGGAGATAGGATATATTTTTATTAGGAAGTTATCTTTTAAGATATTTCCTATAAAATTATCTTAGGAAGATATTTATTTTACGGAAATATGGATAGATTTTATTAGGAAAATATCTTTTTAAGATATCTTATCTTTGGAAGGGTAATTTTCCTATATAAAGGGTTGGATTTTCCACAATTCAACCATCTTCGGATCATCGGCATCCGCTATCAGCGCAAGAGAGTCGTTTACGCAGCAGCAGCAGCATACTCCAATTTGGGAGCTTTCGAAGAACCTTTTTTGAAGGTTGAAGGAAGATTGAAGTCCATAGCTTTTATAGCTTTATTGGAGGGTTTTGTAAGATTGTCTTCAATTCCCTTATTGATTGTCTTGTCTTGTTGGATTGCTATCCAAGGAACGCTTTGCTGTGATATTTGATTCAGTTATTGAAGTCTTTTCATTAAATTCTTCTTTGTTCAAATATTCACCTTCTTCCCATATATTTTAATACTTTCATTATGATGATGAGTGGCTAATTTCCTTGTGTGATTCTAGGGTGATTGGCTGAAGGTTGTGGGAAAAACAATGATAGAATAATATTAGATTCCAGTAGGATCCTGAAAGTTCGAGTCTTTAACCTTAACCCTAAGCATCTCGTTCGGTTGATGAACATCTCGGCCGGGGTGGAATTCTTCTGACCGAGGTGACTTATCCGACCTAAACAGAAAGTTAAGTGTTAGAGTTTGCTAAATCCTATTCTTATTACACCTCTCTGGTTCAATGCAAGCTTAGGATGAGACTTACCCGGTAATTCCTTAGTTTGTGTATTAACGATCATAAGTGTAGGTAATAAAGGTTTATCCTTTATTGGGGTTTGAGTGTGCTTCCATCCCATCTTTGTGAGTTAGCCTGAGACTTACCCGGTAAAGGTTGATTCTATTCCCTTAGATGGTGTGTTAGTTTGAGGCAATAGTTCTTTATCTTAATTCCTTGAGACTTACCCGGTAATAGGAGTTACGGTTGGGATTAGTGTGTAGTGAGACTTACCCGGTGATCTACTCCACTTTAGAAACACCTTCCCCATGCAAATATCTCAGCTTTGTCCGCTTATCTATAGATCTTGAGTTGGAACCACAACTAGATGCTTTAATCCCTAGAATTGCATGTTTGCTTTATTTGACATCTTATTCATCTTTGATTGTATACTTGCTCTTGTGGTTAGCATCAACACTAGCATACCGTATTGGACTTTGTTTCACTAAGTCCCTGTGATCGACCCCTGGAATTTTCTTGCTTTTACTACGATTGACCCGTACACTGCGGGTTCGCATCCTTGTTTTAAGCTTAAGTCTAGGGTTATAAATTTAAAGCTTGCACACACCGTTTGGAGCGAACAGAAGTTCTTAAGTTGTTGGATGCAGGTATTATTTATCCTATCTCGGACAGCAAGTGGGTTAGCCCGGTGCATGTCGTTCCGAAGAAAGGAGGGATGACCGTTGTGACGAATAAGAACAACGAGTTGATCCCAACAAGGACCGTTACGGGCTGGAGAGTTTGCATCGACTATAGGAAGCTGAACACGGCTACTAGGAAGGATCATTTTCCGCTTCCCTTCATTGATCAAATGCTCGAACGGTTAGCCCAGCATTCACACTTTTGCTACTTGGACGGCTATAGTGGATTCTTCCAGATTCCTATCCATCCGGATGATCAGGAGAAGACCACTTTCACATGTCCTTGGGGGACGTTTGCCTATCGGAGGATGCCATTCGGATTGTGCAATGCACCAGCTACCTTCCAGCGATGCATGATGGCTATCTTTTCCGAATACATAGAGGAGATCATGGAGGTATTTATGGATGATTTTTCTGTATATGGTTCCTCTTTTGATGATTGCCTATCTAACCTTTCTCTAGTGCTTAAAAGATGTGAAGACACTAACCTTGTTTTGAATTGGGAGAAGTGTCATTTTATGGTTAACGAAGGCATTGTGCTAGGACACCTCGTTTCTAATCGAGGTATTGAGGTCGATCGAGCTAAGATCGAGACTATTGAGAAACTCCCTCCTCCTTGTTCTGTAAAAGGTGTGAGGAGTTTTCTCGGGCATGCAGGTTTCTACAGGAGATTCATCAAGGACTTCTCCAAGATTTCTAAACCTCTAACTAACCTCTTGAATAAAGATGTTGTTTTTGAGTTTTCGCAGGAGTGTCTTGATGCTTTTTACAGGATTAAGGAAGCGTTGATCTCCGCTCCCATTATCCAGCCTCCTGATTGGACCTTACCCTTTGAGGTCATGTGTGACGCTAGCGATGTAGCCGTAGGAGCGGTGCTTGGGCAGAAAAAGGATGGACGGACCACCGCCATTTACTATGCTAGCAAGACGCTAGATGAAGCACAACGCCACTACGCTACCACCGAAAAGGAGTTATTGGCGGTTGTGTATGCTTTCGAGAAGTTTCGTTCCTATCTAGTAGGGGCGAAAGTCATTGTCTACACCGACCATGCAGCCATTCGTTACTTGATGGCTAAGAAAGATGCCAAGCCGCGTCTTATTCGATGGATTCTCTTGCTTCAAGAGTTTGATCTAGAGATCCGCGATAAGAAGGGATCCGAGAATTCAGTTGCGGATCACCTCAGCCGGCTACCGGAATCTTCCCGCGAGACGGATAACCCACCCATAGACGATTCATTCCCCGATGAGCACTTGCACGTCTTGGAGCATTTGATGGATCTACTTACTTCACCCCACGATGGAGGTGAAGTATGGGGTGAGGGCACCTCCTACCTCCTTTGAGACGCATTATGGTCCAGCTAGCGACCTTAAATCAAGCGCTTCTTGGGAGGCAACCCAAGGTATTGCTCTTCTTTCCCGTTTTCTAGTCTAGCTTAGATAGTTTTTGTTTTTGCTTTGCTTTGCTTTGTTTTTGGCGTTTTGGACAGACAACAGGAAGGAGCACATCTGGAAGGACAGAAGTTCGAGAATCTGAGAAGAGAGAAGCACCTCGGTCACTGTCAGAGCATCTCGACCGAGTTGATTCTTGAGGCAACCGAGGCGACTAGGGTTTCTGCAGAACCGCCTCGGTCCATACCACCTCGGGCCAGTCGAGACCATCTCGACCGAGGTGACAGCAAATCCAGGAACAGTATAAAAAGGGGAAAAATTACTTTTCACTTTTTTTACCCCATTTCGACCGCGGCGGAACAGCAGCACCTCGCTCTCCCCTTTCTCGCTCGTTTTCGACGATTTCTGCTTCAAAACTGCGATTAAAGAGTAGAAGAGTCGATTGCTACCACGGATCTGCAGGAAATTTGAACGTTTCGACCGAAACGAGGTAAAAACGTTCGAAAACCCTAACTCGCTCGTTTACTGCGTATTGGGCTTTGGTTGCCCTTGATTTTGTTGAGGAAATCCATAAGTACCCCTTAGGAAGCATTTGTAGTGATTTTAGGGGGAAAAGAACTGAAAATCAGAGAGTGGAATTCGAACTGTCTTCGCCTCGGTCCAGTCGGTCTGCACCTCGGTCGAGGTGATTCTTTGAGTTGTCAGTCAACCGAGATGGTCTGACAGTGTTGTTTTGAAAATGAGTTCTGACAGATTGCTAGCCCTTAGAGATAGATCCTCTCCTTCCCCTTCTTCTTCCTCATCCCGACCTTCTATCCCGGTGATCCATGAGAGACACCGGGTAGATTATGACCGCATTGCTAGTCGTCCAGTCATCGCTCCTAGATTTCTGGACGTTTCTGCCTTTGACTGTCTCCATGTAGATGGAGAACTTAGGAGGATGATCACCACAGTCGGGCTGGATCAGTTTACTGAGATCCGAGCCCCAGCCTACCTTGAGCCTACCCTCGAGTTTGTCAGTTCCTTCACTTACCTCCCCACAGAGGGGGCTGTGAAGTACCGGTTGATGAACCGGAACTACCTAGTACCTCTTGCCTACTGGAGAGACATTTTTGGCTTCCCTACCCCCACCGCTGTAGATTTCCCGACCCGAGCTGTAGCTAGAGAGTTCTGGGGTCAGATTGCCCACATTACGAGTCATGCAGACAGGTGGCGCCCTGGTGATTCCAGGGCGAAGCTTATCTATCATCTAGTTTTTCGGTTGGCACACAGGATCTTCAGCGAGACGCTTCTGGCGCGTACTGAGACGCCCCAGAAGGTCCGACAGGGGGAGCTCTTCTCCTTATACTGCATGGTCACAGGGGGATACCCTGACTTTGGCTTGATGCTGGCAGAGGATCTGCACAGGATCAAGGCCAAAGGGAAGGGTGATATATGCTGCGGAGGTATAGTGACCCATATCGCTAGGTATCAGGATATGGATCTGAGTAGGTGTACCATGGTGGCGGCTGCCAAGCCGCTCGGACTTCAGGAGATGATTACACGGCGGATTCTAGTTCCCCGTGGACTGACTACACCCTACGTTGCTATGCCTTGGGAGCGGACTGCACCTCAGGGCATCAGATGGTCTGCACAGTTCTCGGTCTTCAACCCGCACTTCTGGCAGACAGCATGGGCTCCACTTATGGAGGATTACAGAGAGGGAGCAGCTGCACCTGCAGAGGAGGCTGAGGAGGCTGAGGATGAGGATGACGACGATGAGACAGTTGATGAGAGAGGAGGCGGCGTCCCGATGGACACAGGGACGGATACTGCTGGGACGAGCGCGCCTCCCATTATTGATTTAGATGAGGATGAGGAGGACACTGAGCCGGCGCCAGCTGAGACTTCTCCAGTCAGGCCCGCTAGGCGCAGGAGGGGAGTTAGGGACAGAGCTGCACACCGACGGATCGATGACCTGACGGATCAGGTTATCGACTCATATGCCGCACTTTCATTGGACATCCGCGAGATGCAGGAGCGGCAGCATCATCAGCACATGATGGCTCAGCTACAGTTCCAGCGTATCATGGGCTATCCCTATGATCCTACTCAGTTCCCCTACATACCACCACCACCACCGGATCGAGACTACTGAGGAGCTGCAGGGTTTTATTTATTATATTTTTATGCAGTTCGGCTCTTTATCCGGTGAGTCCTCTTTCATTTAGACTTTTATTATACCCACTGGGACAGTGTGTCTCAAGTATGGGGTATTTGATGTATTATTTGACTACGTGACTACTTGATGTATTCGATACTTTTGATGTATTATATTCATCGGATACTTTCATATTTATGCTTCACTTGCCTTTATATGATTATCTGATATTACATGCATACCTACAGATTATTTGATTGAGAAAAACGTCAAAACCGAACCGAAAAGAAAAAAAAAAAACGGTTTTAAAAAAAAAAATTTTCGACCTCGACCGGGACAATTCTGGCGAAACGAGGTGTTTCACCTCGGTTGAACCAAGAACATCTCGATCGAGGTGGCGTAACAGAAAATTTTCGAAAATGATTTTTGTGCTACTTGTCTAGATATGATCTCAGTGAAGATTTTGTTTACTTACTGGTTTTAAATTCTTTGTGTGTTTGAAAGGTTTTATAATATGTTTAAGTTGCTAAATGCTTTGTTTGAAATTATTAGCATGTTTAATACTTTGTTTTTATCCAAATTATGTTAAATTTGAAGGTTGACACCGCAGGTTAAGTTCTCTCACATTCTTCTTGGAAAGACCAAGGCAATTCATTCTCTTCTTTCTTCTTCTTCTTGATCATGCTTAGCCCCTCATAAACATTTTGCCTCCCTTTACCTATCCGGGAATTTGGAAGCAAGCAAAGTGGTGAAAGCAAGTTAAAGTTGAAGGTGGCTGGAAGTGAAAGTGTTAGAAAGTAATTTTAGGTTTGGGGAAGTCAATCATGAAGATGAGTAACTCGGCACCATTCACATAGCCGGGTGTTTGTGTCTTGCCAAAGTCGGATTGAGCGATATTCCTAACGGGTCATGGTATGTGCATCAAGGGTTTGATGCATCTCGAGAAATTGATGATTGCAGATTTCCTAGGCTTCGGTTATTGTGCACCTCTGTCCATGCATCCCAAAAAGTAAAGTAAAAGAAAAAGTGTGAGATAAGCAAAGCTTATTGGTGGAAGATGTTGCAAGTTGAAGTGAAAGTGAAGTTCATCCTTTTCCCGGATTCTAACACCACATTACCTTACATACATCCCTACCCTACACGTTTCTTGACTTTTTCTTTTGGGAAGCCCTTGAGACCTTGAGCTTGTTGATTGACTTAGCGGTTTAAACTGGATTATACATGATTAATTTTGATAATTATGATTTATTATGCATTCTATGATTTTATGCAAAGATGAACAACTTTCTTATATTTATAAAATGTTTTGATCATATTGAGTTTTTAATTCCAGGAAGTATTCTCTTAGAGTGATCTATGATAGTTACACACCATAAAATGTTTTTTGAAAGACTTTTTCATTGATTTTCTTGACTTATAATCCATTCTATCTTGTCTTCTATATGAGGAACTTGCTTGGGGACAAGCAAGGGCTAAGTATGGGGTATTTTGATAGCATGAATTATAGTCTATATTTTGGGGTTTGTTTGGACGTTTTATCCTTCATAATCTGCATGTTTGTATGTACGTTATGTGATTTTACTACCATTTCATCTATCTTTGCGAGAATCGAGGTCTACACCTAGTTTTGCTGTAATTGCAGGTAATATGGTACGTTTTGCATCAAAAAGGAGCAAAAGGAGTCACGAGTCATTTGGAGCTACAACCAGGGAGCATAGCCATGGATTAAAGATTCACTTTGGACCAGTTTTGAGAGATTTCACATTCAGTTGTGACTCACCTCGGTTGACCATTGATTCACCTCGACCGAGGTGATCCAGAGACGCCGACTCGACCGAGGCGAACACCTAGGATGCGGCGAGAATATTTTATTCTTGGATGAGATCTTTTAAAATTGGAAAGTGATCTTATATTTTTGGGCTTGGCTCCTGGAAGGAAGGAGATATGCAGAATATATATTTTACCTATTTTTATGGGAAGATATCTTTCTAAGATATTTTATCTTTGGAGGGTTATTTTCCTATAAAAAGGGTTGGATTTCCACAATTCCATCATCAGGCTATACCGTCGATCAGGGTTTACGCAGCAGCAGTAGCATACTCCAATTTGGGAGTTTTTGAAGAACCTTTTTGAAGGTTGAAGGAAGATTGAAGTCCATAGCTTTTATAGATTTATTGAAGGGTTTTGTAAGATTGTCTTCAATTCCCTCAATTGTTGTCTTGTCTATTTGGATTATTATCCAAGGAACGCTTTGTTGTGATATTTGATTCAGTTATTGAAGTCTTTTCATTAAATTCTTCTTTGTTCAAATATTCACTTTCTTCCCATATATTTTAATACTTTCATTATGATGATGAGTGGCTAATTTCCTTGTGTGATTCTAGGGTGATTAGCTGAAGGTTGTGGAAAAAACAATGATAGAATAATCTTAGATTCCAGTAGGATCCTGAAAGTTTGAGTCTTTAACCTTAACCCTAAGCATCTCGTTCAGTCGATGAACATCTCGGCCGGGGTGGAATTCTTCTGTCCGAGGTGACTTATCCGACCTAAAACAGAAAGTTAAGTGTTAGAGTTTGCTAAATCCTATTCTTATTACACCTTCCTGGTTCAATGCAAGCTTAGGATGAGACTTACCCGGTAATTCCTTAGTTTGTGTATTAACGATCATAAGTGTAGGTAATAAAGGTTTATCCTTTATTGGGGTTTGAGTGTGCTTCCATCCCATCTTTGTGAGTTAGCCTGAGACTTACCCGGTAAAGGTTGATTCTATTCCCTTAGATGGTGTGTTAGTTTGAGGTTATAGTTCTTTATCTTGATTCCTTGAGACTTACCCGGTAATAGGAGTTACGGTTTAGGATTAGTGTGTAGTGAGACTTACCCGGTGATCTACTCCACTTTAGTAACACCTTCCCCACGCAAAAATCTCAGCTTTGTCCGCTTATCTATAGATCTTGAGTTGGAACCACAACTTGATGCTTTAATCCCTAGAATTGCATGTTTGCTTGATTGACTTCTTATTCATCTTTGATTGTGTTAAATTACTCTTGTGGTTAGCATTGACATTAGCATACCGTATTGACTCCGTTTCACCGAGTCCCTGTGATCGACCCCTGGAATTTTCTTGCTTTTACTACGATTGACCCGTACACTGCGGGTTCGCATCCTTGTTTTAAGCTTAAGTCTAGGGTTATAAATTTAAAGCTTGCACACACCGTTTGGAGCGAACAAGTTTTTGGCGCCGTTGCCGGGGACTTGGTCTAGACCGAGCCGGTACGGTTTGCTTTTGGGGCACTTGCCCCCGTGATACTAACTACTCTTTCTATGAGTTTTGTAGTTTTCAGGATTTCCGATGACTACATTTGATCCAGCCTGGATAGCAAGACAAAGTGCTAGGGCGGACCATTATGAATACTTGGAGGAGAAGTACTCCTTCTATTGGTTCAACAATGAATGGGAAAGAGAAGAGGCCATTCAGCATGAACTTTCGATATGGGATGAGAAGAACGTTCCTAAAAACATTTATGAGCAACCTTTTGAAGACTCTCTCGAATCAAGATTGGAGAAGTTGATGAAGAAGGTGGAGGAGCTCAAGGAAAGCACCCTATCCTATGCTAAGCCGAAAGAGGAGCATAAGGAAGTGTTGCACGTTCCAAGCATTCCTCTTGTTGAACCGGAAGTTTCTCCTGAAGCTTTTGTGGAAGCGGAGGATATGGAAGATCTCGATCCAACTGCCGAGACCTCGGCCGAGGTGTCAGAGATCTCGACCGAGATGGAAGAAGAATTTGTAGAACTGCAAGATGCAGCAAACCCTGACCAAATTACTGAGACTGTGGTCAAGGTGGAGGAAAGGAATGCACCGGAAAGTTGGAGGTCTCTTCCGAAAGAACCTCCTAAAATCAAGATGAAGTCTTCCTTGAAATTGTTGGAAGAAGAAGCTCCTTGGATTATAAGGAGTGGAGTTAGCAAGCACTTCACCGTTAAGGCAATGAAGTGTCTTTTGTTCAAGTATGGGGTCCCTCGCATGCTAAGGACCTTGTACCATCCCCAAGCTATAGAAGGGGAAGCTACTAGGATTCTCGAGAAGCTGTTTTCTCGATCAAGGAAAGGATGGGATGAAAGACTGAGTTATGTCCCATGGACAAAGAGGAAGACCGGTAGGATTCCGGTGAGAACCAAATCGTACAAGCTTGTACGTAGGAAATCCTACCATTTGCCGGTGAAATTAGGAACCGGAACCTTTTTGGAAGAATTTTATGATGGATGTGATGAGCACTCCATGGTGTTCAAGGTACATTGAGTAATTCTATGGAGAAGGGTCCAGCTAGCGACCTTAAACCAAGCGCTTCTTGGGAGGCAACCCAAGGTATTGCTCTTCTTTCCCGTTTTCTAGTCTAGCTTAGATAGTTTTTGTTTTTGCTTTCCTCTAGACAACAACCAGGTATTCCAAAAGGAAGGATCACAGTTCAGGAGCTACACTGGAAGAACAAAATTTCGAGAAGTTGAGGAAACAAGCTTTACTGAGATACATCTCGGGTACTGTCAGAACACCTCGACCGATATGTGCTTCGCCAACCGAGATGGTCTTATCTGGGAGCTGTTTCTTACTTCTTCATGCAGTTTAGCTATGTTCGGTGAGTATCCTGTCCTTAGACTTATTCTGACCCACTAGGACAGTGTGTCCCAAGTATGGGGTGTTTGTACTTATTTGACTACTTGACGTTATTTGACTACTTTTGATGTATGATATTATTTATCGGATATTTTCATATTCATGCTTTATCTGCATTTATATGTTTATCTGAGATTGCATGCATACTTACAGGTTATTTGATTGAGAAAAACGTCGAAACCGAGAAAAAAATTTGGTTTTAAAAAAAAATCTTTTGACCTCGACCGGGATAGTTCTGGCAAAACGAGGTGTTTCACCTCGGTTGACCCAAGAACATCTCGACCGAGGTGGGTTAACTGAGAGTTTTCGAAAACGATTTTTGTGTTACTTATCTGGATATGATCTCAGTGAAGATCTTGTTTACTGACTGGTTTTAAATTCTTTATATGTTTGAAATGTTTTATGATATGTTTAAGTTGCTAAATGCTTTGTTTAAAATTATTAGCATGTTTAATACTTTATTTTTATCCAAATTATGTTGAATTTGAAGGTTGACACCGCAGGTTAAGTTCTCTCACTTTCTTCTTGGAAAGACCAAGGCAATTCATTCTCTTCTTCTTCTTCTTCTTGATCATGCTTAGCCCCTCATATACATTTTGCCTCCCTTTACCTATCCGGGAATTTGGAAGCAAGCGAAGTGGTAAAAGCAAGTGGAGTTAAAGTTGAGAAGTGGCTGGAAGTGAAAGTGTTAGAAAGCAATAATAGGTTTGGGGAAGTCAATCATGAAGATGAGTAACTCGGCACCATTCACATAGCCGGGTGTTTGTGTCTTGCCAAAGTCGGATTGAGCGATATTCCTAACGGGTCATGGTATGTGCATCAAGGGTTTGATGCATCTCGAGAAATTGATGATTGCAGATTTCCTAGGCTTCGGTTATTGTGCACCTCTGTCCATGCATCCCAAAAAGTAAAGTAAAAAAAAAAAAAGAGAAAAAGTGTGAAATAAGCAAAGCTTATTGGTGGAAGGTGTTGCAAGTCAAAGTGGAAGTGAAGTTCATCCTTTTCCCGGATTCTAGCACCACATTACCTTACATACATCCCTACCCTACACGTTTCTTGACCTTTTCTTTTGAGAAGACCTTGAGACCTTGAGCTTGTTGATTGACTTAGCGGTTTAAATCGGATTATACATGATTAATTTTGATAATTATGATTTATTATGCATTCTATGATTTTATGCAAAGATGAACAACTTTCTTATATTTATAAAATGTTTTGAGCATATTAAGTTTTTAATTCCAGGAAGTATTCTCTTAGAGTGATCTATGATAGTTGCACACCATAAAATAATTTTTGAAAGACTTTTTCATTGATTTTCTTGACTTATAATCCATTCTATCTTGTCTTTTATATGAGGAACTTGCTTAGGGACAAGCAAGGGCTAAGTATGGGGTATTTTGATAGCATGAATTATAGTCTATATTTTGGGGTTTGTTTGGACGTTTTATCTTTCATATTCTGCATGTTTGTATGTACATTATGTGATTTTACTACCATTTCATCTACCTTTGCGAGAATCGAGGTCTACACCTAGTTTCGTTGTAATTGCAGGTAATATGGTACGTTTTGCATCAAAAAGGAGCAAAAGAAGTCAAGAGTCATTTGGAGCTACATCCAGGAAGCACAGCCATGGATTGAAGATTCACTTTGGAGCAGATTCAAGAGATTCCACATTCTGAGTCACCTCGGTTGACCAGAGGTTCACCTCGACCGAGGCGATCCAGAGATGCCGACTCGACCGAGGCGAATACCTAGGACGCGGCGAGAATATTTTATTCTTGGAAGAGATCTTTTAATTTTGGAAAGTGATCTTATATTTTTGGGCTGAGCTTCTGGAAGAAAGGAGATATGCAGAATCATATATTTTACCTATTTTTATGGGAATATATCTTTCTAAGATATTTTATCTTTGGAGGATTATTTTCCTATAAAAAGGGTCGGATTTCCCATAATTCCGACATCCGCTTACAGCTGGAAATCACGCTATACCGTCGATCAGGGTTTATACGACGCAGCAGCCGCAGTATACTCCAAGTTGGGAGTTGTTGAAGAACCTTTTTGAAGGTTGAAGGAAGGTTGAAGATCATAGCTTTTTATAGCTTTTTGAAGGGTTTTGTAAGATTGTCTTCAATTCCCTCATTGATTGTCTTGTCTTGTTGGATTGCTATCCAAGGAACGCTTTGTTTGTGATATTTGATTCAGTTATTGAAGTCTTTTTATTAAATTCTTCTTTGTTCAAATAATTCACCTTCTTCCCATATATTTTAATACTTTCATAATGATGATGAGTGGCTAATTTCCTTGTGTGATTCTAGGGTGATTGGCTGAAGGTTGTGGGAAAAACAATGATAGAATAGTCTTAGATTCCAGTAGGATCCTGAAAGTTCGAGTCTTTAACCTTAATCCTAAGCATCTCGTTCGGTTGATGAACATCTCGGCCGGGGTGGAATTCTTCTGACCGAGGTGACTTACCCGACCTAAAACAGAAAGTTAAGTGTTAGAGTTTGCTAAATCCTATTCTTATTACACCTTCCTGGTTCAATGCAAGCTTAGGATGAGACTTACCCGGTAATTCCTTAGTTTGTGTATTAACGATCATAAGTGTAGGTAATAAAGGTTTATCCTTTATTGGGGTTTGAGTGTGCTTCCATCCCATCTTTGTGAGTTAGCCTGAGACTTACCCGGTAAAGGTTGATTCTATTCCCTTAGATGGTATGTTAGTTTGAGGTTATAGTTCTTTATCTTGATTCCTTGAGACTTACCCGGTAATAGGAGTTACGGTTTAGGATTAGTGTGTAGTGAGACTTACCCGGTGATCTACTCCACTTTAGTAACACCTTCCCCATGCAAAAAATCTCAGCTTTGTCCGCTTATCTATTGATCTTGAGTTGGAACCACAACTTGATGCTTTAATCCCTAGAATTGCATGTTTGCTTATTTGACATCTTATTCATCTTTGATTGTGTTAATCGCTCTTGTGGTTAGAATTAACGTAGCATACCGTATTGACTTTGTTTCACTAAGTCCCTGTGATCGACCCCTGGAATTTTCTTGCTTTTACTACGATTGACCCGTACACTGCGGGTTCGCATCCTTGTTTTAAGCTTAAGTCTAGGGTTATAAATTTAAAGCTTGCACACACCGTTTGGAGCGAACAAGTTTTTGGCGCCGTTGCCGGGGACTTGGTCTAGACCGAGCCGGTACGGTTTGCTCTTGGGGCATTTGCCCCGTGTTGTCTTACCACTCTACTCGAGTGACTTTTGCAGGTTCTTTCTTAGGTATATGCGAAGAACCCGCACTGGAAAGGAAATCGTTCCTTACGATCCCGAACCGGAAAAGACATACAAACGACGCTTAAGAGAAGCGAAGATGGCCCAACAAGACGATCACGATCTTTTGGCCCAATTGAGAGAAACGCAGGAGCAGCTACGACTCAGTAAGGAAGAACTAAGGCAGGAAAAAGAAGAGAATCAGGCCAGGAATGCAGCAATCGAAGCTGAGATTGCAGCAATTCGGAACCAGATTCAACCTCGACCGATGCAGGATCCAGTAATTGATCCTCGACCGAGGCAAGTCCCAGTTCCTGACGCCCCGGCCGATGTGCATCCACTTCGGATGCCAGTCCGAGATGTTCTTCTTGCAGGAATTCCACAAACCCTAGGTCAAAGGATGGACCCTAATCAACAGCTGAGGCGTCCAGGAGTGAACCTAGGAGATCCAGCGGACCATGACTACGAACTTCGACCACAAGTTCTAGCGATGATTCGCCAATGTCAATTCGGAGGGCTAGAGAAGGAGTCGCCGCATCAACATCTTCAAAACTACGAGATCTTGATGGAGACCTTGCGACCTCCCAGAATTGAAAATAACAACTACAAGCTAAGACCTTTCTACTTTTCTCTTAAAGATAGAGCTCTTACTTGGTATCAATCTCTTCCTGCAGGAAAGATCAGCACATGGGAAGAGATGACTACGGAATTCTTGACCAAATTCTTTCCCCCCTCAAAGACTGCTGAAATGAGAGGGAAGATCAATGCTTTCATCATGAAGGACAAGGAGAGTTTGCCAAATCCTATTCTTATTATACCTTTCTGGTTCAAAGCAAGCTTAGGATGAGACTTACCCGGTAATTCCTTAGTTTGTATACCAACGATCATAAGTGTAGGTAATAAAGGTTTGTCCTTTATTGGGGTTTGAGTGTGCTTCCATCCCATCTTTGTGAGTTAGCCTGAGACTTACCCGGTAAAGGTTGATTCTATTCCCTTAGATGGTATGTTAGTTTGAGGTTATAGTTCTTTATCTTAATTCCTTGAGACTTACCCGGTAATAGGAGTTACGGTTTGGGATTAGTGTGTAGTGAGACTTACCCGGTGATCTACTCCACTTTAGAAACACCTTCCCCATGCAAAAATCTCAGCTTTGTCCGCTTACCTATAGATCTTGAGTTGGAACCACAACTAGATGCTTTAATCCCTAGAATTGCATGTTTGCTTATTTGACATCTTATTCATCTTTGATTGTATACTTGCTCTTGTGGTTAGCATCAACACTAGCATACCGTATTTGACTTTGTTTCACTAAGTCCCTGTGATCGACCCCTGGAATTTTCTTGCTTTTACTACGATTGACCCGTACACTGCGGGTTCGCATCCTTGTTTTAAGCTTAAGTCTAGGGTTATAAATTTAAAGCTTGCACACACCGTTTGGAGCGAACAAGTTTTTGGCGCCGTTGCCGGGGACAGTTCTGATATGTTTAAGTTGCTAAATGCTTTGTTTAAGTTGCTAAATACCTACAGATTATTTGATTGAGAAAAACGTCAAAACCGAACCGAAAAGAAAAAAAAAAAACGGTTTTAAAAAAAAAAATTTTCGACCTCGACCGGGACAATTCTGGCGAAACGAGGTGTTTCACCTCGGTTGAACCAAGAACATCTCGATCGAGGTGGCGTAACAGAAAATTTTCGAAAATGATTTTTGTGCTACTTGTCTAGATATGATCTCAGTGAAGATTTTGTTTACTTACTGGTTTTAAATTCTTTGTGTGTTTGAAAGGTTTTATAATATGTTTAAGTTGCTAAATGCTTTGTTTGAAATTATTAGCATGTTTAATACTTTGTTTTTATCCAAATTATGTTAAATTTGAAGGTTGACACCGCAGGTTAAGTTCTCTCACATTCTTCTTGGAAAGACCAAGGCAATTCATTCTCTTCTTTCTTCTTCTTCTTGATCATGCTTAGCCCCTCATAAACATTTTGCCTCCCTTTACCTATCCGGGAATTTGGAAGCAAGCAAAGTGGTGAAAGCAAGTTAAAGTTGAAGGTGGCTGGAAGTGAAAGTGTTAGAAAGTAATTTTAGGTTTGGGGAAGTCAATCATGAAGATGAGTAACTCGGCACCATTCACATAGCCGGGTGTTTGTGTCTTGCCAAAGTCGGATTGAGCGATATTCCTAACGGGTCATGGTATGTGCATCAAGGGTTTGATGCATCTCGAGAAATTGATGATTGCAGATTTCCTAGGCTTCGGTTATTGTGCACCTCTGTCCATGCATCCCAAAAAGTAAAGTAAAAAAAAAAAAAAAGAGAAAAAGTGTGAAATAAGCAAAGCTTATTGGTGGAAGGTGTTGCAAGTCAAAGTGGAAGTGAAGTTCATCCTTTTCCCGGATTCTAGCACCACATTACCTTACATACATCCCTACCCTACACGTTTCTTGACCTTTTCTTTTGAGAAGACCTTGAGACCTTGAGCTTGTTGATTGACTTAGCGGTTTAAATCGGATTATACATGATTAATTTTGATAATTATGATTTATTATGCATTCTATGATTTTATGCAAAGATGAACAACTTTCTTATATTTATAAAATGTTTTGAGCATATTAAGTTTTTAATTCCAGGAAGTATTCTCTTAGAGTGATCTATGATAGTTGCACACCATAAAATGATTTTTGAAAGACTTTTTCATTGATTTTCTTGACTTATAATCCATTCTATCTTGTCTTTTATATGAGGAACTTGCTTAGGGACAAGCAAGGGCTAAGTATGGGGTATTTTGATAGCATGAATTATAGTCTATATTTTGGGGTTTGTTTGGACGTTTTATCTTTCATATTCTGCATGTTTGTATGTACATTATGTGATTTTACTACCATTTCATCTACCTTTGCGAGAATCGAGGTCTACACCTAGTTTCGTTGTAATTGCAGGTAATATGGTACGTTTTGCATCAAAAAGGAGCAAAAGAAGTCAAGAGTCATTTGGAGCTACATCCAGGAAGCACAGCCATGGATTGAAGATTCACTTTGGAGCAGATTCAAGAGATTCCACATTCTGAGTCACCTCGGTTGACCAGAGGTTCACCTCGACCGAGGCGATCCAGAGATGCCGACTCGACCGAGGCGAATACCTAGGACGCGGCGAGAATATTTTATTCTTGGAAGAGATCTTTTAATTTTGGAAAGTGATCTTATATTTTTGGGCTGAGCTTCTGGAAGAAAGGAGATATGCAGAATCATATATTTTACCTATTTTTATGGGAATATATCTTTCTAAGATATTTTATCTTTGGAGGATTATTTTCCTATAAAAAGGGTCGGATTTCCCATAATTCCGACATCCGCTTACATCACGCTATACCGTCGATCAGGGTTTATACGACGCAGCAGCCGCAGTATACTCCAAGTTGGGAGTTGTTGAAGAACCTTTTTGAAGGTTGAAGGAAGGTTGAAGATCATAGCTTTTTATAGCTTTTTGAAGGGTTTTGTAAGATTGTCTTCAATTCCCTCATTGATTGTCTTGTCTTGTTGGATTGCTATCCAAGGAACGCTTTGTTTGTGATATTTGATTCAGTTATTGAAGTCTTTTTATTAAATTCTTCTTTGTTCAAATAATTCACCTTCTTCCCATATATTTTAATACTTTCATAATGATGATGAGTGGCTAATTTCCTTGTGTGATTCTAGGGTGATTGGCTGAAGGTTGTGGGAAAAACAATGATAGAATAGTCTTAGATTCCAGTAGGATCCTGAAAGTTCGAGCCTTTAACCTTAACCCTAAGCATCTCGTTCGGTTGATGAACATCTCGGCCGGGGTGGAATTCTTCTGACCGAGGTGACTTATCCGACCTAAAACAGAAAGTTAAGTGTTAGAGTTTGCTAAATCCTATTCTTATTACACCTTCCTGGTTCAATGCAAGCTTAGGATGAGACTTACCCGGTAATTCCTTAGTTTGTGTATTAACGATCATAAGTGTAGGTAATAAAGGTTTATCCTTTATTGGGGTTTGAGTGTGCTTCCATCCCATCTTTGTGAGTTAGCCTGAGACTTACCCGGTAAAGGTTGATTCTATTCCCTTAGATGGTGTGTTAGTTTGAGGTTATAGTTCTTTATCTTGATTCCTTGAGACTTACCCGGTAATAGGAGTTACGGTTTAGGATTAGTGTGTAGTGAGACTTACCCGGTGATCTACTCCACTTTAGTAACACCTTCCCCACGCAAAAATCTCAGCTTTGTCCGCTTATCTATAGATCTTGAGTTGGAACCACAACTTGATGCTTTAATCCCTAGAATTGCATGCTTGCTTATTTGACATCTTATTCATCTTTGATTGTGTTAATCGCTCTTGTGGTTAGAATTAACGTAGCATACCGTGTTGACTTTGTTTCACTAAGTTCTTGTGATCGACCCCTGGAATTTTCTTGCTTTTACTACGATTGACCCGTACACTGCGGGTTCGCATCCTTGTTTTAAGCTTAAGTCTAGGGTTATAAATTTAAAGCTTGCACACACCGTTTGGAGCGAACAGAAGGGACAAAAGATTCAGAAGAAGATACTGGTGTAGAGTTATTAGGTAGTATAGGGGAAGGGCTGGAAAGTGAAGGAGGTGATTGAAATAAATTAGGAAAAGGAGTATCAGAAGAAGGAGATACCAGTGGTAATTGAGGTTGTATTTATGGAGAAGTAGGTAGAGATGATGAAGTTTGAAAAGGAAATACATTTTCTCTAAAAGTGACATGTCGAGAGACAAAGATCCTGTGAGTAGTAATATCATAAATCTTGTAACCTTTCTGACCTGGAGGGTATCCAAGTAATACACAGGGTCGAGACACTGCTTCAAATTTGTCTTTCAAGAAAACCAAAGAATAGCATAGGCAACCAATAATTCGAAGATGACTATAAGACACTGATTTGTGATGAAGAAGTTCAGAAGGAATCTGCCAATTAATGATTGAGGATGGCATCAAGTTGATCAAGTATGTGGCAACAAGAATACACTCTCCCCAGAATTGGAGAGGTAAATGACCATGTAATCTGATGGCTATGGCAGTCTCAAGAAGGTGTCGATGTTTTCTCTCTACTCGACCATTTTGTTGAGGTGAATATGGGATGGTTTTGTGATGAAGAATGCCATGATCATGAAAGAAATCCTTTAAGGATTTTTGAATAAACTCTGTATCATTATCATATCGAATGATCTTGACCATTGTATTGAATTGAGTTTTGACATAAGCAATGAATCCAGTCAAAACTCGAGGGACCTGCAATTTATCTCCCATAAGAAACGTCCAAGTACACCTGGTAAAATCATCCACAATGGTGAGAAAATTATCTAGCACCACAGTGTGCTTTAGTGTGATAGGAACCCCATATATCAATGTGTAGCAATGCAAATGCATGTGAAGTATAAGAGAAGCTGAGTGGGAAGGAGAGTTTATGTTGCTTGGCAAGAACACAAGTATCACACTGAAAAGAAGAATCAGGTGTGTAAGGAAAATCAACAATGTGCTGCAATTAGGTTACAGATGAGTGACCTAAACGAGCATGTAAAATATGTAGAGCAGGTTTTTCTACATCATGACACAAAGTTGCATCTGAATGTGAAATAGAATTCTTAGCAGAAGGTAATGAATGTAGCTTGTATAATCCTCCATCCAAGAATCCTTGTGCAATAATGATCTCACTAATAGGGTCCTGAAACAAGCAATTCTTGGAGTTAAATGTAATATCCGAAAATTTTATTTCCATTTAATACCGGGGCAAACCAGTTTTTCGATCCGTTAACCTTTCCTGATTCTACCTAGGGTTGTACTAAAACATATTCTATCATTGTATGTACTATTTTAGTCACATAAAATGAGGATTTTATCAAACCCTAATCTAAGTCATAGTGACGTCTTTTGACGAGATCATGACAAAGCTGAGACGAGACCATGGTGAAGCCCGAAAACCTTGTGACAAGGCCCATACACCAATTTACAGCCCAACTTCCACCTTGCTGCTTGCTGAGCCCCTCTCCCCAACGCAGAATGGACAACAACTCTTTCATGCCACAACACAAGTCTTGTGAGCAGCCAGCTTGTTTACCTTGTGTGTAGCCCAGCCCATCAGCCGTAAACTGGTGAGATGCTCAGCCCAACAGGCAAGTAACGGCTTCTCTCTCTCCTATATCCCACGTCACACGCATTGAAGAGAGAATCACGCACCTCCTGTGTCCGTGAGAACAACCTGCGGTGTTCACTTTGTTGATCTTCACGTCCAGGTTCACCTTCCTCTTCCGCCTCACAAATGATACCCTTACCCTCTCACCTTGCTGCTAACCAATATCCTTCCCCGTTTAGCAGCCAGATCTCCTCCCTTCTACACACTACCAGGTCAGGTTTTTCCCCCCTTCTTTCACACCTTCCTTCTGCAGTAGACGGGCAAACCATCCCCCTCCTTTCTCCTGGTGTTCACACACGAGATCCACCCTATCAATGACGCCAGGCCAACCTCCGGTTCTCGTGTCCACGCAGGCTAATGGAAACCACCTCTTCTATATCCCCACAGATGCAACAGTAGCCTCTCTTCCCTCCTACTCGATCGGAGAGTCAGGGCTCCTACACCTCTCCTACCTCTCGCTCTCTTTCTCGTCACACCAGCGCCATGCGCGTTGCTAGCCTCCAAGACCGTGTTCTCCATCCCCGACAGAGACAAATCGCTCCCAAGTCTTTCACATGACGCTGCTGACTCTTCCAACAAGGTGATACTTCTATCTCTCTGTCCCTTTCTTTCTCTTCCCCTTCTTCTGATCAGTGCATCTTGGACAACACTCCTTTCTACCTCTTGTCATCAACTCCCAACAGAGACAAACCCTTTAGAACATCGATTGCACAGAGAATTATCAACCATTGGTTGCTACGACAAGGAATCACCGGTCTCCCTGGTGCAGATTCGGACCAGGACAACAACAGTGTTCGAGCCTCGTTTTCCTCCTCCATCACCGTCTGCAGGCCTGCTGGTAAGAGTAGCCTCCTTTCTCTTTGCACACAAGGTTGAAGATGATAGTCATGAACGGTTGTAGCTCTCAAGTTTCGAACCTGTGATCATATGTTCTTAGTGTAGAAATCTTTTGTTTGGCTGCTCCTAGGTTTCGAAATGGCAACCTCTGAATAAGCTGAATGGCAGGGAGTGTTGGCAGGGAGGATCGAAGTTGAGACCTCCTGTATACCTTGTTTTTTTTCAACTTTGACCTACTGACTTTAGGATCTAGTTTTGGTACCTTAGATCGATTATCCACCGTTGAATTTTTGATATGTTGTAGGTGGATATATGTAGTTTAATGTGTTAAATTTTGGAAATAATTCAACGGTCGGATTTAAAGTTATAGAGTTTCAAAGTAAGGTAGTTGGGCAACTTTTATAAGAGTGGGATTTTAGCTAAGTATGGAGCTTAAGTGTTGTTGAAGCTATTTGAGGATGTTGTGTAAGAGTGGTGGAATGTAGTTTTGGAAATTTCTTTGCTTATGTGAGTAGAGTACATAACATAGAAGGTTGGGAGTTTCTTTAGGATTTTTGGATTTTTTGTACGAGGGATTTATTTTAAGTCAAAGTTGGACCTTAGCCACTTTTTATGAAAGTCAAGAATGGGTTTAACTCTTTTAAATCTGTAGAGAACTTCCTTAGAGAGTTAGTGTGTGGTTTGAGTCCCAAAGAATAGTTTAGAACTTTATTATAGAAATCTTCTAGAGTTTCGGGACCAGGGATAAAATGGTCATTTTACCTTAAGAGGGTATTTTAGTAATTTCTCTTATGATGGCTTTGTACATCTAGAAGTTATAGACTTCTATGGATATGGAACGTATTTTGATCCACTTGCCTCTTATGACAGGCAATTGAGTTTGGACGGTTACCTACCGAATTGAGATTAAGACAATCGAGATCGATTCAGGTAAGTCCTTTGGGCTTACTTAGCTAGCTTCTAGATATGAGTGTGGATAATGATAGTGGTGTGTGAATGATATGTTTATAGTTGTACTTAGTAATAATTATCTACCGACCTATACATTGGCCTAAGAGTAACAAACGGTGGCATTCTGCTCAGTTAGCCTGAGAGCGCTAGGGTTTCTTTAGGGACTAGTCCACACTCGGTTTGTAGTGATGCTACCGGCAGAGGTAAGCTAGACCTACACCCAGTTGGATAAGGAACGGAGGCGAGAACTCTTAAGATTTCTCGTGCCACAACTGTAAAATGGAATAAGGTGAATCACTTAACTACTAGATAATAACCGGTTTGTGTGCCAGCATGATGATTGTTTTATGTTATCTTGGTTGTGTTTGTGCTATCTTTATTCTTCTTATATTTAGATTGTTAGCTAACGGTTTATCCGTGTTGTAGAATTTGTAGAGATAAATAGTTGCAGAGAGATTCTGGACGGATGGTCAGCCGGGTCCACGTACTCATTAGATGGGAACGGGGGAGTCTTCCATACGGCATGCATGTTATGTATCTATATATATGGTTGTAAGGCTGTCACATGTGTACATTCATACCATAAAAATATTATGTTTCGGAAATTATTTTAAATACATTTGTGCCTTGTTGTAAGATCCTAGTAAAGTTGTTGTTAAACCAAGGTCGGGACCCATTGTGAAGTCCTAACCAATAGCTCCCCGAGTTCCAAGAACTTGGGGTGTTACATTAAATGTAGTAATGCAAGGAGAAGTGGTAACCAGACAAGAGACAAAAAGAAGGTTGTGTTTGAGGTCTGGCATGCATAACACATCTTGTAGTGTAAGAGTGGGAGAAATATAAACAATGCTTGAGTGAGACGTAGTCTTGACAGAACCATCAGGATGTCTGATCTGTATAGGCTTGGATAATTAAATCATTGTAGAAAATAGGTCATGAGAATAGAAAATATGATTTGTGGCACCCGAATTTATAATCCATAGATGGGTAGTAGAAGATATATGAGCCATATAAGACTGTGTAGTACCTGCAAAGTTAATAGCTGCTGAATTGGTGTTGTCAACTCCATACTTGTTGTTTATTAGTCGAAGCATTTCTTGAAATAATGCAGAGAATGTGCTTTGATCAAAGCTCCTTCCTCCAGTCTCATCAAGAGGTGTATTACACACTAGATTTTCAGCAGCATTACTAGCAAAAGATTGGGAGGACTTAGAAGAATAATGTGTCTTGTCAGAGTTAGAACCTTTCGGTCCTTTGTACCAATCTGGAAAACCATACAGTTTGAAACATGACTCCTTGTAATGACCCTTCTCTTTGCATTAATCACACTTTCTTTCCCATTTATCTTTACAAAAATCATGTCTACTCCCTCCAGATTGTCTATATGGGACAAATTTGTTAGCAGTTAAAGTCTCATGAGGTACAGTCAAAGTGGAAGTAATCTCCCTTTGTTTTTCTACTTGCAAGATCATGTGGAATGCACGATTTAATGAAGATAAAACTTCAAGAAAAAGTATATTAGATCGAATATGATCAAATTGATTACCTAGTCCCATCAGAAATTGTATTAAACGTGTCTTGGCTTCTCTTTCAACTAAAAGTTTGGGAATATCACATTTACAATGCACAATACCTACACATGTACACACATGCAATGCATCATGTGCCTGAAGTTAATCCCAGAGTTTCTTGAGCTTTCAATAGTAGACCGAGACAGATGCATTTTCCTGTTTCATAGATGAAAGATTCTTATGAACATGATATACCAATGGTGCATTCGATACCTGATAGCGCTCCAAGATCTCATCCCATAGCTCCTTAGCCGATTCAACATAGGAAATATGCTCAGCAATGTTTGTCTTCATGGAGTGGATAATCCATCATCGGATCATGTAATCTGTTCGAATCTATCGAGCAGATGTCTCAGCATCATCATCCTTTTTGACACACGAACCAATAATGAAACCAAGCTTGAGTTTCGCACCAAGAGCCATATGAATCCCCCGTTTCCAAGATGAGAAATTAGAACCATCAAACAACGTGGAAACAAGCTACATTCCTGGATTGTCGGAGGGAGCAAGGGACAAGGGATCAGTCGAATTTCCTGGCAAAATTCGCTCAATAGCACCAGGGATTGGATCAACAACAGTCGATCTACCATTACCAGCAACATTTCTGGAATTATCTAGACCTCGATGATCAATATCTCCTTGATCATCCATGGAAGAGAAAAAATTTTGAGGAGAAGTGAATTACAGTATAAGGCTCTTCATTGGCTCTGATACCTTGTGAAGAGTATGAAAGCAATAGAGGAAAGGAAACGTATCAACTGAATTCATCAAATGAATCTGTTACAGATGCCCTATGTATGTACATATAGGTAGTTGTTACAAACTCTCATATTTGCATATAATGCCCTATACATTTTACTATTTTTATATATTGTCCATAGTAAGGATGCCTAAATCATGCAATTCTACACTATGCACCTAAACTCAACATGAAAATATGTTATCGCCTAAATTTTTCAAGATTTACTACTTCATCTCACAGTTCAGTTAAGTACTAGTATTGGTCTTTCGGCTTGAATTGATGTGATATACTATATGCTTCTTCCACCTGTCATATTGTCTTGCCTTGAGAGAAGGTTAGAAGTTACGACGTCCAAGCTCAAACTTTCTTGAGTCAGTCATCTTGTAAAAATAACTTGTAATTACAAAAGCTACAACAACCAAGGATATGACACCAATTGTTAGATCATGTAGTATTAGAAGTACTAGGAAGGACGTCTAGTGAGATGCCCTTAGAAGCGAAAGCTAGTACATAGATTAACACAATGAATTTTAGCAAAAAATCTTAATTTACCAACTACTAAATTGAGATAAACCACTCCTTCAAACCTGTATAACCTTATTCAGAACAACTCACAAACTAGTCCACCTACACAAGCTACATACGCCTCGTCTTCTTCAAGCTTCTATGGACACCTCGTGATCTCCAATCTTGATCACCACTCTTGTAATGAGTGTACAAGTGTATATGAAGCGCACTCAACCTAATTATATGTTAAACCAGTATACATAGTCGTAAGGATAGATAATATATTAACCGAAAGTGGTTAGTATAATCTCTCTTTAAAGTACTAGACTAATATAGCAAATAAGACCTTTTAGATTTCTTAGATTACAACTTTTCTTATAAGATAAAGAACATAATATAATCTTCAAGATTTTATTCGGAGGCTGGATATGATCTTTTGATATAGGTGTAACTCAAACACTTGTCAAGATGAGATTTATCAATCACCAAAACCTTATAGCGGTCTCCCATATCTCAATTTTGAGATATCTATACGTTTTTTTTTTAAAGGTTTATATATTATCAGAAGAGAATGTACATGAGGTTCATACTAGAACATAAAAATGGGTAAGAAGAAGGGGATTACAAGAGATGAATGCCTAGAACCTTGGCTCTGGAAATAGAACTCGGGGATCGATCGTGCCATTTGGCAGCAACAAAATTCTTTGTGTTGGTGATGACTTTGTGAGCACATGAGGATGGATGGGTGAATTTCTGGTTGAATACGAGATCATTTCTGGCCGTCCATACGTAGTACATGTAGCTGGTGAGGGTGGCGATGAGTATGTGAGAGATGAGGTCATTCTTGTGGCTTTTGAGGGTCTTGAGCCAGCTCCAGAGGTTTTTCCTAAGTGAGGTAGGAATTGGAATACGAAGCCAGCAGGATAAAAGCTCCAAAACCATAGAGGAGTAGTTATAGTGTAGAAATAGGTGATCTTCATTTTCAGGTTGAAGCCCGCAGAGCTTGCGGACGTCAGAGTGGGCTATGTTCCAAGAGAGAAGCTTGTTGAGAGTGGGAAGCCGTTTGTGACAGGCCATCCAGGAAATGAAGCTGCACTTAGGGGTGTTAAGACCATTCCAGTTGGAGCCATGGGTGAAAGGAGGGTCAGGTGGTAGCGTCTTCCAAATGAGGTTGTGAGCAGCGGTGGTAGAGTAGGTTCCATTGGGTCTCGAAGCCAAGTTTGAGAAGGTGATACTATAGACCCAGATGTAGGAGCTTTTGAGAATGTTGTGACGAATCCAATCGGACCAGAGACTGGGGTACGTGTGGGCGTTATCAAGTTTGAAGATGAGCTTGGCAATGCAAGCTTTGTTACATGAAAGGACCTATTTTAACTCAAGGCCACCATCCTCCTTAGAAGAGCATACGGTCTTCCAAGCGATCAGGGCGCGGGGACTCGAGTCAGTTCCCAACCACATAAAGGATCTGAGAAGACCATTAATCTTGGTGATGACACAATGGGGGATCAGGAGGACAACACACCAGAAATAGTTGATAGCCATAAGGATTGAAGAGATGATTTGTGTTCTGCCTGCGTAAGACAAATTCCTGGCGCTCCAGTTATTGATTCTACATGTGATCTTGTTGATGAGAGGATTGTAATCATTTGCGTTGAGGCGCTTACTGCCGATGGGGATGCCCAGATAAGTGAAAGGTAGAGATCTAGGGTAGAGGCCAATGGAGCTAGATATGTGATCGCGATCCTGAGGGAGCAGTCCACCAGTGAAGATAGTGGATTTAGCCTTGTTGAGATACAACCCGGAGTACTTGCCAAAAGATTGAAGTGTGTTGATGAGGATGCTTATGGAAGTGAGATCACCCCTTCTAAAAAGCATTAGATTGTCAACGAAGCATAAGTAAGTAATTCTAGGAGACCTGCACTTCGGAGGGAGGTTGAAATCGGGATTAGAGGTATTTATGTGCAGCATAGAGAATAGAACTTCCATCCCGATAACAAAGAGGCCAGGAGAGAGAGGACATCCCTGTCTTAACTCCATAGAGCCTTTGAAGAAACCATGGAGAGAGCCATTTAAATTGATGGAGTACGTTGGTGAGGTGATACAATCTCTGATGAGGTGAATGAAGCGGTTCAAGAACCCCATCCGGCCCAGACAGTTGAGGATGAATTGGTGGTCAATCATATCGAATGCCTTTGTAATGTTGATCTTGATGGAACACCGAGGAGAGATGTGTCGTCTGGAATAGTTCTTAAGCAGCTCGTTGCAAATGAGTATGTTGTGTTTTATGGAACGTCCCTTGATGAAGGCACCTTGATAACTACCAATGATGTACGGAAGAGTGGCGTTGAGGCGGGAAGCAAGGATCTTGGCGATTACTTTGTAGGTCGTGTTACAACAGGAGATGGGCCTGAAGTCAGAGGGATTGACGGGGGATTCTTTTTTGGCTATCAAGGATATGGAGGTGTGGTTGACTTGGTTAAGAAGCCGTCCCGTAGCAAAAAATTCAGTGATGACTTTGATGAAGGAGTCACCTATGGTGTGCCAAGATTGTTTGAAGAAGTAGGCGTTAAAGCCGTCAGGGCCGGGGGCCTTACAATCTCCAATGCTAAAGAGTGTGTTTTTGATATCTTCAGGAGAGACATTACTGTAAAGCCAGGGAATGAGATCGGGTGGTAGGTTTGGGAGGGGGCAATTGGGGAAAAGATTCTGCGGATTATGTGGGGTAGTGGGGTTGAGGATTGTTGAGAAGTGGTCGACTATAATAGTGGAGATCTTGGTGGGGTCGTGAGTGTAATTGCTTGCAAGGTTAGAGGGATCACGAAGTGTTTTGATGGAATATGTTGCCCATCTGGAGATGATACTTTTGAAGAAAAACCCAGTGCATTAGTCACCATGTTTAATCCAAGAAGCCTTAGAGAGCTGGGCAATAGTGTCTCGAAGCAAGGTAAGCGTAGAGTTGAGTTGAGTAGTGGTATCTCTTTCCTGGAGAAGCAGTTGAGGGTCAAGAGGAGAGTGTTGGAGATTAGTTTGTGTGGTGCAGAGGGAGAATTTGAGGGCTTCAATGGAAGCATGGAGTATCTCGAGTTTGGCATTTGGGAACTTTTTCAGGGAGGGTTTGAGAATCTTGAGTTTTTGAATGAGGTTGTGCATGTGGTTTACGTAGTTGGTACAAGTAGGAGTCGACTAAGCGAGAGAGACCGTAGAATTAAAGCTTTCGTGGTTTGCCTAGGTGTTGTTATAACGAAGCTGGCGCTTGAGAGGTGTAGGCATGATTTCAAGGAATAGAAGTCCAGGGAAGTGATCCGAGATGAGGGGGTTATCGAAATGGGCTGAGGAATTTGGAAAAGAGTTAGGCAGTGTTTATTGATGATGATACGGTTGAGTTTACACCAAATTCTATTGGAAAGTTGCTTGTTGTTCCAAGTAAATTTACAACCAGAATAGGAGGGGTCCAAGAGGTAGTCCGCCAACTCAGCGGTTGGTTGAGAAGAGGTTGAGGGGCAGGCGGAGATTTTTTCATCAAGGCTTAGGATGGTGTTGAAATCCCCCATGAGAAGCCAAGGGTTATTTGTGGTGAGGAGGTTAATAGTAGTGAGGCAGTCCCAAAGGGGTTCTCGTTGATCCTGAAAGTTTAGGGCATAGACGAAGGTGTAGTAGAAGGGTATGTGATAACACGATTTATGACTTAGGATTAGACACTCATTTAGATAGATTTTCTACTCATTCATGCATGGTCTAGCATTAGTTCACGACGTTTGCACTCAAATCACGTATTTTGTCGAGATAGACATCTACGCGGACTTTTGCTTGCTTTATAGGTATTTTGGGAGATTTAGGAGCTTAATCGATGCATTCGAGGGTCGCTCCTCGAGATGACACACTTTCGGACTCATTGGAATGCAAGCTAAGGGCTAAGGAGGACTCATGGAACCTTGTCAACACAAGCCATGCACCAAATCGAAGCTTAATGATCCAAGGCAAAGCTGAAGCACCAAACCACGGTCACTGGCAAGACCACGGCCGTGGAAACCAACCGTGGTTTTTGCCAGACGGTTGTGACAGCTGTGCCACGATCTCATGGCCTTCTCTAGCAAAGTTGTAGTATAAAAGTGGTCCTGCAAGGCTGAGAGAAGGCATCCACTACACACCTTCCAATCCTAAATCCCCTATTATCCAATCAAAAACACTCTCTTAACAAGAAGATTCTCTCAAGAGGAGAGCTACCATTGGAGGAGGAGAAGAGCTCCATTGGAGAAGAAGAGAGAAGAACACACCATTGCTAGTCTTTGATAAGTTTTGTAGTGAAGATTATCGGAATCGTTTTCTAGAGTTGTAAGAATCGATTAAACCTTCTTTTGAAGGGTTGTGAGTCTTTCTAATCTTACTTTCAGCTTGGTTTTACTTGCTTCTCTTGTTCATCTCTTCCTCTTCATTATCTTGCAAATGGAAGCCATGATTTTATGTTTGATGATTTCGATTATTATGATGTATGTTGTAGGCTAAATAGATGCGATTCTAGGGTAAGGAAAGGATGGTTATGGCTAAGACTATGATAGGATGGACTTAGATTTACCCTTGGATGATTCATTTGCTTGAACAAAGTCACTGATGTAGTCCACGGTTTGTTCTTGCCAGTCTACGGCCGTGGAAGTGGTAGAACAGCCCGTGGTTTGCCTGGTTCGATGGATCTAAGTTCTAGATTGTTAGAATGTTGAAATCCTAGTGTTTGTTGAGTTAAATCTATCCTAGGGTGACCTACTGTTAGCAACTAAGTGTTGGAAGAGACCTACCCGGTGATTCTACTCTTAGATTTCAAAGATGATAAACTCTAGGTAGTGGTGAGCCTCGTAAGCCGCCATTGGACTAAGTGTGCTAGGATAGCTGTTTAGGACTTACCCTTCCGAGACTTACCCGGTGAAGAAAGGTTAGATCCCTAGGTGACAATCCGGTTTGTGTAGAATTCCATTCCTTAGGCCCTTTGAGACTTACCCGGTGATGAGACCTTAGGAACGGACTAGTGGACCATGAGACCTACCCGGTGATTGATCCCAATCTAGAAACACTCAATCCCAACATATTATAGTTAATCCAAGGAATGATTAGATAGCTTGAGTCCTATGCCATAACCGGAATTTCCAACCCCTAGAATCCGCTTTTCTCTCTTTGAGCTCACATTTCGTGCTTAGTTTGTTTGTTTGTGTTGATTTGTTAGCTTAGTTGTTTGTTTATTTCGCGTGATTTGTGATCCTTGATTGATCACCTAAAACCCACCAAAAACATTGAGATTTTCATTTCTTTATTTTTTTCCCTTTTCTTAACCTAGATCTTCACTAAACTTAATCACTAATCGAATCAATCTCACCTTAGTCTTTGTGTTCGACCTCGGAATACTATCCCTACTACAAACGTCCCGTACACTGCGGGTTCGCTAGGAGTTAGGAGAAATATAACGAGTATAAATTTAAAGCTTATTGCGTACACACTACATCCTAAGCGTAACAAGTTTTTGGCGTCGTTGCCGGGGACTAGGTCTAGATTGAGTCGTTATTTGTGATTGTTTATAGTGTAGGTCTTTCTTGTTACTTTTGATCTCTTTTTGGTTTGTGTCTTTGCTTTTCAGGACATCTCTTACTCTTTAGGTGTATGCGAAGATCTCGTGGCAAGGATTTAGCTCCATTCGATCCCGAACCGGAGAAAACCCTTAGATCTAGATCCAAGAGCATTAGAAAGGGAAAAGAGATGGCCGGAAGAGATCTCCAAACTGAGTTAGATGAGGCTTTAGAGCAAATTAGGATAAGGGATGAAGCTTTGGAGAATGAAAGGAGACTTGCCAATGAGAGGCAAGAGGCAACTAGGAGGGAGATTGAAGAGATTAGGCAAGCTCTTGTGCAAAGAGAGCTTAATCGTCAACAACCTCCTCCACCTCCACCACAACCGCAACCGGCGGTTAATATTCGGGTTGTGCCCATTGCTATGGAAGAGCCACAAACGTTAGGGCAACGTATGGATCCGGCACAAAGAGCACACCGTCCGGGTGTGAACTTAGGAGATCCCGCAGCCCATGATTATGAGCTCCGCCCTCAAGTTCTACAAATGATCCGGCATAATCAATTTGGATGGATGGAAGGAGAGTCTCCTCATCAACACTTGATGAACTATGAGATCTTGATGGAGACTCTAAGACCGCCTAGATTGGAGAGCAACAACCATAAGCTTAGGACTTTCTCCTTCTCTCTTAAGGATAAAGCCTTGGCTTGGTATCAATCTATTCCGCAAGGGCGAGTTAGTACTTGGGAGGAGATGACAACCGAGTTTTTGACCAAGTTCTTCCCACCTTCCAAGACTACCGAGTTAAGAGGGAAGATCAATGCCTTTGTAATGAAGGATAGAGAGAGTTTGTTCAAGTCTTGAGAGAGGTTCAAAGACCTTCTCCTAGATTGTCCACACCATGGTATACCAAAAATTGAGCTATTGGAGATCTACTTCAAAGGACTTGATGAAGTAGCCAATTCAAGCTCCAATCTCTTTCCGGTGGGACTTTCATGGAAAAGCATGTGGATGAAGCTTGGGAGTTTGTAGAGAAACAAGCTTTAGTGATTGAGAAATACTCCCATAGGAAGAGTGAAGGGAGAAAGGCGGGAGCATATGAGGTGAGTGAAGTCACCATGAGCAATTTCAAGCTTGACGCCATCAACAACGAGCTAAAGTCTTTGAGGGAATTGTGTGCTACAACTTTGAAAAACCAAGCAACTCCTCAAGTGCAAGTGCAAGCAAACTTATCTTCCAAGGAGGAAGATGTGAACTACATGGGAAGGGGCAATTACAACAACTATCAAGGCCCAAGGAACTTCAACAACAACCGGCAATTCAACAATTACCGGCCTAACCACAACCATCCCGGGTTTTCCTATTCTAACCCGGATGGTGCCTTGAACCCTCCCGCTTCCACAAGCGCAGCTCCACCAACAAAGGCTTCACAAGAACCTCCACCCGGATTTACTCAACCTCCAAAGGATAGAACCGAGATGATGTTTGAGCAATTGCTCGGAAGGTTGAGTGGTCTTGAGAGCACGGTAACTTCCATTTCTAAGGCTCAAAAGGTGTTGGAAGCACAAGTGTTCCAAAAGGCGGGTGAAACTCATAGAGATCCGGGAAAGCTTCCCGGAAGAACCGAAGACAACCCAAGAGGCCAAGTGTTGGCCATCACTACAAGGAGTGGGTTGAGTATGAAGGATCCCTTGCCCAAGGAAAATGCTAAGGGAAAGCAAGTAGTGCTAGAAGAAGGGATATTGCAAGAAGATGGAGGCAAAAGCAAGGATGTTGAGCCAACATATGTGGCACCACCTCCATACAAGCCACCACTACCGTTCCCACAATCACGAGCAAGAGCTCGCTTGGACAAGCACTTTGGTAAATTCCTTGAACTTATGTCTAAATTGCATATTAACATTCCGTTTATGGATGCTATCTTAGGTATGCCGGCATATGGCAAATTCTTGAAGGAAATACTCTCCAACAAAAGGAAGTTGGAGGAGTATGGGGAAGTGAGGATGAAAAAGAGGTCCTCGGAATTGATCCAAATGATGAAGGAGGAGATGCCTCCTAAGCTAAGAGATCCGGGTTCCTTTTGTGTCCCAATTGGAGTGGGAGAAGTGTAGTATGAAGCCCTTTGTGATCTTGGGGAAAGTGTAAGCATCATACCGCTTGCACTATGCAATAAGGTTGGGCTAGGAGAGCCAAAACCGGTCAAGATGACCCTCTATATGGCGGACCATTCTATCACTCACCCGATTGGGATCTTAGAAGACATTCCGGTGCAACTAGGGAAGTTTTATGTGCCGATTGATTTTGTTATCTTGGATATTCCGGCGGACTATCCGGTTCCCATCATCTTAGGGAGACCTTTCCTAGCCACTTCCGGATGCTTGGTAGATTGTAAGAATGGAATTCTCTCCTTCAACATTGGAGAAGAGAATATCAAGTTCAAGCTGTCCACAATGATGAAAGGGCCAACCCTTGATGAAGATGTATTCAACATTGTCGAGCAAGAGGAGTCTAGAGAAGTTGTGAGCTCGATCTTGATCAAGAACCCCTTGGAGAAGGTTCTTAGCTTAAGTTTGATGGAAGAAGGTGTTGAGAAGGCTTGCAATGAAGAAATCAAGGCCTTGGAAGCATTAGAAAAGGAGACAAGAGCTGAATTTGAAGACTTCGAGAGTATGCTGAGTTCCTGTAGGAACCACGGTCGTGGAAGGTGTTCCACGGCCGTAGAACTCTCTGGAAAGCTCCGAAGAGCAAGCTTGGAAACTTCCACGGCCGTGGATGTGCCAGGATCCGTGGAGCCAACCGTGGTTTCCCTAGAAGCAGCCCTTGTTGATGATCAAGCTTCAAGGAACCTTAGAGAGCTTTCATTTGCTTTGGATTCATCTCAACCAATGTTATTTGGATCGTCTCCACTCGATAAAGGTCCTCCTAAACTTGAACTCAAACCCCTCCCCTCTCATTTGAAGTATGCTTTTCTTGGTGATAATTCTACATATCCGGTGATTGTAAATGCATGCTTGAATGATGATGAACTTTCTAAGTTGTTGCATGAGCTAAGATTGCATAGGAAAGCCATTGGCTATACTATTGATGATTTAGTTGGCATAAAATCTTCTTTGTGCATGCATAAGATATTGATGGAAGATAACCATAAACCCTCTATTGAACATCAAAGAAGATTGAATCCTATAATGAAAGAGGTAATCGAGAAAGAGATCATTAAGTTGCTAGATGCGGGAATCATTTACCCTATTTCGGATAGTAAATGGGTTAGTCCCGTTCATGTAGTTCCTAAGAAGGGTGGGATGACCGTAGTGACTAATGAGAACAATGAACTAATCCCAACTAGGACGGTTACGGGATGGAGGATGTGTATTGACTATAGGAAATTGAACATGGCCTCTAGGAAAGATCACTTCCCCCTCCCTTTCATTGACCAAATGCTAGAAAGGTTAGCTCAACATTCTCATTTTTTCTATTTAGATGGCTATAGTGGATTCTTCCAAATCCCTATCCACCCCAATGACCAAGAGAAAACCACATTTACATGTCCATGGGGAACTTTTGCATATAGGAGAATGCCATTTGGGTTGTGTAATGCACCCGCTACCTTCCAAAGGTGTATGATGGCTATCTTTTCAGAATACATTGAAAACATCATGGAAGTGTTTATGGATGACTTTTCTGTTTATGGATCTTCCTTTGATAATTGCTTAGCTAACTTGTCTTTAGTGCTTAAACGAGGTGAGGAGACAAATCTTGTCTTGAATTGGGAAAAATGCCACTTCATGGTAAGTGAAGGTATTGTGTTAGGACACTTGGTGTCCAACCGTGGCATTGAGGTTGATAGGGCCAAGATTGAAACGATAGAGAAGTTGCCACCACCTACCTCGGTGAAGGGGGTAAGGAGTTTCTTAGGGCATGCCGGTTTTTACCGGAGGTTTATTAAAGACTTCTCTAAAATTTCTAAGCCTCTTACTAACCTACTAATGAAGGATGTTGAGTTTGTTTTCTCCAAGGATTGCATTGAGGCTTTTTGTAGGTTGAAGAACGCTTTGATCTCCGCACCTATCATGCAACCTCCGGATTGGAGTCTACCGTTTGAGATCATGTGTGATGCAAGTGATGTAGCCGTTGGGGCTGTTTTGGGGCAAAGGAAAGATGGGCGCACACATGCCATTTACTATGCTAGCAAGACGCTAGATGATGCCCAACTCAATTATGCTACCACCGAGAAAGAGTTGCTAGCAGTGGTATATGCTTTTGAGAAGTTCCGCTCATATCTTGTTGGAGCGAAGGTCATAGTTTATACGGATCATGCTGCGATCCGTTATCTACTTACAAAGAAGGATGCCAAACCTAGGTTGATTCGGTGGATCCTTCTTCTTCAAGAGTTTGATTTGGAAATCCGGGACAAGAAGGGGTCCGAAAACTCTGTGGCAGATCACCTTAGTAGACTCCCACCATTAGAGCTCGAGAGAGATGACATCCCGATTGATGACTCATTCCGGGATGAGCAATTGCAAATGGTGGAGGAGTGCTTGTTCCAAGTGTCTAGAGGAAGTGAACCATGGTATGCCGACATTGTGAACTATCTTGTGTGTGAGGAAATGCCTCCCGGATTGTCATATGCCCAAAGGAAGAAGTTCTTCAAAGATGTGAGGCACTACTATTGGAGTGAACCACTTTTGTTCAAAAGAGGGCCGGATGGAGTCTTGAGAAGATGCATACCGGAAGATGAGGTGGAGAGTGTGATCCGCCATTGTCATTCCTTGCTATGTGGAGGGCATGCTAGCTCACACAAGACATGTGCGAAGGTGTTGCAATCGGGCTTCTTTTGGCCAAGTTTGTTCAAGGATGTGCAAAACTTTGTGGTAGCTTGTGATGCTTGCCAACAGACGGGCAACATCTCAAGGAGGAATGAGATGCCCTTGAACAACATGCCCTTGAACAACATACAAGAGGTGGAGATATTTGATGTGTGGGATGTGGACTTCATGGGACCATTCCCCTCTTCTTGTGGCAACCTCTACATCCTATTGGCGGTTGACTATGTTTCAAGATGGGTGGAGGCAATAGCCTCTCCTACAAATGATGCCAAGGTTGTGGTGCGGTTCTTCAACCGAGTGATCTTCTCTAGGTTTGGAACACCAAGGGTGATCATAAGTGATGGAGGAAAGCACTTCACTAATAGGAACTTTGGGGCACTTTTGGCTAAGTATGGGGTGACTCATAAGGTGGCAACACCTTACCATCCCCAAACTAGTGGCCAAGTGGAGATCTCCAACCGGGAGATAAAGGGAATCCTTGAGAAGACGGTCTCTAGGACGAGAAAGGATTGGGCTATGAAGCTCGATGATGCCTTGTGGGCATATAGAACCGCTTTCAAGACACCAAGTGGCACCACTCCCTACAAGTTAGTCTATGGCAAGTCTTGCCACCTTCCGGTAGAGATGGAGCATAGAGCTTATTGGGCCATTAATTGGCTAAATTTTGACCTCAAGGAGGCCGGAGAGAAGAGGTTGCTTGATATGAACGCTCTTGAGGAGATCCGGTTGGATGCCTATGAGAATGCCCGGATCTACAAGGAGAGGACCAAACGGTGGCATGACAAGTGCCTCATCCCGAAGGAGTTGAGTGAAGGAGACCTTGTCCTTCTCTTCAACTCAAGGTTGCGGCTCTTCCCCGGAAAGCTAAAGTCAAGATGGACCGGTCCTTATGTGGTGAAGAAGATCTTCCCCCATGGAGCTATTGAGATAGGAGGGGAGCATTGTGGAGATTTCAAGGTGAATGGGCACCGGTTGAAGAAGTATATCCCGAGAGCTCCGGTGGATATGATTGCCCCACTTCACCTAGAATGAGACGCCCCCGAGTTTGGTCAAGCTAATGACCTTAAAGAAGCGCTTGATGGGAGGCAACCCATTGGTAACGTTTTCCCTTTTCGTTATCGTTTTTGTTTTTGATTTTTCTGTTTTTGTGTGTTTGGTGTGTTTTGTGTGTATGCTAGAATCTTGGTAGCATGGAAGCCTTGTATGGCATGTGGACGATGATGATGAACCCCTCATCAATTATGGGTGGAGCGGACGCGGAACTTGGACGGCTAGCGGTGCCTAGCGCGGGTCCCGACGCCTTGATGAACACTTAGAGCTCTCTACCATTGTTGATAGGATCATCCACCTCCAATCCACTTGAGTAATTCCAAATACCGAAGCAAACCATTTTTACATTGTGAGAACCTTCTTTCACTCTTCTTTACTTCATTTACACATTGCGGACAATGTGTTTCTAAGTATGGGGTGGGGTTTGCATGATCTTTTGCATGATTAGCATCTAAGATAGTTTAATATTATCACATGTCTTGCATTGTATATACTCATTTCGAAAAAAACCAAAAAAATCACAAAATTTAGAAATTTTTTGTGCTTTCTAGGCTTGGATATGACCCTAATGATGAATCTTGTCATGTGGATTGGCTATGGATGGCCTTATGTGTTAAATTTATGAATTGCATATGTGGACTTGAAGTACTTATATTGAATCCCATGAATGGATTGTGATCATGATGTTTGCCATGATTGGATTGAGTATTGAAAGTCGAAATTACATGCTAGTTCTTGCACATCATCTAGGAATGAATGAGACAATTCATTTTTCTCTACTTCTCATCTTGATCATGATGTTTGAGCACCTCAATTGATATAAGTTTGACCTCTTTTGACCCATCCGGGAATAGGAGCATGTTAGTGTGTTGATGTGTGTGAAAAGCAAGTGTGGGGTGAAGATGTTGATGAAAGAATGTCATGAATAAAATGCTGAATTTGTTGTGAAAGTGTAGACAAAAATATAGGTTTGGGGACGTTGGTTTAAATGACGAGTAACTCGGCACCATTCACATAATCGGGTGTTTGTGCCTTGCCAAAGTCAAATAAACCAATAGTCCTAACGAGCTTTGGTATGTGTGCCCGGTGTGGATGCACCTCGAAAAATAGAAAAAAGCCCGAGGATGGCTAATCACCAAGGTTTCGGCTTTTGTACACCAATGTCATTGTCTCAAAAATAAGTGAAAAAGAAAAGAAAAGAAAACAAAGAAAAGATGGAGAAAACATACACTTGGGGGAAGTTGATAAAAATGTAAAATTGTGGAGTTAGTTCCATTCCCGGATTAGCATCACATAGCCTAGAAAAATTCCCACATAATCACAACGTTTCTTGGCCTTTTATTTCACAAGACCTTATGACCTATTTGCATGTTTGTAAGACTTAGTAATCTAGATTGGATATGCTCTTGATCATCTTGACTTCTCCATTTTTACATTTCATACATGCTTTCGAGTTAAGTACAATTGTCTTTCCGTGCCTTCATTTATTTGATACATGATTACTTATCCATTGCCATGAAACATGACTATGAGGGTGATCCAATATTAGAAGCACAAACCCAAAAAGATTTTGTCGTTTTTCTGCATGCATAAATCATGTCATCTCTTAGTCTATAGTTGGGACTTGCTCGGGGACGAGCAAACCTTAAGTATGGGGTATTTTTGATAACACGATTTATGACTTAGGATTAGACACTCATTTAGATAGATTTTCCACTCATTCATGCATGGTCTAGCATTAGTTCACGACGTTTGCACTCAAATCACGTATTTTGTCGAGATAGACGTCTACGCGGACTTTTGCTTGCTTTATAGGTATTTTGGGAGATTTAGGAGCTTAATCGATGCATTCGAGGGTCGCTTCTCGAGATGACACACTTTCGGACTCATTGGAATGCAAGCTAAGGGCTAAGGAGGACTCATGGAACCTTGTCAACACAAGCCATGCACCAAATCGAAGCTTAATGATCCAAGGCAAAGCTGAAGCACCAAACCACGGTCACTAGCAAGACCACGGCCGTGGAAACCAACCGTGGTTTTTGCCAGACGGTTGTGACAGCTGTGCCACGATCTCATGGCCTTCTCTAGTAAAGTTGTAGTATAAAAGTGGTCCTGCAAGGCTGAGAGAAGGCATCCACACTACACACCTTCCAATCCTAAATCCCCTATCATCCAATCAAAAACACTCTCTCAACAAGAAGATTCTCTCAAGAGGAGAGCTACCATTGGAGGAGGAGAAGAGCTCCATTGGAGAAGAAGAGAGAAGAACACACCATTGCTAGTCTTTGATAAGTTTTGTAGTGAAGATTATCGGAATCGTTTTCTAGGGTTGTAAGAATCGATTAAACCTTCTTTTTAAGGGTTGTGAGTCTTTCTAATCTTACTTTCAGCTTGGTTTTACTTGCTTCTCTTGTTCATCTCTTCCTCTTCATTATCTTGCAAATGGAAGCCATGGTTTTATGTTTGATGATTTCGATTGTTATGATGTATGTTGTAGGCTAAATAGATGCGACTCTAGGGTAAGGAAAGGATGGTTATGGCTAAGACTATGATAGGATGGACTTAAATTTACCCTTGGATGATTCATTTGCTTGAACAAAGTCACTGATGTAGTCCACGGTTTGTTCTTGCCAGTCCACGGCCGTGGAAGTGGTAGAACAGCTAGTGGTTTGCCTGGTTCGATGGATCTAAGTTCTAGATTGTTAGAATGTTGAAATCCTAGTGTTTGTTGAGTTAAATCTATCCTATGGTGACCTACTGTTAGCAACTAAGTGTTGGAAGAGACCTACCCGGTGATTCTACTCTTAGATTTCAAAGATGATAAACTCTAGGTAGTGGTGAGCCTCGTAAGCCGCCATTGGACTAAGTGTGCTAGGATAGTTGTTTAGGACTTACCCTTCCGAGACTTACCCGGTGAAGAAAGGTTAGATCCCTAGGTGACAATCCGGTTTGTGTAGAATTCCATTCCTTAGGCCCTTTGAGACTTACCCGGTGATGAGACCTTAGGAACGGACTAGTGGGCCATGAGACCTACCCGGTGATTGATCCCAATCTAGAAACACTCAATCCCAACATATTATAGTTAATCCAAGGAATGATTAGATAGCTTGAGTCCTATGCCATAACCGGAATTTCCAACCCCTAGAATCCGCTTTTCTCTCTTTGAGCTCACATTTCGTGCTTAGTTTGTTCGTTTGTGTTGATTTTTAGCTTAGTTGTTTGTTTATTTCGCGTGATTTGTGATCCTTGATTGATCACCTAAAACCCACCAAAAACATTGAGATTTTCATTTCTTTATTTCTTTCCCTTTTCTTAACCTAGATCTTCACTAAACTTAATCACTAATCGAATCAATCTCACCTTAGTCTTTGTGTTCGACCTCGGAATACTATCCCTACTACAAACGTCCCGTACACTGCGGATTCGCTAGGAGTTAGGAGAAATATAACGAGTATAAATTTAAAGCTTATTGCGTACACACTACATCCTAAGCGTAACAGTATGGATGGGTTTGAGTTGATAGGTTGGGTCGGGGAAGTGATTTTGTTGTGGATAAGCTGGTCATTTGAGAGGATAGGGGTAATATGAAGAGCAGCCGGGTTCCACCAAACCCAGATGCGACATATTTGATCCGGAAGGATATTTTATATATGCTTCCAACTTGGAATGAGAGAGGAGAGTTTTTCGATTTTCCTGGCAAGGATCTTTGTTTCGATGATCGCAATGATGTCAAGCTTGTGACAATTGATAATATCACGGATAGCCTTATGCTTGTTTGGGTGGTTTAGCCCCCTAATATTATTCCATGCACAAAGATTTACATTCATTGGAAAATTTGGAGTGTGGGAGTAGCATCCTTGATGCTACCGTCGTTTGTGTTATGGTTAAGGGAGGAGGGAGGGTTTGGGGAGGTCTCAAGGTTTGTAGGGAGTTGAGTGATGGAAGAAGGGTTTGAATTTGGATCAGGCTTTGTGTTGAAAGTTGCGAAGGTGGTGATGGGGTTCTGATCTATGTTAGATTCAAAGGAGGGGTTGTTATTTTCAAGAGCTGAGGATCGATTTGATGATGTGATGTAGGTCAAAGTGGGGTTTAGTTTAGGGTCATGAGTTGGAGTTTTAGGTTGTGGTGGGTGTGATGTGAGTTGTTGGATACGATGGGGTGGAGGTGGTCGGGATTAAGAGGGCCTGGATTTTGTGTGTGGGGGGG
>BSUD01000001.1:142827970-142858155 GCA_033239045.1 Fagopyrum esculentum
GGGGGAGGTTGGATAGGGTAGATCGACATCGGTGCCCAAAGAGGAGACATTTAGGGCAATGCTCCAGGAGCCAATCATACTGACTTTCTGCGAGATCGTTTCACTATTCGGGCCGATGAAGGTAAGCTCCCGGAGAAGGGGTTTTGATGCCTGGATCTCAACGAGTATTTTGGCGAAACCAAGCCTATCCTAGTTGGCAAAACTCGAGTCGTGAGGAGTGGGAAACCAAGTGCAGAACCAATTTTGGCAAGCATGGTGGGTGTCCAGAAGCGATAGTCAAGCTCGTGAAGAGTAGCCCGGTTTGGAACCGAGGAGAGACTTGAGTTGTCGAGGGCCATTCCATGGCTCCATCTTTTGAGGAGAAGGGAAGTAGATCCATTGGCTATCCAGGGACTACCAAGCAGCACGGTGTTGAGATCTTCTTCAGTGGCAAAGTGGAAGACGAAGACACCGGAATCATTGCGTAAAATTTTCGGGGGGGGGGGGGTACGTTGTTCCAAGCAGCATTAACGTAGCTGAGAAGACGTTGGTATGCCAAGGGGTTGACTAGAGGGAACCCGACTAGAGACAAATGCCACTTGAAAACCGTGTCCGAGACATCATCATTGGAGAAGTGGATGTCGCCGTCATCGTTGCCTGGGAAATAGGGAAGGGGCACGTGGTTCCATGCTTTAGCATTGATGATTATATTTATGTACGTGACCTTTGAGCTTTCTGGGTTGGGAGAGCAGTGAATGTCGGGGCACTTAAAGGGCCAGCGGTTGAGGGGGCAAAGGTAACGGTGTGGGGTTTAGTGGGCGAGGGGGGGGGATTAGTTTGGGACTGAAGGGTTGGAAAGAGATCCAAGGGTGTTTGTATGAGTGCAAGTTGTGGATTGGGGACCAGAGGGACATCCAGAGGAGGATCAGCAGAGACGGTAGGTGAGGTTTTGGGTTAACGAAGGAGGGGTCGGCCAGAGGGACACGCCGGGGAAGGAGTGAGGTTGGGGCCAAAATACCAGGGGTTGGGGAAAAAAAGAGAGTGTTTTTAATAAGGTTGTGTTCATGATATCTATACGTTGCTAATACATCATTATATGGAATGCATAACATTTGTATATGTTTCATTTTATTGTGTTGCATGTCTTTATATTTTTCAGGCAAAACATTTATGTTACTAGTGACCGAGTCATTTACTTTCACCAAATCACTGAATTTCATTAATCTCGAAAATCAACTAAACCCAAAGCGAAACTTAATGACTAAACTTCAAATCTTAATTGAAACTATATAAAATGTTTACCTCACAAATGCCAATGCAATAGTTGGTTTTAACTAGCTCTTAAGTATACAGCTGCTTTTATTTCTGCCTTAATGATATATCCATAGGAACCCTAATTAGTTTTGTTGGTGTTAATACTACGGTATCTTTATGCAATATTACACGTCGCACGTACACGACTTATACATCGACCAGCACGAAACACTGCGATCTCTATAGCTGCCTTCAACATGTGTATATGATAGCTCCTCCATCGTCTTTCTTGCGCGCTCAACGTGCATTATTCCTTGATCAGCTTCACTATATATATTTGCATCCACTGCGAGGATGGAGATCGAGTAAGCCTGCAATCTATGCCACAATCAGTCTAAATCAAGGGCTTAAACTAATGATGATCATGGATGTTTAATTTATACACCAATAATCTAACTATACATGCATCCATATATGCATGCCTTCTCACACAAATTAAGGGTTTAATTGGTATATATCTTTTGGTACAATGTTGCATATTTTTTAAAGTACGGTCATATTTGAAATGCTTAAACAATTATAAGGCTTTTGCTAATTAACCAACATATATATTTAGTGATGGTAGGCCATGCCATCCTACTCATGTCTACCTGAGATTTCCTTTTCCATTATCATCGGTATCTTGAGATTCAGAAAGAAAACACAAGAAGAATTTTGTATGGGGTTCGTACTTCAAACCTTTTTTTGGATTTTTTAAAATTTTATCATAATATACTTTTCTATCATTCATAAATTAACATTTATAAAAAAAATATTTATTATTATTTGCTTTTGTTAAGGAGTATTAATAGTCATTTTAAATGTCTAAACAACTTCTTGGATGAATAACTATTTTTCTTAAAATGCTATTTATGGAGATGGAAGAATATATTTAAAAATTATAAATGATTAGGACATCATTCAAAAACTAAATTTTTTTTAAACATAATCCAAAGATATATAAAGTATAAGTGCCATTCAAAATTTTAAAAAAATAAAAATAAAAATCAAGCACGAAGAACGATCAACAAAATTTTCATATTTGATTATCCAACCACTATGAAAGTGAGAAAAAAGCTAGGCACTCAAAGGTTATATAAATAGAGCTAAATTTACTAAAATATCCTTAAAATAGTATTCTTATTAAGATTTCAATATGATTGATCACAAATTGAAACAAGTTTGCTGAGAATGTGTTGTAGGGTAGTATCTATTTCTTGTATTTTAAAGTTATTGTCATCTAAAATTATACTAATCTATTTGGAAGTTTACTTGCAAGGATTTTCTATTCTCCCCCATCTAAAAAAATATTTTTTATTCGTACTAACACATCATAACTCATATTAGATTCGAAATATATCCACTTTAGACGTTAGCAGTTATTGTCTCCAATGCGCAGTATTCAAGGATTTTCCGTCACCAAAATATCATGCAAATGTACAAACAACTCAATGTTATAATTGATAACTATTGGTCCGTTCGACACTTTTTCAGATTATTGTGAGGGGTTATTATTTTTAATAATCTTCTAAATAATCATTAATTTGTGTGTTATAGGATGAAATTTTTTGTTAAATAATTTTGATCAGAATAACCATAAAATAGATCGCGGAATGCACTAAGCTAAATTGTGGCCTGCAATGTTAGTGGTAAGGTTAGGAGACAACCTCTAATTTCTATTATTATAATCTAAGGCCAAAAAACAATGATTATAAGTTTCAATAATGATCCCAAAAAGCGAAACTATTGTAGCTACTAAATCCATGAGAATCCAAAGCTATGTTCGACCTCTACAAGATTGCTTCTCTGTCTCTGCCATTATATATATCATATATGGTCGGGTAACGTACAAAAAGAGAAAAGAAATCTTAACAATCCAAAACCATATATATAAAGCTCAATATTCTCTGACGTATCTTTGATACGTTTTTTCCATCTATTTCTGTCTGATCTCAGGCCAACAGTGAGGGCTACTTACTTCTTCGACTTTAAACTATTAGGGCTTTTCTTATTCAGAAGTTCGAACATCAAACCTTTTTTAAGATCGATTGAGAGAAGGCTATACCAAGGGTTCGTTTGGTGTAATATCAAGTGTGGATATAAGATATAAAGTTATGAGTATGAATTATATAGGGGCTTGTTTTGTATCTATGTTTAGATGTTGATATATTATATATCAGTTTCAGTTTTACGCTATAGGTATGAGATTGATATTCAATACTTTTGTTTTGTAGTATATGATTGACCACACAAAAAGATATAAAGCATGTGAGGATTTGTTTCTAGAGAATGAGTCAGGGGAAAGAAGAGGAAGGAAAATATAAGATATAAGATATAACTCATTTTCTTAGGCATCAACAAGGGAGAAAAAAGGTTCATGCGTATATTAGTAAATCAATCCGACATTCATATACTTATATACAAAACACAATAATTAAATTTTATTTACTTATTTTGATGCTCATATATATAAGCAGATGTTAGAGTTGTCAATTAGGTGGGTCGGGTTGAATTATTTTGGTTTCGGGTCATTTTATACCAGGCAATAGGGTTGATCGAAGTTGGGTCTAATGATTGATCGGTTTTAGTGAGGTTGTCGTTGGCCATGTTGGGGATTTGTTATTTCTTTAAATTCGGGTTATCAGGTCATTTCAGGTTGATTTATTGGGTTCTCGGGTTATTTCCGTTCAAACTATTTGGGAATAATCGGATTCAAACATTTTCGGATTCGGATTATAATGGTTTCGGGTCAATTTGATTTTATTGAGTCGGTCTCAAATATATTGTTTTTTTCCATTTTTAGGTATAAATGAGGTTTCTCAATCTTCGATGAACAATTTGTCTAAGTTTCTCCCCAAAGAATATATATATATATATTTATAGCATTTCCGTCCTAAAAACGAAAAACAATCATCGGACTTATATAGGATCGGGGCATTTTCGGTTCTTAGGTTATTCAGGACGGGATACTTCAAGTTATCAAGTTATTTCGGGCCAACCTATTCGGATATCATCGGGTTTATAATATTGTAACTTCGGTTTTTTTGTTTTGGCTTAAATCGGTTTTTGGTGGTTGGGTCTGAAATTTTCAGTTTTTTTCGGGTACTAGCGGGTTTTGGAGCTAGACATTCGGGTTGGTTTTCGGATCGAGTTAGTTTTGGCATCCCTACTTAGATATGGATACCAAACGGGCCTTATGTGCAAATACTTTTTGTTATTGAAAAAAATAAATCAATCGTCTGTAATTTTTCCAATTAAACATAAGATTACGTAGATGAACATTAGGATGAAGAAAATTATTTAGATGAAGAGTTAACGAGATGGAATTGTTTAAGAGGATGAGGATGAAAATAAGTGAAATGGGTGTTTGGTGAAATTAATATGATTGTGGATAAAATTACAAAAAAAGTATGGGTTAATTTTTGTATAGATGAAAGAGATGAAAACAAACAGAGGGGTAAAAGTGAGATTTTATTTTCAATAATTCCCATAATCATTACAATCTAACTTTTATATGATTACAAAACTTTCATAATCAAATACCCTTAATCTCCGTAATCCAACCTCTGTAATCTCCTTAATTCCCTTACCAAACAAGATTACGAAAATTATTTCTCTATTTTAATTCTCATAATCTTAATCCCTTTAATTTAAAGGCTTGCCAAACGGAGGCTAGATGTACATACCTGATTATATACAAGATTAAATTGCCTTGGTATATATTTTTATGTATAGAATAGGAGATGTACGGTATGAAACAAATCAGGTCTATCCTCAATTACATCTTGTCAAAATCTGTGCATTATTTATGTTTCAAACAACTAATTAGTTGTTAGTCAGACAGGAAAATGCTCAAGATCACCCTCATCAACCCAATTCCTTCTTCATACTGATCACTGTAGCTACTTGTGATAAGAAAGCTATTCTTAACCTTATTATAAAATATCAATTCAAACACAAGACATAGAAGGCTAGATAAAAATACCCACTTCACCATAATTATAAAATACAATATTTTAGTGTATTTTAGCTAATTAATCACCTCTGGTTCTTCCTCATAGCCACAGATATGTTAGCTTATTTCTATGTACAGTTGCATGAGACAAAATGACAGAGATAAACATTTTTGCATCGTATGGGTTTCAAAAAATCAAGAATTTCAGATTCACACAAACAACAAATTAGGGTTTCTTAAGGCACATGAAGTATGAACAGAAATAGGGTTTCCTACTTTCTGTGAGACTTAGCATCTTACAAACGCACAAAAGTTAGAATATAAATACTAAATCACATATCTAAAGTAATCAAGAAAAGACAATTACCTAAGAGGCACTTTGAATCGACCTTACGACTTGGGTCCTCTTCTTCTTCTTTCTGTAATGGACGCCTCTAGCCTTAGCTTGATTTTCCTTGACCTCCCTCAAGTAGATCCGGATAGATCCGTTTCCAAACGGGTTCCTTTCGGAGGAGCCGCCGTTCTCCTCGAAAGCTGCCCGGAGGCGTCCTATGAGGGAGTCAAGGCTCCCCCAAGCCTGCCGGAGCGGGCAGGTGCATGGGGCAGGTGGATCAGGCTGCCCGAAGAATTGGCAGCCATGGAGGTGAACCTTAGTCTTTCCGAACTGATCAAGATAGTGAAGAAACTCGATCACGTGACCGCACGTGAACTGAGATAAGCTCACGGGAGGTCTTTGGCTCTTTAGGTACTGTGAGAATGTGTTCCAGTCCCTTCTTTTTTGAGACTCGTAGCGACTTAGGGGCGGGGAAGGAGATGGTGTGGAGAAAGGCGGTGCCGAGGAGGAGGAGGGTGGTGGGTCTGTGATGGGTTTGGACATGGCTTGAGGTTTGGTATGTTTGAGGAGGAAGATGGTTGGATGTATTGTGTTTTGTTTGGTGTATTTGTGAGGAAGCAAGTGGAAGAAAGTGGAGAGTGGAAAATTGGAAGTGGAGATATCAACTATGAAGCCTATGAGGGGAAAGGAATCAAGAGAGGTCCTACATGAGAGACATGATTGGCCCCTCCTTTATTTCTAAATCATAACCTATATTTTGTCAATATATCTCCCAAATAAATTAGATTTTAGATTATTTTGTAGATTAGGTTCTATCAATGTTCCTTTAAATTAAAATATTATTTTTAATCACACTCATTGTATCACGACTTGTTGAGTGTCTTAAAAACAAAATGTCCATGCTTCAGTATCACAGTTCGTACTGTTAGGCTAATTCATATGTTAATATAAACGGGTTACTTCGGAAAGAGGAACATTTCGGAAGAAGCCGGAACATTTTACAAGAAGACATGGTATTTCGGAAGATGGTGGATCATTTCGGAAAATGGTGAAGCCTTTTGGAATGAAGCGGAATACTCCAAATGGTGGCGTAACCTTTCGGAAGGAGGCGGAGCTACCGGGAAGACGATAGAGACATCTAGAACTTGACCGAACCTTGTAGACTAGACTAAAATTCTAGAAAGAGTTCTAGACTTGTACATGATTGAGTGAGAAGATTTCAAAATAATCTAATAGAATTAAATTCCGGAACCTTCCCGTAGAGGAGGTGACAATGACTATAAATAGAGGAAGGTCACCCCTCATTTGTATAATTGTCACCCCTCATTTGTATAACTCCATCAAGAAGAGAGTAACTAATAAAGACTTCTAAAGAGATCTTGTAAGTGAGGTTGTTGTATGAGTGTGAGTGTGCAAAAAAATACCCGTTTATAAATACTGACTGAGAGTCGGGAAAGTGCACGGATTTCCCCAATAACTAGTATCAGAGCCGAAGGTTACGGGGATGGTGATTGGGTAAATATTGTTGCTTAAAGAATCTCGTGATTGGCGTGATGGTGGCTGAGGTGATGAAGACGTTTGAGATTCCACTCTTTGATGGGAGGATCAACATCACTTTATGGCACAATACGATTCAAGACTATTTTGTGCAATAGGGTCTTGACCAAGCTCTGAAGGAGGAGAAGTGGAGAAGCATCCAAAGGAGGGCGGTGAGTACAATTCGATTGGCGTTGGCTCCCGAGATTAAATACAATGTATTGAAGGAGACCACACTGAAGGCGTTGTGGGATAAGCTCAAGAGTATCGATGCGTCGAAGTTGTTTAGTCACTTAAGATGGAGGAAGCAGGTAATCTTCACATTAAAGCCCGGTACCCTCGGATGAGGGAGAGAGATGTCGCCGGGAAAGAAGAGAGAGGACTCCCCTAATTATGTGGCTAGTGAAGTTGAGGGTGAAGTTGATTATAGGGATATTTACTTGGCGACAGGTGAGGAGACTGCAAAGTCCAAGTGGGTGATGGATAGCGCCGCATCGATGAATTTTTGTAGAGACCAAGCATTATTAGACACCTTGAAGGATGGTGGAGAGTTTGGTCACTTAAACTTAGTGAGTGGTGAGAATTTGAAGGTAGAAGGTATCGAAAGTGTGAGGATGAGGCTTTATAAAGGTACAAGCCAAACTCTGCACAATGTGAGGTATGTGTCATCGACGAATGTGAATGTCGTCTCGTTGGGTGTGTTGACGATGGAGGGGTATAGGTTTGCCAGCATAAAGAAATGGTGCAAGATTTTCAGGGGAGACGCTTGGTGATGCAAGGCCGCAAAGATGAGAAGAATATTTGCTTCTTAGATAGAAGAGCGGTGCAAAAAGGATGTATGTAGTGGCACTAGAGCTAAGAAGTAGATAAAGGTGAGATTTTCGGATATTGTGGAGATATTTGGAAGTATGAATTAAGGGAGGAATTGCTAGGCTAATTCATATTTTCAAATATATTTATTGTGATAATGGGGTACTCCGAAAGGAGGAGGAACATTCCGGAAGAAGGCAGAACATTCCAAAAAAGGAGGAATATTCCAAAAGGTGGTGGAATATTCCGGAAGATGGTGGAACCTTCTGAAATGAAGTGGAATACTCCGGATGGTTGTGGAACCTTCCGGAAGGAGGCGGAGCTACCCGGAAGACAATAGAGACATCTAGAACTTGAGAGAACCTTGTAAACTAGACTAGAAATCTAGGGAGACTTATACAAGATTGAGTGAGAAGGCTCCGGAATAATCTAAGAGAATCAAGTTCCGGAACCTTCTTGTAGAGGAGGTGGTAATGACAATAAATAGGGGATGTCACCCCTCATTTGTATAACTCCATCAAGAAGAGAGTAATAAAGGCTTCTAAGAGAGTTTGTAAGTGAGGTTGTTGTACGAGTGTGAGTGCGCAACAAAATACCCATTTATAAATACTAGATGAGAGTCGGGAAAGTGCGCGGATTTCCCCAAGACATACCAATATCTGTGTTAAAAAGTGAATGCATATTGAGAGTGTTATCATATATTGTCCTGTTATTAAAAGATTTTAATTTCAACTATAAAGCGTTTGATTAGACAAAAATCATTAATTCTATTGTCATTGCTCCTTCTAACATTACCTCAATTGCTTGTTTCATTATATAGGTTATCTTCACAAACCTTTCGTTATCATTGCCCTTTCATCTCTTTGTCAAGCTTCTCGGTATGTCTAAACTCAAGCGTTGTCATTTTTTCTTTTTATTTGTGAGTTTGTTGTTTTCTCATACCTTCTAATTAGAATTTGAAACTTGAAAGGCTAGATTTATATAATGATGACGGGGTTTTCTTACAAAAGTTCACGTTTGTGTAATACCATTGTGGTTTTGCTGAAATTGTCTACCTATATTTATTATAGGGTCTTAATTCATGGTAATATTTCAGATTTTGATGTAATTGTGAGTCTTGTTGATGTCACTCAAATTAACGTCCTTTTCCATCATCATTATATTTTATTTTCCTACTCTTTTCGGCGTAATAACATATCTTAATGATTCATTTCCTTCACAAAAGACTTTCGGGGATCTGCCGGTTAATTTATGTGATTGCATGTATTCTAGCGATTGCGGCATTTAAAGGAGATATATGCGATGGAATGACCTCGTACACACTAAGGACATCATACACATACACCAAGTCATTGGTCATGCCCGTCAACCTGACCCAGTAAGGCCGATTGACCCTATAGGACGAAGAACGTGCTTCGACAATACTTGTCTTCTCCTTATTTCCCTTTCGTTTGGGTTGGACTTTCAGCCCATCCACTTGGACATTTTTGTCTTTTAGAGTGATCTTATGTTGTTAGAAGATAAGATTATGCAGTTAGATAAGATCTTATTGTTACGCTAAAAATGTACGACACAAATCTAAGGCAAGAGTGCCAAGAAGTTGTTCGCCCAAAACATGCACAAAAAAGTCTTACAATTTATAACTCGATACCATCTCCTAAACTCCTAGCGAACTCACAATGTATGGATCGTTCGTAGAAAGGAAAGCATTCCGAGGTCGAACACAAAGACCAAGGTGAAATTGAATCATGCAATGATCATGGATAGTACAAGTCTAGACTAAAAAAAGAGGAAAGAATAAAGAAATGAAAATCATATGTTTTTGGATGGATTTTATGGTGATCAAGCAAATATCACAATCAATCAATAATGTCAACCATTCAACAACTCAAACACATGATGAATATCAAGGTATAAAAAGCGGATTCTAGAGATTTGGACTTCCGGTTATGGCAAGGACTCAAGCTTCTAATCAACCAAGGACAAGTTGCGGTATGTTGGGATAGGGTGTTTCACTAATGGGATCAATCACCGGGTAGGTCTCATGCTCCACTAATCCCGCACCTAGGGTCCTATTACCGGGTAAGTCTTTGGGAATCTAAGGTTGAGAATTCTACACAAACCGGACCACTACCTAGGGGTCAACCTCTCCTTACCGGATAAGTCTCGAAAAAGCAAGTCCTAGGCAATGATCCTAGCACACTCAATACAATAGCGGCTTGAGAGGCTCACTACTACCTAGAGTTCGTAATCGTCTTTACCTAAGAGCGGGAATTACCGGATAAGTCTCATCCCTCACTTAGTCTACTAACAAAGGTCACCTAAGCTAGATTAGGCTCAACAAACACTAGGATTTCAACTCTCAAACACACTAACATGCATATATATCATCATAAGAACAACAACTCACAATCTCAGGTTGATCATAGTCATCTCGGCCAAAATGGATGAAGAACAAGCCGAGATCATGGACCGGACTAGGTTTTCGAGCAAGCAAGCTATCCTAAGATACATCTAAGTTCAATCTATCATCATCCTAGCCATAACCTTTCATCCATCTCCCTAGAATCTCATGTTACTTAGCCAACAACAATCATCTCAAGTTCATTCAGCATCACATCAACATACATGCATGCCATAGCTAGATGAAGAGAAATGAAGCAATATAAAGCAAGAAAAAATCTAAATAAAGAGTTCAAAACAAGCTTACAATCTCCAATAGTAGATTCAAAATGAGATCAACAATCTCTTACAAATATTCTCACTACAAAGTCACTCAAACTCACTCTAAGTTCTAAGGATGTGTGTTCTTCTTCTTCAACTTCAATGAGGGTATTTTCTTCCTCTTCCCCACTATGGAACTTGCCCAACAAGAACGAATGAGAGGTAATGGAAGTGTCCTTGCAAAAAGTGTGTGTGTGTGTTGCAATACAACACCTCCCATTCATCATGGGAGCCAAAGGTTGTTGGCTAGAAGATGTGTGTCAAGTGTTGTGGTGGTCCAAATGGTGATCTCGGTCCCTTCAGAAAGCATCTCGGCCGAGATGGGTGAGGGTTGGACCGAGAAAAAGAAGATCCAGCCCAGATCATGGCTAACCAAGATCCGGTGCATGGCTCGCACCAACTAAGGTCAATTTCTTCTTCTTTTTTCCAGGCTTGCTTCATTGGAACCTTGAATTCGGGTCGCCGCGAGGCTTGATCCTCGGATGTGATCAATAATGCATGAAAGCTCCACAAAATTCCTTCAAAACTGACAAATGCTCGTATAGACGTCTATTCCGACAAAATGACTCAATTAAGCGTAAATGTCCCGAACATAGTCAAGACCATGCATGAATGAAAGGAAAAACTACCTGAAAGAGTGCCTAAACTAGTGTCATAAATCACGTCATCACTTATCTTATTATACATAGATCTTAGGGAGTTAGATTAATTTATCTCTATATAAATAAGGCTTCGGCCATTAGTTTTATTATCTTTCTTTCTGCAATTTACGAGTTTAAGCTACCAATGTCTGCCTCTAAGGTCGATCGGCCCTACTACACTACACCAATTGACTAGCTCATTTTCGAGTCTTTAATAAAGCATTTAAGTTTTGTTCATATATGTTTGATTAATTATCATGTTTTCTAGGTAATGGACAGCTCAATTGCATTAATCTATGATGTTGAATTGTTTATATATGTTGGATGTATATTTGTATGAGTTGTGGTAGTTATTGGAATGTTTCTTGCAACATGTGATAGTCGAGATCTGAATCTTCCTTTGTTATATGTTCTTCAAGGTGTTGATTGAAAAATGTGGCGTATCCCGTGTCCTGCCGTGTCGGACACGGGGACACAACAGGACACGGCTCGGACATGGTCAAATATGACCGGAAACGGTCAAGACACAGCGAGGACGCTGATTGTATCCGGTTAAGACACAATCAACGAAAGTTTACCTTTTTTTAAGGCTAGAAAAAAAAGAAATTATTTTTTTTTAAAAAAAACATAAAGAAACACTAATTTACCATAATATTTTTTCTTCTCTCCCATTTTTATCCGACTAAACCTAGCCCACATGGCCACCTACGAGATTGTGGTTGCCGAAAGTAGGGCACCGATCTTCTTCTTCGGCTATAATGTTGAAATGTTTTTCTGTCGGCCGACTCTTCTCTCCATTTTTCTTATAGTTTCATAAATTGATTTGAATCTTTGATTAATAATTTATTGTGTAATCTTTCTTTGTTTAATGTTGTGTGTTATTCTCATTCTTTCACTTCTTATAATTAACAAATATTTATTATTTTTTTCCTTGGTTGATCATGTTGTTCGGTTGTTGTTAATCTGCAAAATGATTCATTCTTCAGTTTTGATACTAAGTATGTTTATTTCATATTATAAGACTAAGTATGTTTATTTCTATATTTGTAAGACTGAAAAATGGTTGTTTCTCAGCTTTTGTTTCGATTATTTTGTTATGTTAATATTTTTATTTACTCATATATCATTGATTTTTTCATATATATGTATCTCGTTATGATATAGGAATTCTAAATTTCATTATCTTTAAAAGGGTATATTATTTGTTTTACTCGCCGTGTCCCCGTTTCCTGCACTTTTGAAGATTGTCGCTTCCCCGTTTCTCGCCGTATCTGTTTCCCGTATCAATGTCCATGCATCATAGGTAGAAACACTTTTCAAGGCGATGTCAACATATATATCTCCTGCGGAGTATAAGTATTCATTTTGAATGTCTAGATAACTTCTTGAATGGATAATTGATGAGGGATCATCCTCAACATCAAGTATACAAGGACCAATCACTATATCTCGAGCAAGAAGAATCCAAGAGGAGAAGCTACACATAATTGAAGATGATCGAGGAACCAAGAAATGTGGCTAGATCAAGATTTGAGCAATCCAGTCAAAATCACACCCGAGATTCCAATTGAGATTTCCTTCTGTCGAGGTCTACAAAGATCCAGTCGAGATCTTGTTAGTTGTTAGATATTTTATCTTTAATACCTTCAAAGCTTTAAATATTCTAAAGATATATCTTTTGGTGTTGATCCTATCTTTTATTATTATTTTTTTATTTCTTTTATTTTATCTTTTTTAGAGGAATGTCTCCTATAAATAGCCTTAAAGGACGAGATTCATAGGTAGATTTGATAGATTTTTATTTCTACAATATTGTGAGATACTCATTGCTTTGTTTATGAAGTTTTGTTTTATTCATTTCAATTCAATCAAAAAAAGATCCTTTGATTGAATAGTTGTGAGTCCTTACTAGGTTGTTCATGTGTTTTTTAATCTTACTAAAGATTGGTGCTACTAGTCAAACTAGTCTCTCCTTGTGCTTGTCTTATTTAGAAGGCTTGTGTAAGGTTGAAAAAGGAAGGATTAATGTATTTCTTTGTTGAGGGTTTTCATCCAATTGGTTAAGGTTCCTTGCAAGTCTAACAATAAGTCTTCCTATATTTTCCATATTTTAATCCATAGTATCACTTCTTATCTATCCATTATCATTCCATCAATTCACGTTGTTGTGTGTTTGAGTTTTCACAAATCTCAACATTACCATACAAATCCCGCCCGAGATTTGCTTCTGTTTCCAGTTTCGTGGACTTCAATCAAGATCAGGAAAATACGGCATCAATCTCGCATCAAGTGGTATTAGAGCTAATCGATAAAGTTCAACTCAGCCATCCAATGAAGGTTGAGTATTTTTATTTGAGTCATATAGAAATCAAGTCTTTTATAGTTTTCATCTTTTGTGAGATTATTTGAGCTTAATGTGCTTTGGCTTGTGTTTATTGGAGAAGAGAAAAACGTCATAGCCTAAACACAAGCCAACCAACCTAAGCTAGAAATCTCGCCCACGGTTTCTAAACCTTACACCCAAGATTTTTGTGTTAAACAAGTTTCATGATTCTCTCCCTTTTCCAACGAGATCCTATATTAGATTTGAGTCAAGTCTGATTATATCCATCTGCTATATTTAAGGAGAAGGAGATTTACAAGATATTTTATTGTTGAGATCTTATCTCGTAGGTGAGATCTTATCATATCTTTCAAATCCTAACCTAATACCCACCACACCTATATATACATACAATTCGGCCCTTTTCCCGACTAGCAATTCATCTATTCGATATCCCCTCTTAATTCTCATAACTCCACAAAAAGGTCAGGCCCAAAATTTTTTTACCGTATTTTCACCGCCATTTCTCATCATCAAGTCATCCCTACAAGTTGAGGATAGCCTTTTGAGCAAGAGTTGTCGCGATCCAACTGAGAATGGATCATCAAGGCAACAAGGGAGGAGCATATCCCAAAGCATATTTATTGATTGTCGTTCATTCATCGACGATTCGACAATCTCGGCCCGATACTGAAAATCCCGGCCGAGATTTTCACCCGAATTCACTACTGTTGCAAATTTTTTGAGAAAATTTTGAGGCTTAATCTAATAAATTCAAGTGCACCTTGTTCAAGAGGAGATCCAGAGAAGAAGTTTTATACCATCCTTGATCTAGTTCAAAGCTAAAAACACTATCTTTTGAGATATCTCGCCCGAGGTTTAAGTATTTAGATTGAGATTTCCTTTTGTTGAGATTAAACCTAACCGGCTATCTCTCTTTCTAATTGCATAAGTTCAAGGTACGTAACAACTCTCTTCTTAATCTCTTGTGTGCTTATTTTGTGTCTCTTTCTACCTAAACACATCGAGTCTATTTCTTTGGGTATGTTAGTTAGTACCTATACTTTCTATCATACTAGTCGTGTCTACTTGCAATATTCTTTCCACTTTGTGTCAATTGTGTGAGGAGACTTCCAGCAGATTTACCTTGACTATCTTCCAGCATAAGAACCTTCTTCCGATCCAAGCTGACTATATAAGTTCTCCAAGGAGTTCTAGTTGAAGCTAGTCACCGATTTGTAAAGTAGTATTAATCCATCCAAGGAAATTACATCAAATTAGCTTGAGATATCACAACAGAGTGTGAGTGCGAGAGAAAACAAGTAAGGAACCCTCGTTTTCACTAACTTCAAAAGTTTGTTGTTACTTTATGTGATTGTGTAGGATGTTTAACAATCCAGAGGTTCACAAACGGGTGACCCAACGAGTCTAAAGACAGATGACATTTTGAAAAATTAATGGCTATAGTTTCAAAATTAGCTGAAAGGATGGAGAAATTGGAAACTCGCCCCAGAGAACAAATCTCGCCCCTGTGCAGCCGAGATTTCAGCTAAGATTTTCTATTGACGAGGGTAAAAGTTAAAAGAAACCCATCAATACCCCAACCCCGGAATTATCTCAAAGAGACCCTCAAGGCCCAGATATGAATTATTCAAATCCTCTTTTCAATACACCTAAATTTCCGCATTTTGTTAATGATTTTCAACAAAACAAAGAAAAAGACGAAGAGGGCATGTGGAGAGAATATCATAGACGACATCATCGTCCTTGGAGAGGACGAGATTATGAGATGTTTCAACCTCCCCATGATTATGATGGAATTGACAAAGTAAAGGTCAAGATTCCAAGTTTTGAAGAAAATGTGATCTAGATGTTTACATGTAACACCCCAAATCCACGAGACTTGGAGTGTCACATTGGGCTAGGATCTCACAAAGGATCATGACCCTAGCCTAATAACAAGTTCACTGAATCTTACAACAAGGCACAGGTAGATTAAAACCAAATACATAAAAGTTGTATATGATACATCAAAAGAGTTTACAAACTCAGAGCCGAGTACAAAATATCAAACCACAACATCTGATACAAAAGATCCCATATCCCACGCATCCTAATGTACAGAAGTCATCGGCTGGCCACACCATCTGTCTCATCGAAGTAGTAAATCAGGTTGTCTCACCTTGTAGTCTTCCTAACCTGCAGATCATCTACAACACGGTAAGAATCCGTTAGCTACAGCAATGAAAAGCATGAAGGTAATAGCACAACCACACGTTAACATCTCATACATGTAATGCCACACACATTCATTTATTATCTTTCATTACGTTATTCCATTACTAACTCAACTTCTTTTGTAACACGAGGAACCTAAAGAACCTCGTCCCTTTCCCCGTTAGCACAGGGGTTTGCATTGGGGGTGATCGTCACTCGTCCCCCCTGTGTTACTGGCTTCCAGGCACCTCCTCCTAACCAGCAGGAAGATACCGGTGGTTACCGCCCGTTATAATACACTTGGGCCAAATAAATGTAATAAATGGTCATCCTAGTCCGGTTTAGGTTATAAATGCACAATCATATGAATACACACATCCATCACAATCATACAATCCACAACTGCACGCTAAGTAAGTCCTATGGACTTACCTGATATACTCGTAACATGTACCATGTCACAGCTTCCCCTTGGGGAAGTAATCAACGCCTGCAATAGCAAGGCACACACAATCACATACTACAAAGGTTAGGAGACTCGTCTCACTAACCACAACCAACCTATATCTCAAATCTAAACCTCAGATCCTCAACACATTCATAAATGCCTAAGGCATATCCTTAACATAACATCTCATCATACTCGTACACATACTAAACCTTAAAGCCATAACCGATATCCATAACATCATCATGATCCTCAACTCATTCTGACACCTAGCATGCATCTAATCAGTATTCCTCAATCTCAAATTTAATCCTAATTTAATTAATTAACCTTTAATTAATTAATTAAATTTCGCCAGAATAACATTTTGCCCGCAGGCCATTTCTAAACCCATCTGTCATCAGATTTCATCAAACAAACAACCCATAAACACCAAAATAATATAATGATCATTATGAAATTTCTAATTATCCACTTTGAAAAGCCTAAGGTCAATTTAGGCCAAATCGCAGTACGGAAAACGAATAAATTCATAACTTATTCGTTACTAACCCGATTGACGATCTGAAAGAAGATTCGGAATCACAACGACGCAGGCTACGCATGAACAACATCAAATTCACCGGAATCTGAGCGACGGAACCGTCTTGGTGACACATATGCTCGACCAGGTCTTCATCTGCTCGGAAATGCAGAAACTCGGTACCAATATGAAGAGAATGAAAAGAGGAATCCAAAAACTCAAACGGAATTGAAATCGGATTAGAAACGGAGAGTAGATCTGAGTTTGAAGTTTGAGAGAAATCTGAGCTTTTACGAGGAAACGTGAAAGGAAATGAATTAATAAACGATTTTCCGCTATTTATAGTGAAGTCGATAATTATCCTTTAGCGAAGTCGATAATTATCCTTTAACCGATCTCATGGAGGGTTGAACCCCCTTCTCCAAACTTCTCGAAATTGGAACAATAAATCTTGAATATTGTAGGGATAATTATTTCACAGTTGCCTCGGAAAACGTGTATTTCTAAGCTATCTTTCTTAGCCGTTAAGAAACGAAATAACGATTATTTTGGCCGTTTTGTCTTTCCATGTTATTTCATATCTAGGACAAGTCCGATGTCCTGATCATTTCTCTCAACTGTATTTTTATTAATTAGAGCTCCCAAATGCTCCAAATAATACCGGAGGGTAAAAATAATTACCCAGGGGAAAAAGTGAAAATTCCACCATAAGCCCAAAATTACGCCAGGAACATAACGGTGGGACTTATACTCAACACTTACGCAATCTTCGCGAGTTATATGTTAATTACTATCACTGATTAAGTAATCAACATTAATTAGAATTCGGAAATCCTAGTCATTACATTACATGGAATGGGAGACTAAACTTGAACAAAATTTTTCTAGTCATAACTTTAGTGAGCAAAGGAATATCCAAGTTGTTGTGTTGGATATCCAAGGTTATGCCCTAGTGTGGTGGGATTATCTTATCAAAGAAAGAAGAAGAATGCTAGATCCGAACAACAACACTTGAGAGCAAATGAAGGCATAATGAGAGCAAGATTCGTGACTCCATATTATGCTAGGGAAGTAAGACAAAGATTGGAGAACCTCAAGCAAGGTTCTAGGAGTGTAGAAGAAGTTCACGCAACCATGCGAATGGCAATGGCAAAATCCAATATATTAGAGGATGAGGAGTCTACTATGGCTCCATTTTTAAGAATTTTGCATCCATCCTTAGCTAATGAATTTGACTTATATTCTTATGCTACTATGACTAACTTGTTGCATTTGGCCATAAGGGTGGAAATGAAGCTCAAAGGACGGAACCATGGAGACGAATCGTGGAAGTCATAGAAAATCTCGGCCAACTAGTAACAATCTCGCCCGAGATTTCCACAAAGCTGAGAACAAAGGCTAGAATGTCAACCAAGGATCTTCGAAAACCCCGCCCCAACAATCAGCATCTCGTCTTTTCAATGAGCCTTCAAAGGATCCTAAAGAGAGCACTTCTAACTCTACAGATATTGTATACTTTAAATGTCAAGGTTGAGGTTGTTATAAGAAAGATTGTCCTAATAATAAGGTGTTACTTATTAATCAATTTGGACAATATGAGAGTGAGGAAGAGCATGATCATGACACCCATCATAAAACAAATTTTTTGTTGATTAATAATTTTTTGAATAGGTAAAAACATTATTTACATATTTGTTGACATTAGAGAAACACTGAATTGTGTTATAATTAGTTGTGGACAATAAAACAAAAGCTTACCCTTAATCAATGTATTGTTGATAACACAAGGTTTGAGGACTATTCATAAAAAAAAAAAATTAAATAATTAAAACTTTAAATTATTGTTCAAAGAAAAAAAACATAGAAATAATAATTTATCAATTGTTGACAACACAAATTAAATGTTAAGTGTTTGTTGTCAAAAAGATTTAAAAAATTATACTTTGATGTTTAAGTTTTTGTTGACAGCAAGAATGCATCAAATTTTTTTAATTTAAATATTGTTGTGGACAAGTTAGAAAAGCTTTTTTGTAATTTAGCGTTTTGTTGACAAAAATTTTTTTGTTAATTGATCTATTTATACAGTTAAAAACATCATTTACATATATAATGTGATAGCCAAAAACATATTTAAACATAAATTATGTTTTTAATATGTTGTTGACAACTAAGCAAAAATTAGTGTTGATAAATGTCTTGTTGACAACAAAAAGACCTCTTCAGTGACTAAGATATTGTCAACATAAATAAAAAAAAATGTGATGATTAATTTAGTTGTTGACAAAGACAAATATTTATTGGTAAAAGTTGATACAAAAACCATAAGCTTTCAAATGGAAATGTGGTTGACAATATCAAAAATATCATAGTTTGATACTTAACATGATAATGTTGACAAAATATCCCATTATCAACAATGGAGAACAAAAAACTAATCAAATCAATAAAGTGAAAACACAAACAACAAATATCGAAACATAACTAATCAAAATATAGGCACAACAATTTGATGCATTAGAATCGAGCAATACAAAACACAAAGCATAGCAAAGAAAGCAAAACAATATAAAAAACTGAGTCGAATTTATTAAAAAAAGAGAGACAAATACAAATGGAAAGCTTAAATTAGATCAAACCATCGATCCTCATGTACCATCGATCCTCATGTATTCTTTCCTTTGGTCCCATCCAATCGACTACCTTTTTAGTTATTCTTTCATTAACATTACAAGTTTCCATATGTGAATCAGAACTCAATGACCAAATCTGATCCAACCCATACAAACCTAAGTCCAAATACCTTGAAAACATGTAATTTATCATAAACACTAATTAGATTCGCAATGACCAGTCTGAACTCTGAATCTGAGCCCAACTGACCCGACCCTAAACCTTTGGATACAGTACGATCAAGAGAAAGATTTTCGGGACAAATTAGACCCTACACGGCATGGCATAAACATGTAAAGTTTGATTCGTTCTGCTAGAATAATATTAAAAGGTTGTTATATTATCTTGAAGCAAGCCAATATATGAATACGTTTTAAAGTTTGGTTAAAAACCAGGTTCAACTCAGCTCGCATACCAATGATCGGTTCGGATAACGGTCCTACGTGGCTCAATATGAGTAGAAAAAATCCATTTGATTTATCAGCTGGTGGATTTTACTACACTATACTCGCTTATCTTTTGGGTTAACTCTTGTTGGGCTAACTTAACAATATTGGGCTGATGGATTGACACAGTGATAATTAAACATTCTTGCAGGGCTACCTCAAAGCAGTACATATGTTTACTACGTTTTGCTTATATGATAGGTTTAAGATTTTCAAATTGGGCAAGCATATTCACTTTGGATATGTAGTTGTGGCATTGTCTTTAGTGGCGTGATCTAAGGTTTTAGGATAACATTTTTGTCAAGGGGAGATATGACAGTTCTGAATTTTATTAAGTGTATATTTATTTGGAGTATATATGTGTTTCATTTAGTTTATAAATTTATTGTTTAATTTTTTAGGGGTTTATTTGGAGATAGATTTGTTTCTTTACTGGTTCATTTGGGTTTCATTAATCACTAAAACATAAATTTCTCATACCAAAGTTATTTTTACTTGGATGGGTTTATTTTTGTTTATACCCGATTTTGGTATTGAGCTTTTTCATCATGATATTCCTTGTTCATCCCTGAGTATTTATCGTTATTCTATGATTTTTTTTAGCGGCGTAAGTGTATCTTGAAGTAAAATAAACCCTAAAATAAACTCAAAGTAAACAACCTTATCTGATTTATTCATATAAACCCATTGAGAAATAAACTTGAAAATAAACTATAAACCCACGTAAACTCATTTAGAATATAAACCAAAAAAAAAAAAAACAATATGCAAATAAACAATCCCTAAGTGGTTGGAAATTTCATATTTTAATTTTTTTTTTCTCCCTCAAGCTTTAGGCATATTTGAAACTTACAAATTAAAGATTTATTTTGGGATTTAATTGATTAGATTTTTCATTGGATAATGGTTTTCGGTGTTAATGAAACAGACAATACTCTATTCGTCTTCGTCCCGTTTAAAAACCCTGCTTGTCCCGCACCTACATGGAGGAATGAAATTCATCATTTTTTCAATTTTTATCACATTTTGTCCCATCGGAAAATCCTCATCCCTACCTAATTCTAGGTTTGTGCAGATCTGAACTTGATCAGAAACAAAATCAAAAATTTAGGGCTAGTCTCGGATTGTTATTGTGAAGATCCTTACCTGGATCGTTTACCCTTTTCACTATTTTTTAAAAGAAATTGAATAAGGTTTGGTCCGGATTTAAATCGGACTATTGAACCCACATAGAACATTTTTTTCAAACAAAAACTAAAAAATAGATCATTTTCACTTGGAACATACTAGACTAAATCATTATGGTCCAGTTCATGAACCATTAGTTTGTGGAGGTCCTAATGGTTTGGACAGTAAAATAAAATTACATTTCGGTCGGTCTACACCGACACACCGTTGCACAAACCAACAAAATTCTTTCCGTTTGTAGTCATTGTTGCGGTTTCCTCGTAAGTTTCTTGTTGAATTACCCATTTTACAAATTTACATGCATAAATATATATGTACTTATTTGTATAAATGCCCTCATTTAACATGAAATTCAGAAGAAAAAAAATCCAATTTAATAAAGAATATTGAGTTGTGCCTAAACTTTCTTTAATTCTACATATTTTTCTGAAAAGATTATTAAGCTCGCATATCGATTTTTAATTAGTGGTATCCGAGTTTTATATAAAAAACAAGTCGCATACCTATTGTTTAAAATAACTGGTATGCGATTTTTTTTTGGAGAACTTGGCCTACTAGGCTCTTTTTTGTTTTTGTTAAAGAAACTATACCCTATATTTTTTTACCACTTTCATTAATGGTAGGTAAAACTAATTAACCCTTCTATTTAAAAAAAATAATGTTTGTTATTAGTTATTGAGAAGATTGGTGAAATAAGGTACTTTTTGTAACTTGTAGACTAACTAGGCACCCTATTTTTACAATTAAAAAATAAAGATAAAATTGAGTGGATATGGCCAAAATTATGGAAATTTTAAGATTCTTCTCTCTCCTATTAATAATCAAATAAATTTTGTTAAATCGGGAAACTAAATATTCTTATTTATCTTCTTAATTATAATAAGTAAAAGATTGTGTCAAAGGTTGGAATCGAACTCTGGACGAGTTGCCCCACCCCCCCGCCCTTATACCAGTTAGACTAATCAAACTTCGTGTATTCTTTTGCCGATACACAATATTTAATACACAATATTTAATACACAATTTTTATACATAATTTCAATTACACAATGTCCGTACACAATTTCAATTACACAATGTTAATACATAATACACAAATATCAGCTACAAAAAATGCATTGGACATACATAACCACGAAATCGTTATGTAGAAAGTCGTTATTTAGAAAGTCGCAAAAATTATGTAATCGTTATGTAGAAAGTTGCAAAAAATGCATTGGACAATATACTTTGTGTAACCAAACATTGTCAAAACGACATACACTTGTACTACATAAACGTAATCGTTATGTAGAAAGTCGCAAAAATTATGTATCAGCATATGTACATAACCACGAAATTATGTATCAACATATGTACATAACCACGAAATTAATAACAACATATTTTTTTAATTATGATAAATAAATAAATAATTAAAGAGCAAACCTCCATTGACGATATTCGAGTTTCTTAAAATCGAAAAAATGGAGATTAGAAAGGTAGACGAAGAAGAAGAATGAAAGATTGTTGTATTTATGTGAGGAGTTATTTTAGGAGCTGTTATAATTTCTTTCCTAATTTGACGTAATAATTTAGTTTATCAATTATTTTAATTTGCCAAATCTGTTACATATTTAAGGAGATAGAATATTAACATTTATGGCAATATCAATTAATATTTATCAATTTATCTTTTTCTACATAAAATAGGGTGCCTAGTTTGTTAATTGAAAACAAAAAGTGCCTACTTTATACACCAAGATACATAAACTACCTACTTACCCTAAACACTCTTAGTTATTTGTTATTTAAGTATAAATTTTAATTTTTAATTAATGAATTTGTTTTTTTTTTGTCTTTTTATTTTCTTTATTATTTTTTTTTCTGGAATAAATTTATCATACCAGAAATTTCTCATAACAGAAATTTTATCATACCAGCATTTTTATCATACCAGAATTTTAATCGTACCAGAATTTATATCATACTAGAAATTTTATCATACTAGAAATTTTATCATACCAGAAATTTATCATACCAGAATTTTTTCATACCAGAATTTTTATCATACTAGAAATTTTATCATACCGGAAATTTATCACACCAAAAATTTTATCATACCATAAGTTTTTTTTTGTCTTTTTTTGTCCTTTTTTATTTTTTATAATTACATACTGGAATTACATACCGGAAATAACATACCGAAAATTTTTCATACCAGAATTTCATCATACTAGAAATTCATCATAACATTATTTCATAATACTAGAATTTCATAATACTAGAATTATTCATCATACCAGAATTATTCATCATACCAGAATTTCATAATAGCAAAATTTTTCATCATAACCAGAATTTCATAATACGAGTATTTGAGGTACCAAGTGATAAACTCGCATAAAAACGAGTTCAACAAAGTAGGTACATTGTTGTGTTAAAAACGAGTTCAACGAAGTAGGTACATCTTAACACACCAATTTATTCTGCAAGTGTGTTATTGGAACATCTTAGAGTAAGCTTTTCTCTCCTGATCACATCTATCTTCAGCCTGTTGGAACATTAGAAAGCATCGAAGCTTACTTCCCAATTCATCAATTCCTAATCTCAATTCTGAAAACAAAAAGATCAAGGTAAGGCTGGTAAGCACTAAGCCTAGGGTTCGGTTCCTGCTTTGTTGACAATTCTTGAAATGCACTCAACTAGGTCACCATTTCAAAACCTACTGGCAGTCATCTAAAAGATCATTTCCTAGGCATGAACACCGATCTTGCTTCTTGTAGGATATTGGATACCAACACTCCCCTACCCTTGTATACATATATTAAGACGGTAGAAGCAAGGATCTTACTTCGACTACAGTAGGGAAGAGCAGGAGTCTGCAGACCTTCGGTGACGACCACCATCGAGCATCGAGCAGGTTGTTGCCACCCAACCAAACCGACCGGCGAAGCCCTCGTTGCCCAGTCGAGTACGTGAGATCTAGATCTAGATCTAAATCTAGATCCAGATCTACATTCGATTGTTTATTCGCAATCAACGAAAACTTCAATTTCTGCTAAGAACGAGGATCGAGAAGACTATTGACATCATAAATGACAATCTGTTTCGGTGCACCAAAGGTCTCGCTACCATTATGCGCAATCCTGAGCTCCGAGAGGGCCTGGAGCATCGAAATTCGATTGTGCAGACTCTGGATTGCATAAGGAGAGTCAACGATTACGACATTAGGATTCTTAGCCTTGACAATCCTTGAATCCGATTGGCGGCAACGACATAGGGAAGAAGAAGCTAATGTGGTGGAAGAGTTGAAGAAGATGGTTCCATATCTGGCCTCCAACGTTGATGCGGCTAGGGTTTATCTGAAGATTGCTCCCAATTTTTTATTATTAACAGTAAAAAAAAAAGGGTACACTTACTAATAAGAAAATAAAAAAAAACCTATTTACTACATAAGAAACCCAAAACAGCCTAGTTAGCTAATTAGCCCGATTTTTTTTATACCGGTGACAAAAATAACCGGTACGGTATGAATAGCGTTTATTGCGGTCTACCTAATACAACTACAAAAATAGGGATCTAAACTTTCTTTTATTCTACATGTGCTTCATGGTGTTAATTGCAAAATGTGGGTGTTGTGTCGTTGATACTTTAACATACTACATGATGTGAGACTTATATCGGGTTGTTTTCTTTCATATCATGATTGATTGATATATATATATATATATATATATATATATATTTTGTAACACCAAGTTCTTCAGAGGACCTTAGGATGGATCTCGGGTATAAGAAATGCAGGAGCGGCCTCAGAGAGACGTAGGAGCGTAGAACCGCGGGGGCGGCACGGATGTGCCGCAGGTGCGCCGACCCGCGGGGGCGGCATCTGTTCACCGCAGGGGCGGTAGAACAGTAAGCCGCGTCGTTTTGATTCGTAACCTTTGATGGTTACTATCCTCATTCTTTTATTCCGGAACCCTACCTTTTCTTTCCCCATTTTGAAAATTGCCGTCATTCTTGGGGCTTCACCCTTGGAGAACTTACGTAAGTAAGAATCTTTCATCTTCTTCCTCCTTCCTTCGTCTCTTTGTCTTTTAATCCTTCATCCTTCATCTCCTTCCTTCATTCCAGTTGTTGGCACATCAGAGCAACGCCGTATCCCTTCACCCGACTGTAGCAAGTGCAGTAGAGGCCGTACGTGTGGATTCCTGAGAAAGATCTTGCCCATTCGATTCCGCGCTAGGGAAGGGTAAGACTTTCTTCCTCTCCGTTCCTTGGGTTCCATAAAGGGGTACATGATAGTCTGACTGAATAGACCTGTATGGAAGTACAAAAGATTACAAAAAGTTGGTAGAACCGAGAGATTGATCGAAGAAGAGAAGATAGAGTTCTTGTCGCTTGTGCCGCCCCTGCGCCTGCACACTCCCGCGACCGCGCTTCACCGCCCCTTCGGATTTCCCCTGATGCGATTGCGGCTACTGCGTCTTGGCCGCCCCTGCGGTACTTCACTACCGCGGTTACGGTTTACCTCTAGTGAGCAACTTAAGTCGTTCTTCCGACTTAAGTGTGATCTTGTCGTATGTCCTTCCTCCTTCCTTGCATCCCTTTGAGCATGATGTAGCATCATGATAGTTGAGCTAGTAGTTGTGAGCCAATCCCATGTAGTGGGTTAGTTTTAGGATATGTTCCGAGTGTGTGGAGATTTATTCAGATAGGAAACTGCTTGGATGTAGTTTGATATGGATGTGATGTGGTTATGACACGTTTCCTTGACTTATCAGGCTTTAAAGAGTGAGTTCGGAGCGAGTTGGTAGATATCTATGTGTAGTCGACTCCTGGTAGGTCCATAGGACTTACTTAGTTGTCTATGATATGATTGGTTGATGCTGGAGTGGTGTTTGACATCATTTTGTGGCTAGGTAGTATATATCTATCTACCGATCTATTTATTGGCCCATGGGTAACGGGCGGTGATTACTTGTTCAGTTCTCCCGAGGGAGTCTGGGAGGTGCTTCATGACTGGGCCAGATTTGGATATACGGGGACGGTATAGGTCTACTCTACATGGTATACGGACTGGTGCTTTGATCCACTCCAGCTGAATAATGTCCAAAGGCGAGAGTCCATGACTTCTCGTATCACACCTATAATTAATAAGGTGAATGACCTAATGAAGATAATAAAACTGGATCTTTATGATAGCATGATGAGTGTTTACTGTTTTCTTTGAGTGTGTATGTGCTTTAGTATCTTCTCGTTATATTATAGTTAGCTAACGATTTATCCGTGTTGTTAGATGTTGTGCATGATAAGGAGGTTACCGAGTGATTTAGAGGAGGTGGTCTTCCGGGGTTCCCATACGTTGTCAGGACGGGTTGGGTTATGTTGTCTCTTGTAGTAGACTTTGATAGATTCTTATGGTTTTTGGTTTTATCTTTGTACCTCGGATGAGTGTCGGTACCATATGTGACATTGCATACTTTGATATTGGATTTCCATGTTTTATCGTCTGTGCCTTGTTGTAAGATCCAGTAACGTTGCTCTCGAGCTAGGGTCGGGACCCATTGTGAGGTCCTAGCCCTTAGCGCCCCGAGTGTGAGATTTGGGGTGCTACAATATGGTATCAGAGCTCTGGGTTGGCAACAATGGCACTAGGATTCTTCTACAGGTCGAACAATTAAAACAGAACCCGAAAGGGGGTCTAAGTTTTAAAAAGGTTTTCCGTTTTCAAGATCATACGCATAGTCGGTTGGGATAGAAGTACGGGAACCACCCACCACCTTCGCAGATCTCGGTAGCGTAGTTTAATTAGCCTTTACGTGATAGTTATGGACTTATACCTCAGTTGTATATATATATATATGTATATATGTATATATACGTTAGCTGGACCTGATTAGAGTATATGTATCCCGTGCAGATGGCACGTACTAGGACAGGGACAGTCGTTGGTAGGGGAAGAGGTCGTCCACCCCTTCCTCCAGTTAGACGTGATGATGCTGATAGGACTCTTGTCGTCCGTGGGCGAGGTCGAGGAGGTAGACCTCCGCTAGCGAGGGGTCGGTGGCGTGACCCCATTGCGGACCCGCCAGTTGTGATTCCGCCAACTTTGGTCCCGTTAGTTGTTGACGCACCTGTAGAGGATGTTGCGGAGAGCACCATGCCTGAGGTTAGGGAGAGGACCGTTGCTAGGTCCGGGGTGCGGAGTTCACCATCTGTTGAGTCTGACCAAGTATCGCTTGGAGCGACGGTGTACCAAGATTACGTGCGGTGAGTGGATGAAGCTTACAGGGTTGGAGTACCACCACCAGCCCCGCCTGTTCCTAAGAGATCGGTTGGGGTCTTCGTAGAGGGTTACCCAAGTTATGGTTGCACCAATGGTTGTCGCTGCGGGTGACAGGGGGCGAGATGAGCTGAGATCACTGAGACCAGATTCATGGTTGAAGGCGTTCAACCAGCAGAGGGTACACACTTTCGACGGGAAGGTGGGGATAGAGGTGGAGCACTAGATCTGCCATGTAGAGTCTGCCTTAGAGGCGATCCGCTGCCCAAAAGAGCGGATGGTGGAGGTAGTTCAGACCTTGTTCCAAGACCAGGCATGGTAGTGGTAGAGGACAGTCAGAGACGGAGTTACCAAGATGGATCAATTGTTGAGTCAGGTTCGGGAGAGTTTATGCCCTGAGTCAATGAGGAGGGATAGAGTACAAGATTTTCTAGAGGCCGGGTTTGAGGATATCCCGGTGGCAGTAGCGATCAAGAATTTCAGAGAAGAGTTGGCACTGTTGGGTCCCGCCGCACCTCCGCTGGACCAGCATGTGTATATGTTCTCTCGGAGACTGAGAGAGTCTACCCACGCCTATCTAGTGGGTTTCTGTTTTGACTCCCTGACAGACTATCAATATCGAGCCTCAACATACAAAAGGGACCAACCGGGTCCTAGGAGAGTTGCACAATTGGGAGGGCTTGAGAAGAGGCAAAAGACCGGGGAGGTTAGCACAGGAGTGGGAGCTTCAGGGTATGGACGTGTTCCGGGGCATAGCAGACGGAGTTCTAGGTCGTCAACCCCACTTCCAGAGGGTGAACGATAGTATTTTAACTATGGTGATAGAGGACACATTAGGCCTGCTTGCACTAGACCGCTAGTGACTTGCTTCACATGTTGTAAGATAGGTCATTGAGCTAGCTTTTGCCGTCAAGGCAAGGCTCCTTTCCAGCAAGGATCATCTCGTGTGGGATTACAGAGTGGTGGACAGAGGTTAGTACCATATTCGACTCAAGGGCAACAACAGCATAGAGCCCTGGGAAGTCCACTCCACAAGGTTCTGCACCAGGTTCGAGTCGGGGATGAGGGCGTAGTGGAGGTACGGAAGAGGCCAAAGGTTCGCAACCCAGGGTGTTTGAGATGAGAAACACCGTGGATCCAACAGCACCATCGACTACATGTACCATCTTGATACATGGCATGCCTGATAGAGTTTTATTTGATACGGGTACTACTCACTCATTTATATTCGATGCTTGTGTGGAGCGGCTATCGCTAGAGACTATAAAGAGTGCACCTTTCACTATCGAATTACCTGATGGGGAAGTTACGGGAACTCGAGAAGTCCGCGATTGTCCGATCCGCTTAGGAAATCGTGATTGGTTGGTTAACCTCTTCATCATGTATCTAGCACATGAAGAGGTCATTTTAGGAATGGATTGGATGGATAGCCACGGAGCAGTACTAGACATAGGTAGGAGGACCGTGAAGGCCACTACCGAGGCAGGACATGAGGAGGTATATCGAGGCTGGCACCTCGGAAAGACGGGCACAATTATCAATGTCGTCCGAGCGGCAAGGTTGATCGGGCAGGGCTGCGAAGCCATCTGGTGTTATGCCATGAAGGAGAGTAAGAGTCCGATTGTGGAGGAGATTCCCGTGGTGAGCGAGTTTGAAGATGTGTTTAGGGACCCACCAGGGCTACCACCCCAGAGAGATGTGGACTTCAGCATCGAGTTGGAGCCAGGGATGAGACCGATCTCAAAGGCACCATACCGCATGGCGCCTATTGAGATATTAGAGCTGAAGAGCTCGAAGAGCTAGTAGAGAAGGGCTTCATTCGCCCTAGTGTTTCACCTTGGGGAGCGCCAGTCCTGTTTGTGAAGAAGAAGGACGGGTCGGTGAGATTGTGTATCGACTACCAGGAGCTTAATAAGATGACGATCAAGAACAAGTATCCTCTGCCTCGTAATGATGACTTGTTAGATCAACTACAAGGAGCGATAATATTCTCCCGGATTGACTTGAGGTCAGGGTATCACCAGCTTAGGGTGAGAGATCAAAACGTGCCGAAGACGGCGTTTCGGACCAGGTACGGCCACTACAAGTTTGTAGTGATGTCATTCGGACTGACAAATGCGCCTGTTGTGTTTATGGAATTGATGAACGGCATTTTTATCGACTTTCGGGACCAGTTTGTGGTGATGTTCATTGACGAAATCTTAGTATACTCGCGGAGCCAAGAGGAGTACGCCGGTCATCTCTGAGGACAATGCTGAGAGTCCTTCTAAATAGAGAACTTTATGCTAAGTTTTCTAAGTGTGAGTTCTGGATGTCCGAGGTGGCATTCTTGGGGCACGTGGTGTGACCCACCTATTTCATTTCTAGTTTATTACCAGTTAATTAACCCTGTTTAAAGCAATAAGCGGAAAAGCGGAAAACGTAAATTTTTAAAACTTTATCTTACAACCATCTTCACAACATATATACATACTAACATACGTCATAAACTCCGTTTAACCAAACACAACTGTTTTAAAACCATGCAAAACATCCTAGGCGGTAGCATCCCATAACAGCCCACCTGATATGATCTCAAATCCAGGTGTTGGGTCCAACGTCCTTGCCTTGATCAGGCCGAGTCTGAGCAGCTGAAAAATATGTGGATATAACAACAATGAGCCACACGCTCAGTAAGGGTATACAAATCGCACTCTCCCAATATATATAAGTATCTAATATCCCGTCCCCAAAGGACACTCCATACCCTTCCTCACATTTCCAAGCACACATATATATACACATTCACATATCATTCCACAACCATTCATATCACATTTCACATAAACAT
>BSUD01000001.1:142858334-142873044 GCA_033239045.1 Fagopyrum esculentum
ATCTCATATAAGCATCTCATATCATACCATCACATAATAATAATCATAACATAACATATAGCATGCTAGACTCGATCGCATCGATGCATAGGTGATAATTAACTAACTAGCTCCAACTGATCGTACGATATATTTTCTCATTGCTTTCGTATTTCTTTCTTTCTTTTTTTTTTTCTTTCGGTTGGCCAACCCGATAGCGTCATAGGCCCCCTATAGATCAGGTAGCGACCTCAGCCATCTGTCCTAAGACCCCCTGTAGATCAGGTCGCGATCTTGGACTATTTTTCTTATCTTGAGGCCCCCTGTAGATCAGGTAGCGACCCCTGGCTGTTTTTCTTATCTCGAGGCCCCCTGTAGATCAGGTAGCGACCTCTGAGGCCCCCTGTAGATCAGGTAGCGACCTCGTCCCCCGGAAACCCGTGCGGGACCCAGTTGGGCTAATTAATCAATTACCATCCTATATTATCACTTTCATATCATAACTCAAATTCATGCTTTCATCATATTCTTTCATCACATTCTTTCCACTATCATCTCATGTACCTAATGCATGCTTTCATAAAGAATATCAATTCATCATCATCGTCGTCTCACTCATATACATATAAGCATGCATACAACCATAACAAACAATTATATACACACAAGCATGCATAAAATCATGGCATATTAAATACATAACATATATTAAGCAAGTGTAATTCATATACACTTACCTCGCAGGTAAGAACAATAAAACCTCGCAAACCAACTACTGAGTCCGTTTCCCACTCGGACTATCCTCTTTTATCGTGCTTGGATACGCTCACAAAGCAACTACGTTATAGTTAGACCGAAACCTTCAACAACACCTATTGAGAATATCATATTCTTCGTATTAAACTTCTCGCTTCAAACACCAGTTAAATTCATTCCTTTGAATTTAATTAGCTTATAGCATTTTCTAGAATTCCCAATTTAATTAATTAACCTTTAATTAATTAATTAAATTTCGCCAGAACAACGTTTTGCCCGCAGGCAATTTCTAAACCCACCTGTCATCAAATCTCATCAAACAAACAGCCCATAATCACCAGAATAAAGTAACGAGCATAATGGAATTTCCAATTATCCATTTTGACAAGCCTAAGGTCAATTTAGGCTAAATCGCAATACGGAAAACGAATAAATTCATAACTTATTCGTTACTAACCCGATTGACGATCCGAAAGAAGATTCGGAATCACAACGACGCAGGCTACGCTCGGACACCATCAAATTCACCGGAATCTGAGCGACGGAACCTCCCTAGTATCATATATGCTCGACCAGACCTCCCCTTGCTCGGAAATGTAGAAACTCGGTACCAAAATGAAGAGAATGAAGAGAGGAATCCAAAAACTCAAACGGATTTGAAATCGGATTAGAAACGGAGAGTAGATCTGAGTTTGAAGATTGAGAGAAATCAGAGCTTTTACGAGGAAACGTGAAAGAAAATGAATTAATAAACGATATTTCAGCTATTTATAGCGAAGACGATAATTATCCTTTAGCGGAGTCGATAATTATCCTTTTACCGATCCGGAAGCGGTTTAAGCCCCCTTCTCCAAACTTCTCGAAATTGGAATAATAAATTCGGAATATTGTATGGATAATTATTCCGCAATTGTTTCGAAAAACGCGTATTCCTAAGCCGTCTTTCTTAGCCGCTAAGAAACGAAATAGCGACTCTTTTAGCCATTTTGCCTTTTCATGTTTTTTCATATCTAGGACATGTCCGATGTCCTGATCATTTCTCTCAACTGCATTTTTATTAATTGAAGCTCCCAAATGCTCCAAATAATACCGGGGTGTAATATCATCTAGGAGCTGGTTACCTCGAGAGGTATCTCGTGTTAAAACGGATTTAATTTCCTAAATTACTCGATTAGGTCATCTTCGATTTTTGACTGTTACAAATATCTCCCACTTTAAGAAATTTCGTCCCGAAATTTAAGAAAGGACGTAGAACCAAACTCGTAGATGTATCAAAAGGATGCTCAACCGGATCACAATTTCTCGAGGTTTTTACTTAAAAAGGTAGGGGTATTTCGCTTTCATATCTCGTTCGGTCTCCCATGTAGCCTCTCGAGCTGAATGATGTCCCCATCTGACCTTCACCATCGGAATCTCCTTGTTTCTCAATCTTCGAATTTGTCTGCCTAAAACCTCAACTGGTTCTTCTGGGTAGGACAAGTTCTCAGATACTTCTATCTCAGGTTCGGGAATGATATGACTTGGATCTGACCTATACCTCCGTAGCACCGATACGTGGAAGACGTCATGCAATCTTGATAACTCTGGTGGTAACGCCAATCCATACGCAAGTGGTCCGATCTTCTCTAAGATCTCATATGGACCAATGTATCTCGGTGCTAACTTTCCATGCCTACCAAATCTCATAACTCCCCTCCAAGGAGATACCTTCAAAAACACTCTATCGCCTATCTCATATGTCATCTCTCGTCTATGGCGATCAAAGTAGCTCTTTTGACGATCTTGTGCTGCCTTCAAGCACTGCTTTACTACTTGTACTTTCTCTATTGTCTGTTGTACAAGTTCGGGACCCTCTATCTGTCGCACGCCCTCAAAATCCCAACATACAGGTGTGCGACACTTCCTTCCATACAAGGCCTCGTAAGGGGCCATACCAATACTTGAATGGAAACTGTTATTATACGCAAATTCGAGCAATGGCAGGTTAGAATCCCAGTTACCTTTAAGCTCCAAAACACAAGATCTCAACATCTCCTCCAAGGTCTGAATCGTTCTCTCTGATTGTCCGTCTGTCTGAGGATGAAATGCCGTACCTGAAATGCAATCTTGTACCTAAGGCATTTTACAAACTTCCCCAGAAGTGCGATGTAAACCTCGGATCTCTATCAAATATAATCGATATAGGGACTCTGTGTAGTCGAACAATCTTTCTCACATACAACTCTGCTAGCTCATCTAAGGAGTTATCTTGTCTCATCGGTAAGAAGTGAGCAGATTTCGTCAATCTGTCTACAATCACCCATACCGTGTCATTCTTTCTGAAAGTCCTAGGAAGTCCAACAACAAAATCCATTGTAATCCGCTCCCACTTCCACTCAAGAACAGATAAAGATTGTAACTTTCCTGCTGAAAGCGGAAAACGTATAATTTTAAAACTTCACTTACAACATATATACATACTAACATACGTCATAAAACCCTATTTAACAAAACATAGCTGTTTAAAACCACACAAAACATCCTAGGCGGTAGCATCCCATAACAGCCCACCTGATATGATCTCAAATTCAGGTGTTGGGTCCAACGTCCTTGCCTTGATCAGGCCGAGTCTGAGCAGCTGAAAAATATGTGGATATAACAACAATGAGCCACACGCTCAGTAAGGGTATACAAATCGCACTCTCCCAATATATATAAGTATCTAATATCCCGTCCCCAAAGGACACTCCATACCCTTCCTCACATTTCCAAGCACACATACATATCCACATTCACATATAATTCCACAACCATTCATATCACATTTCACATATCAAGCATGTTATCACACATCACATATAAACATATCATCTCATCACATAAAAATAATCATAACATAACATATAACATGCTAGACTCGATCGCATCGATGCATAGGTGATAATTAACTAACTAGCCCCAACTGATCGTACGATATATTTTCTCATTGCTTTCGTATTTCTTTTCTTTCTTTCTTTCTTTTTTTTTCTTTTCGGTTGGCCAACCCGATAGCGTCCTAGGCCCCCTGTAGATCAGGTAGCGACCTCGGCCATCTTGTCCTAAGACCCCCTGTAGATCAGGTTGCGATCTTGGACTATTTTTCTTATCTTGAGGCCCCCTGTAGATCAGGTAGCGACCTCTGGCTGTTTTTCTTATCTTGAGGCCCCCTGTAGATCAGGTAGCGACCTCTGAGGCCCCCTGTAGATCAGGTAGCGACCTCGTCCCCCGGAAACCCGTGCGGGACCCAGTTGGGCTAATTAATCAATTACCATCCTATATTATCACTTTCATATCATAACTCAAATTCATGCTTTCATCATATTCTTTCATCACATTCTTTCCACTATCATCTCATGTACCTAATGCATGCTTTCATAAAGAATATCAATTCATCATCATCGTCGTCTCACTCATATACATATAAGCATGCATACAACCATAACAAACAATTATATACACACAAGCATGCATAAAATCATGGCATATTAAATACATAACATATATTAAGCAAGTGTAATTCATATACACTTACCTCGCAGGTAAGAACAATAAAACCTCGCAAACCAACTACTGAGTCCGTTTCCCACTCGGACTATCCTCTTTTATCGTGCTTGGATACGCTCACAAAGCAACTACGTTATAGTTAGACCGAAACCTTCAACAACACCTATTGAGAATATCATATTCTTCGTATTAAACTTCTCGCTTCAAACACCAGTTAAATTCATTCCTTTGAATTTAATTAGCTTATAGCATTTTCTAGAATTCCCAATTTAATTAATTAACCTTTAATTAATTAATTAAATTTCGCCAGAACAACGTTTTGCCCGCAGGCAATTTCTAAACCCACCTGTCATCAAATCTCATCAAACAAACAGCCCATAATCACCAGAATAAAGTAACGAGCATAATGGAATTTCCAATTATCCATTTTGACAAGCCTAAGGTCAATTTAGGCTAAATCGCAATACGGAAAACGAATAAATTCATAACTTATTCGTTACTAACCCGATTGACGATCCGAAAGAAGATTCGGAATCACAACGACGCAGGCTACGCTCGGACACCATCAAATTCACCGGAATCTGAGCGACGGAACCTCCCTAGTATCATATATGCTCGACCAGACCTCCCCTTGCTCGGAAATGTAGAAACTCGGTACCAAAATGAAGAGAATGAAGAGAGGAATCCAAAAACTCAAACGGATTTGAAATCGGATTAGAAACGGAGAGTAGATCTGAGTTTGAAGATTGAGAGAAATCAGAGCTTTTACGAGGAAACGTGAAAGAAAATGAATTAATAAACGATATTTCAGCTATTTATAGCGAAGACGATAATTATCCTTTAGCGGAGTCGATAATTATCCTTTTACCGATCCGGAAGCGGTTTAAGCCCCCTTCTCCAAACTTCTCGAAATTGGAATAATAAATTCGGAATATTGTATGGATAATTATTCCGCAATTGTTTCGAAAAACGCGTATTCCTAAGCCGTCTTTCTTAGCCGCTAAGAAACGAAATAGCGACTCTTTTAGCCATTTTGCCTTTTCATGTTTTTTCATATCTAGGACATGTCCGATGTCCTGATCATTTCTCTCAACTGCATTTTTATTAATTGAAGCTCCCAAATGCTCCAAATAATACCGGGGTGTAATATCATCTAGGAGCTGGTTACCTCGAGAGGTATCTCGTGTTAAAACGGATTTAATTTCCTAAATTACTCGATTAGGTCATCTTCGATTTTTGACTGTTACAAATATCTCCCACTTTAAGAAATTTCGTCCCGAAATTTAAGAAAGGACGTAGAACCAAACTCGTAGATGTATCAAAAGGATGCTCAACCGGATCACAATTTCTCGAGGTTTTTACTTAAAAAGGTAGGGGTATTTCGCTTTCATATCTCGTTCGGTCTCCCATGTAGCCTCTCGAGCTGAATGATGTCCCCATCTGACCTTCACCATCGGAATCTCCTTGTTTCTCAATCTTCGAATTTGTCTGCCTAAAACCTCAACTGGTTCTTCTGGGTAGGACAAGTTCTCAGATACTTCTATCTCAGGTTCGGGAATGATATGACTTGGATCTGACCTATACCTCCGTAGCACCGATACGTGGAAGACGTCATGCAATCTTGATAACTCTGGTGGTAACGCCAATCCATACGCAAGTGGTCCGATCTTCTCTAAGATCTCATATGGACCAATGTATCTCGGTGCTAACTTTCCATGCCTACCAAATCTCATAACTCCCCTCCAAGGAGATACCTTCAAAAACACTCTATCGCCTATCTCATATGTCATCTCTCGTCTATGGCGATCAAAGTAGCTCTTTTGACGATCTTGTGCTGCCTTCAAGCACTGCTTTACTACTTGTACTTTCTCTATTGTCTGTTGTACAAGTTCGGGACCCTCTATCTGTCGCACGCCCTCAAAATCCCAACATACAGGTGTGCGACACTTCCTTCCATACAAGGCCTCGTAAGGGGCCATACCAATACTTGAATGGAAACTGTTATTATACGCAAATTCGAGCAATGGCAGGTTAGAATCCCAGTTACCTTTAAGCTCCAAAACACAAGATCTCAACATCTCCTCCAAGGTCTGAATCGTTCTCTCTGATTGTCCGTCTGTCTGAGGATGAAATGCCGTACCTGAAATGCAATCTTGTACCTAAGGCATTTTACAAACTTCCCCAGAAGTGCGATGTAAACCTCGGATCTCTATCAAATATAATCGATATAGGGACTCTGTGTAGTCGAACAATCTTTCTCACATACAACTCTGCTAGCTCATCTAAGGAGTTATCTTGTCTCATCGGTAAGAAGTGAGCAGATTTCGTCAATCTGTCTACAATCACCCATACCGTGTCATTCTTTCTGAAAGTCCTAGGAAGTCCAACAACAAAATCCATTGTAATCCGCTCCCACTTCCACTCAAGAACAGATAAAGATTGTAACTTTCCTGTTGGTGCTTGGCGTTCAGCCTTCACTTGCTGACACACTAGACATCGAGCCACACAATCAACTACCTCTTGTCTCATTCTGGGCCACCAATAGATCTTCCTCAGGTCGTTAAACATCTTCGTACTCCCAGGATGCATGTAATACCTCGAGGAATGTGCCTCTTCAAGTAGCTTCTTCTTTAACTCCTCAATGATGGGCACATATCCGTGCAGCTCTGTATAACACTCCCTGATCAGACAACTGGAAATGTGTAGTGGTAGCATCTCCCACTTTAGCTTTCAACTTCTTTAGTGTATCATCCTCATCTTGTCTAATTGAAATCTCATCAAGAATCAACGGTCTTACCTGAATGTCGCTATCAACTCAGATCCTCTTACATCCATCTCTACTCTCATAACTCTGAGAGCTAATAGATGCTCAACTTTGTAGTTGACCTTACCACCTTGGTCACTGCTCTTTCTGCTGAGAGCGTCAGCTACCACATTCGCCTTTCCTGGATGGTACTCTATAGTGCAATCATAATCCTTGAGTAACTCCATCCATCTTCTCTGCCTCAGATTCAGATCCCTTTGAGTGGGAATATACTTCAGGCTTTTATGGTCGGTAAACACCGGAAATGTATCACCATAAAGATAGTGCCTCCAGGTCTTAAGAGCATGAACTATAGCAGCAAGCTCTAGGTCGTGTGTAGGGTAGTTCTGCTCATGAGGTCTCAACTGTCTAGATGTATATGCTATTATCTTCCCTTCCTGCATTATAACTCCTCCTAAGCCACTCCCAGATGCGTCGGTGTAAACCACAAAGTTACCCTTATCTGAGGGTACAGCCAGAATAGGGAATGTAGTCAATCTTTTCTTAAGTTCTTCAAAGCTCTCTTGACAACTGTTATCCCATATAAACTGCTGATTCTTCTTTAGCAAGTTAGTCAATGGGCGCGCGATAATCGAGAAGTTCTTTACAAACCTCCTGTAATAACCCGCAAGTCCTAAGAAGCTGCGAATCTCCGTAATGCTCTTCGGAATTTCCCATTCTGTAATAGCCTTGATCTTGGATGGATCAGGTTGTATACCATCTGGTGATATCACATGTCCTAAATCTAATCCGTCCAAAACTCGCACTTGCTGAACTTCGCGTACAACTGTCTCTCCCTCAGAATCCCTAAGATACGTCTCAAATGTTCTCTATGAGTATCTACATCTCGGGAATATATCAAGATATCATCAATGAAGACCACGACAAACTGATCTAGATAAGGTTGGAAGATCGAGTTCATCAACGCCATGAATGCTGCAGGTGCATTCGTCAACCCAAAAGGCATAACTGTAAATTCATAGTGTCCATACCGAGTACGAAAAGCTGTCTTCGGTATTGAATTCTCTGCTATCCTCAACTGCCAGTATCCCGATCGAAGGTCAATCTTTGAAAACACTGTAGCACCCCTTAACTGATCAAGCAAGTCCTCTATCCTCGGTAAGGGATACTTGTTCTTGATTGTGATTTTGTTCAGTTGACGGTAGTCTATGCACAATCGTAAACTACCATCTTTCTTCTTCACAAAAAGCACTAGTGCACCCCAAGGAGAAATACTCGGGCATATAAAACCCTTCTCGAGCAACTCTTCTAGTTGTTTCTTCAACTCCTTTAGCTCTAGTGGAGCCATCTTGTAAGGAGCAATTGATATCGGTGTTGCACCGGGTAATGTCTCAATCTCAAAGTCTACCTCTCTACTCGGAGGTAAACCAGGTAAATCATCAAGGAAAACTTCAGGAAATTCTCTGACAACATCCACCTCAGATACTCCGGGGCTAACAATAGCAGAATCTGACACACTAGCCAGATAAGCCTGACACCCTTCCCGAAGTAATCTAAAAGTTTTCATTGTAGATATGAGGCAAGTAGGAATCATTTTCCTCTTACATGTCAAAATCACCTCTCTCACCCCATCTACCTCCATGGTGACTTCCTTTGTATAACAATCAATCAAAGTTATATGAGTGGATGACCAATCCATTACTACCATCACCTCAAACTCTCTCAAAAAAATAATCCCATGTCAGCATTGGTGGTATACTACGGCCATTGGGGACCGTGTCCCACCAATCTCTAGATGCTTCCTCGAGCAATGATATATCATATTGTATCCGTCTCTCAATAGGGCAAATAACTCTATCTAGAATGGCATCAGTGTTCCTCAATCACTCATCCATAACTAATGGATCAGTAGTCCCCTCAAACGACTTTTCCCCTTGGCGGAAAATCTTCTCAAAATTCTTGTCCATCTTTACTAGAATAATACCCGCTTGAGACACTGTTGTGTCTATGGTGGTATAACTTCTCTCAAATATATCACTGAATCAGATATACCAACCATATCCGATGGCGGTAGTGATATTAGCTAAACTGACACCTTAGGATGCTCCTGATCATTTACACCTGAGCATGTACAGACTCAGTCGACCCTTCATGGCTGTGCTCCGCCGTCTAAAAGAAAAAGAAACTTTCAAAAGCTTTTCAGAAAACTTCCCACAACCCAAGCCAAGGAATCATATCCCTGCTCTGATACCAATCAAATGTGACACACCTATTTCATTTCTAGTTTATTACCAGTTAATTAACCCTGTTTAAAGCAATAAGCGGAAAAGCGGAAAACGTAAATTTTTAAAACTTTATCTTACAACCATCTTCACAACATATATACATACTAACATACGTCATAAACTCCGTTTAACCAAACACAACTGTTTTAAAACCATGCAAAACATCCTAGGCGGTAGCATCCCATAACAGCCCACCTGATATGATCTCAAATCCAGGTGTTGGGTCCAACGTCCTTGCCTTGATCAGGCCGAGTCTGAGCAGCTGAAAAATATGTGGATATAACAACAATGAGCCACACGCTCAGTAAGGGTATACAAATCGCACTCTCCCAATATATATAAGTATCTAATATCCCGTCCCCAAAGGACACTCCATACCCTTCCTCACATTTCCAAGCACACATATATATACACATTCACATATCATTCCACAACCATTCATATCACATTTCACATAAACATCCAAGCATGTTATCACACATCACATATAATTCCACAACCATTCATATCACATTTCACATAAACATTCAAGCATGTTATCACACATCACGTATAAACTTATCATCTCATATAAGCATCTCATATCATACCATCACATAATAATAATCATAACATAACATATAGCATGCTAGACTCGATCGCATCGATGCATAGGTGATAATTAACTAACTAGCTCCAACTGATCGTACGATATATTTTCTCATTGCTTTCGTATTTCTTTCTTTCTTTTTTTTTTTTCTTTCGGTTGGCCAACCCGATAGCGTCATAGGCCCCCTATAGATCAGGTAGCGACCTCAGCCATCTGTCCTAAGACCCCCTGTAGATCAGGTCGCGATCTTGGACTATTTTTCTTATCTTGAGGCCCCCTGTAGATCAGGTAGCGACCCCTGGCTGTTTTTCTTATCTCGAGGCCCCCTGTAGATCAGGTAGCGACCTCTGAGGCCCCCTGTAGATCAGGTAGCGACCTCGTCCCCCGGAAACCCGTGCGGGACCCAGTTGGGCTAATTAATCAATTACCATCCTATATTATCACTTTCATATCATAACTCAAATTCATGCTTTCATCATATTCTTTCATCACATTCTTTCCACTATCATCTCATGTACCTAATGCATGCTTTCATAAAGAATATCAATTCATCATCATCGTCGTCTCACTCATATACATATAAGCATGCATACAACCATAACAAACAATTATATACACACAAGCATGCATAAAATCATGGCATATTAAATACATAACATATATTAAGCAAGTGTAATTCATATACACTTACCTCGCAGCTAAGAACAATAAAACCTCGCAAACCAACTACTGAGTCCGTTTCCCACTCGGACTATCCTCTTTTATCGTGCTTGGATACGCTCACAAAGCAACTACGTTATAGTTAGACCGAAACCTTCAACAACACCTATTGAGAATATCATATTCTTCGTATTAAACTTCTCGCTTCAAACACCAGTTAAATTCATTCCTTTGAATTTAATTAGCTTATAGCATTTTCTAGAATTCCCAATTTAATTAATTAACCTTTAATTAATTAATTAAATTTCGCCAGAACAACGTTTTGCCCGCAGGCAATTTCTGAACCCACCTGTCATCAAATCTCATCAAACAAACAGCCCATAATCACCAGAATAAAGTAACGAGCATAATGGAATTTCCAATTATCCATTTTGACAAGCCTAAGGTCAATTTAGGCTAAATCGCAATACGGAAAACGAATAAATTCATAACTTATTCGTTACTAACCCGATTGACGATCCGAAAGAAGATTCGGAATCACAACGACGCAGGCTACGCTCGGACACCATCAAATTCACCGGAATCTGAGCGACGGAACCTCCCTAGTATCATATATGCTCGACCAGACCTCCCCTTGCTCGGAAATGTAGAAACTCGGTACCAAAATGAAGAGAATGAAGAGAGGAATCCAAAAACTCAAACGGATTTGAAATCGGATTAGAAACGGAGAGTAGATCTGAGTTTGAAGATTGAGAGAAATCAGAGCTTTTACGAGGAAACGTGAAAGAAAATGAATTAATAAACGATATTTCAGCTATTTATAGCGAAGACGATAATTATCCTTTAGCGGAGTCGATAATTATCCTTTTACCGATCCGGAAGCGGTTTAAGCCCCCTTCTCCAAACTTCTCGAAATTGGAATAATAAATTCGGAATATTGTATGGATAATTATTCCGCAATTGTTTCGAAAAACGCGTATTCCTAAGCCGTCTTTCTTAGCCGCTAAGAAACGAAATAGCGACTCTTTTAGCCATTTTGCCTTTTCATGTTTTTTCATATCTAGGACATGTCCGATGTCCTGATCATTTCTCTCAACTGCATTTTTATTAATTGAAGCTCCCAAATGCTCCAAATAATACCGGGGTGTAATATCATCTAGGAGCTGGTTACCTCGAGAGGTATCTCGTGTTAAAACGGATTTAATTTCCTAAATTACTCGATTAGGTCATCTTCGATTTTTGACTGTTACAAATATCTCCCACTTTAAGAAATTTCGTCCCGAAATTTAAGAAAGGACGTAGAACCAAACTCGTAGATGTATCAAAAGGATGCTCAACCGGATCACAATTTCTCGAGGTTTTTACTTAAAAAGGTAGGGGTATTTCGCTTTCATATCTCGTTCGGTCTCCCATGTAGCCTCTCGAGCTGAATGATGTCCCCATCTGACCTTCACCATCGGAATCTCCTTGTTTCTCAATCTTTGAACTTGTCTGCCTAAAACCTCAACTGGTTCTTCTGGGTAGGACAAGTTCTCAGATACTTCTATCTCAGGTTCGGGAATGATATGACTTGGATCTGACCTATACCTCCGTAGCACCGATACGTGGAAGACGTCATGCAATCTTGATAACTCTGGTGGTAACGCCAATCCATACGCAAGTGGTCCGATCTTCTCTAAGATCTCATATGGACCAATGTATCTCGGTGCTAACTTTCCATGCCTACCAAATCTCATAACTCCCCTCCAAGGAGATACCTTCAAAAACACTCTATCGCCTATCTCATATGTCATCTCTCGTCTATGGCGATCAAAGTAGCTCTTTTGACGATCTTGTGCTGCCTTCAAGCACTGCTTTACTACTTGTACTTTCTCTATTGTCTGTTGTACAAGTTCGGGACCCTCTATCTGTCGCACGCCCTCAAAATCCCAACATACAGGTGTGCGACACTTCCTTCCATACAAGGCCTCGTAAGGGGCCATACCAATACTTGAATGGAAACTGTTATTATACGCAAATTCGAGCAATGGCAGGTTAGAATCCCAGTTACCTTTAAGCTCCAAAACACAAGATCTCAACATCTCCTCCAAGGTCTGAATCGTTCTCTCTGATTGTCCGTCTGTCTGAGGATGAAATGCCGTACCTGAAATGCAATCTTGTACCTAAGGCATTTTACAAACTTCCCCAGAAGTGCGATGTAAACCTCGGATCTCTATCAAATATAATCGATATAGGGACTCTGTGTAGTCGAACAATCTTTCTCACATACAACTCTGCTAGCTCATCTAAGGAGTTATCTTGTCTCATCGGTAAGAAGTGAGCAGATTTCGTCAATCTGTCTACAATCACCCATACCGTGTCATTCTTTCTGAAAGTCCTAGGAAGTCCAACAACAAAATCCATTGTAATCCGCTCCCACTTCCACTCAAGAACAGATAAAGATTGTAACTTTCCTGTTGGTGCTTGGCGTTCAGCCTTCACTTGCTGACACACTAGACATCGAGCCACACAATCAACTACCTCTTGTCTCATTCTGGGCCACCAATAGATCTTCCTCAGGTCGTTAAACATCTTCGTACTCCCAGGATGCATGTAATACCTCGAGGAATGTGCCTCTTCAAGTAGCTTCTTCTTTAACTCCTCAATGATGGGCACATATCCGTGCAGCTCTGTATAACACTCCCTGATCAGACAACTGGAAATGTGTAGTGGTAGCATCTCCCACTTTAGCTTTCAACTTCTTTAGTGTATCATCCTCATCTTGTCTAATTGAAATCTCATCAAGAATCAACGGTCTTACCTGAATGTCGCTATCAACTCAGATCCTCTTACATCCATCTCTACTCTCATAACTCTGAGAGCTAATAGATGCTCAACTTTGTAGTTGACCTTACCACCTTGGTCACTGCTCTTTCTGCTGAGAGCGTCAGCTACCACATTCGCCTTTCCTGGATGGTACTCTATAGTGCAATCATAATCCTTGAGTAACTCCATCCATCTTCTCTGCCTCAGATTCAGATCCCTTTGAGTGGGAATATACTTCAGGCTTTTATGGTCGGTAAACACCGGAAATGTATCACCATAAAGATAGTGCCTCCAGGTCTTAAGAGCATGAACTATAGCAGCAAGCTCTAGGTCGTGTGTAGGGTAGTTCTGCTCATGAGGTCTCAACTGTCTAGATGTATATGCTATTATCTTCCCTTCCTGCATTATAACTCCTCCTAAGCCACTCCCAGATGCGTCGGTGTAAACCACAAAGTTACCCTTATCTGAGGGTACAGCCAGAATAGGGAATGTAGTCAATCTTTTCTTAAGTTCTTCAAAGCTCTCTTGACAACTGTTATCCCATATAAACTGCTGATTCTTCTTTAGCAAGTTAGTCAATGGGCGCGCGATAATCGAGAAGTTCTTTACAAACCTCCTGTAATAACCCGCAAGTCCTAAGAAGCTGCGAATCTCCGTAATGCTCTTCGGAATTTCCCATTCTGTAATAGCCTTGATCTTGGATGGATCAGGTTGTATACCATCTGGTGATATCACATGTCCTAAATCTAATCCGTCCAAAACTCGCACTTGCTGAACTTCGCGTACAACTGTCTCTCCCTCAGAATCCCTAAGATACGTCTCAAATGTTCTCTATGAGTATCTACATCTCGGGAATATATCAAGATATCATCAATGAAGACCACGACAAACTGATCTAGATAAGGTTGGAAGATCGAGTTCATCAACGCCATGAATGCTGCAGGTGCATTCGTCAACCCAAAAGGCATAACTGTAAATTCATAGTGTCCATACCGAGTACGAAAAGCTGTCTTCGGTATTGAATTCTCTGCTATCCTCAACTGCCAGTATCCCGATCGAAGGTCAATCTTTGAAAACACTGTAGCACCCCTTAACTGATCAAGCAAGTCCTCTATCCTCGGTAAGGGATACTTGTTCTTGATTGTGATTTTGTTCAGTTGACGGTAGTCTATGCACAATCGTAAACTACCATCTTTCTTCTTCACAAAAAGCACTAGTGCACCCCAAGGAGAAATACTCGGGCATATAAAACCCTTCTCGAGCAACTCTTCTAGTTGTTTCTTCAACTCCTTTAGCTCTAGTGGAGCCATCTTGTAAGGAGCAATTGATATCGGTGTTGCACCTGGTAAT
>BSUD01000001.1:142873564-142953698 GCA_033239045.1 Fagopyrum esculentum
GCCCCAAGGAGAAATACTCGGACGTATAAAACCTTTCTCGAGTAACTCTTCTAGTTGTTTCTTCAACTCCTTTAGCTCTAGTGGAGCCATCTTGTAAGGAGCAATTGATATCGGTGTTGCACCGGGTAATGTCTCAATCTCAAAGTCTACCTCTCTACTCGGAGGTAAACCAGGTAAATCATCAAGGAAAACTTCAGGAAATTCTCTGACAACATCCACCTCAGATACTCCGGGGCTAACAATAGCAGAATCTGACACACTAGCCAGATAAGCCTGACACCCTTCCCGAAGTAATCTAAAAGTTTTCATTGTAGATATGAGGCAAGTAGGAATCATTTTCCTCTTACATGTCAAAATCACCTCTCTCACCCCATCTACCTCCATGGTGACTTCCTTTGTATAACAATCAATCAAAGTTATATGAGTGGATGACCAATCCATTACTACCATCACCTCAAACTCTCTCAAAAAAATAATCCCATGTCAGCATTGGTGGTATACTACGGCCATTGGGGACCGTGTCCCACCAATCTCTAGATGCTTCCTCGAGCAATGATATATCATATTGTATCCGTCTCTCAATAGGGCAAATAACTCTATCTAGAATGGCATCAGTGTTCCTCAATCACTCATCCATAACTAATGGATCAGTAGTCCCCTCAAACGACTTTTCCCCTTGGCGGAAAATCTTCTCAAAATTCTTGTCCATCTTTACTAGAATAATACCCGCTTGAGACACTGTTGTGTCTATGGTGGTATAACTTCTCTCAAATATATCACTGAATCAGATATACCAACCATATCCGATGGCGGTAGTGATATTAGCTAAACTGACACCTTAGGATGCTCCTGATCATTTACACCTGAGCATGTACAGACTCAGTCGACCCTTCATGACTGTGCTCCGCCGTCTAAAAGAAAAAGAAACTTTCAAAAGCTTTTCAGAAAACTTCCCACAACCCAAGCCAAGGAATCATATCCCTGCTCTGATACCAATCAAATGTGACACACCTATTTCATTTCTAGTTTATTACCAGTTAATTAACCCTGTTTAAAGCAATAAGCGGAAAAGCGGAAAACGTAAATTTTTAAAACTTTATCTTACAACCATCTTCACAACATATATACATACTAACATACGTCATAAACTCCGTTTAACCAAACACAACTGTTTTAAAACCATGCAAAACATCCTAGGCGGTAGCATCCCATAACAGCCCACCTGATATGATCTCAAATCCAGGTGTTGGGTCCAACGTCCTTGCCTTGATCAGGCCGAGTCTGAGCAGCTGAAAAATATGTGGATATAACAACAATGAGCCACACGCTCAGTAAGGGTATACAAATCGCACTCTCCCAATATATATAAGTATCTAATATCCCGTCCCCAAAGGACACTCCATACCCTTCCTCACATTTCCAAGCACACATATATATCCACATTCACATATAATTCCACAACCATTCATATCACATTTCACATAAACATTCAAGCATGTTATCACACATCACGTATAAACTTATCATCTCATATAAGCATCTCATATCATACCATCACATAATAATAATCATAACATAACATATAGCATGCTAGACTCGATCGCATCGATGCATAGGTGATAATTAACTAACTAGCTCCAACTGATCGTACGATATATTTTCTCATTGCTTTCGTATTTCTTTCTTTCTTTTTTTTTTTTCTTTCGGTTGGCCAACCCGATAGCGTCATAGGCCCCCTATAGATCAGGTAGCGACCTCAGCCATCTGTCCTAAGACCCCCTGTAGATCAGGTCGCGATCTTGGACTATTTTTCTTATCTTGAGGCCCCCTGTAGATCAGGTAGCGACCCCTGGCTGTTTTTCTTATCTCGAGGCCCCCTGTAGATCAGGTAGCGACCTCTGAGGCCCCCTGTAGATCAGGTAGCGACCTCGTCCCCCGGAAACCCGTGCGGGACCCAGTTGGGCTAATTAATCAATTACCATCCTATATTATCACTTTCATATCATAACTCAAATTCATGCTTTCATCATATTCTTTCATCACATTCTTTCCACTATCATCTCATGTACCTAATGCATGCTTTCATAAAGAATATCAATTCATCATCATCGTCGTCTCACTCATATACATATAAGCATGCATACAACCATAACAAACAATTATATACACACAAGCATGCATAAAATCATGGCATATTAAATACATAACATATATTAAGCAAGTGTAATTCATATACACTTACCTCGCAGCTAAGAACAATAAAACCTCGCAAACCAACTACTGAGTCCGTTTCCCACTCGGACTATCCTCTTTTATCGTGCTTGGATACGCTCACAAAGCAACTACGTTATAGTTAGACCGAAACCTTCAACAACACCTATTGAGAATATCATATTCTTCGTATTAAACTTCTCGCTTCAAACACCAGTTAAATTCATTCCTTTGAATTTAATTAGCTTATAGCATTTTCTAGAATTCCCAATTTAATTAATTAACCTTTAATTAATTAATTAAATTTCGCCAGAACAACGTTTTGCCCGCAGGCAATTTCTGAACCCACCTGTCATCAAATCTCATCAAACAAACAGCCCATAATCACCAGAATAAAGTAACGAGCATAATGGAATTTCCAATTATCCATTTTGACAAGCCTAAGGTCAATTTAGGCTAAATCGCAATACGGAAAACGAATAAATTCATAACTTATTCGTTACTAACCCGATTGACGATCCGAAAGAAGATTCGGAATCACAACGACGCAGGCTACGCTCGGACACCATCAAATTCACCGGAATCTGAGCGACGGAACCTCCCTAGTATCATATATGCTCGACCAGACCTCCCCTTGCTCGGAAATGTAGAAACTCGGTACCAAAATGAAGAGAATGAAGAGAGGAATCCAAAAACTCAAACGGATTTGAAATCGGATTAGAAACGGAGAGTAGATCTGAGTTTGAAGATTGAGAGAAATCAGAGCTTTTACGAGGAAACGTGAAAGAAAATGAATTAATAAACGATATTTCAGCTATTTATAGCGAAGACGATAATTATCCTTTAGCGGAGTCGATAATTATCCTTTTACCGATCCGGAAGCGGTTTAAGCCCCCTTCTCCAAACTTCTCGAAATTGGAATAATAAATTCGGAATATTGTATGGATAATTATTCCGCAATTGTTTCGAAAAACGCGTATTCCTAAGCCGTCTTTCTTAGCCGCTAAGAAACGAAATAGCGACTCTTTTAGCCATTTTGCCTTTTCATGTTTTTTCATATCTAGGACATGTCCGATGTCCTGATCATTTCTCTCAACTGCATTTTTATTAATTGAAGCTCCCAAATGCTCCAAATAATACCGGGGTGTAATATCATCTAGGAGCTGGTTACCTCGAGAGGTATCTCGTATTAAAACGGATTTAATTTCCTAAATTACTCGATTAGGTCATCTTCGATTTTTGACTGTTACACGTGGTGACTGTGAAGAGGATCAAGGTTGATCCGGCCAAGATAGAGTCTGTAGCTACTTGGCCGCGTCCGACGAATGTCAAGGAGGTACGGAGTCTCTTGGGGTTAGCAAGATACTACCGCAGGTTCGTAGAGGGATTTTCCGTGATAGCCCGGCTGCTCACCGGCCTTCTGAGGAAGACCGTCCGGTTTACGTGGTTGGAGCAGTGTCAGCACAGTTTTGAGGAGCTGAAGAGGTGAATTACTTCTGCTCCTATTTTGACATAGCCTGAGGGAGTGAAATACTTTGTAGTTTACAGTGAATGCATCCAAGTTGGTCTTGGGATGCGTGCTGATGTAGCGGGGGAGAGTTATAGCGTACACATCAAGGCAGTTGAAGACCTACGAGGAGAACTACCCGACACATGACTTGGAGTTGGTGGCGGTAGTTCATGCCTTGAAGATTTGGCGTCATTATCTTTATGGGGCGGCGTGTTTGATCTTCACGGATCACAAGAGCCTTAAGTATATATTCACTCAACGGGATTTGAATAACCGCCAAAGGAGATGGCTGGAGCTGATTAAGGATTTTGACTTGGAGATTCTATATCATCCGGGCAAGGCGAATGTAGTCGTCGACGCCCTTAGCCGGAAGACACCTCGGGAGAAGACAATAGCTAGGTTGACCGCTCAGCCTCAGCTGCAAAGAGACCTCGCTGGATTGGAGATTGACATCTAGTTCCCGGATACGGATAGTCACCTAGCCACCCTAGAGCTGTTACCTGATCTATTGGGTGAGTTCCGACAGAAACAAGAGAGTTGCCCTACGCTGTCGAGGATTCGAGACCGGATGTCTCGAGGTGAGGCACCCTAGTTTCAAATGGGTGTCGATGGAGTTGTGAGACGCCATAGGCGTGTATGTGTACCGGCCGACCGAGAGATGAGGCAGAGGATTTTAGAGGAGGCACACTCTACCCCTTACTCCGTGCACCCAAGTGCGAGTAATATGTACCAGGATGTGAGATGATCCTTCTGGTTGGGCGGGCTGAAGCCCGACGTCGCTAGGTATGTGTCTTAGTGTGCGATCTGTCAGCAGCTCAAGATCAAGCATTGTAGGTATGGAGGAGATCTCCACCCATTACCGATTCCGCCATAGAAGTGGGAGGAAATCTCCATAGATTTTGTTACTAGTCTTATGCCGAGCCGAGGTTATGACGCCATTTGGGTGATAGTAGACCGTTTGACCAAGACCGCACGTTTCGTTTCAATCAAGGAAACGCAGCCGGTGAGTAGATTGGCGGAGGAGTTCACTAGGCAGATAGTGAGACTCCACGGAGTACCAAGGACCATTGTCTCGGATAGAGATGGACGGTTTATATCCAGGTTTTGGCATCAGGTGCATGCCGCCTTGGGCACTAGTCTGCACTTCATGACAGCGTATCATCCACAAACAGACGGACAGTCGGAGAGGACCATCAAAACTTTAGAGGACATGCTGAGGGTATGCGTGCTAGATTGGGGACAAATGTGGCCCGACCACCTTTCCCTGATAGAGTTCTCCTATAATAACAGTTGGCATGCGTTGATAGGGATGACTCCATATGAGGCTCTGTACGCAGAGATGTCGTACCCCACTTTGTTGCGAAAAGCAAAGTAGTGATAGTAGGGTCGCACCGGAGTATGTATTGGATGATATGGATAGAGTAGCCTTGATACGTGAGCGTATGCTGGCAATGCAGAGCTGCCAGAAGTCCTATGAGGACAAGAGGCGTCGACTCTTGGAGTTCAGAGTAGGGACTCAGGTCTGGCTGCGAGTATCAGCGACGTGGGGCGTCCAACATTTTGGCATCAAGGGGAAGCTCAATCCCCGGTATATTGGACCATTCGAGATCCTAGAGTGGGTTGGAGAGGTGGCATACCGATTAGCCTTACCACCGAGGTTGGAGGGAGTTCACCCAGTCTTTTACGTGTCTCAACTGAGGGAATACATACCGGACCCAAGACACGTCATTAGTTTTGAGGACTTAGTGGTAGAGCCAAACCACACCTTTGTAGAGCATTCGGTAGCGGTCTTGCTGAGGAGTACGAGATGTTTACGCTCCAAGGACATACCGATGATGTGAATTCAGTGGTCGAGACGAGGAGATGACGAGGCTACCTGGGAGATCGAGGATAGTATCCAGAGGAACTATCTTGAGTTTTGGGCTGAGCTAGCCACCGAGAGAGAGACATCGGGTTAGTTTCCGATCTAGTTTGTGTTATGTGATGTCTTGTATATGTTATGATATATGATTTATGTTAGACATACGTTTACAAGTTGTGGACCTTGACGTGATTGTTGTTCTACGGATTGGTACGTTAGGAGGTTCCGACTTCCGTGCTAGACTTGACGAGGTTTAGGAGTTCTAGACGTGAGGATCTTTGAGTCTAAGTTTCGGGACGGAACTTGGTTTTAGGGGGTGACGATGTAACACCCGGTTTTTCAGAGAACCTTAGGATGGGTCTCGGGTAGAAGAACCGCAAGAGCGGCCTCAGAGAGCCGCAGGAGCGTAGAACCGCGGGGACGGCACGAATGTGCCGCAGGTGCGCCGACCCGCGGGGGCGGCAACTGTTCACCGCAGGGACGGTAGAACAGTAAGCCGCGTCGTTTTGATTCGTAACCTTTGATGGTTACTATCCTCATTCTTTTATTCCGGAACCCTACCTTTTCTTTCCCCATTCTGAAACCTGCCGTCATTCTTGGGGCTTCACCCTTGGAGAACTTACGTAAGTAAGAATCTTTCATCTTCTTCCTCCTTCCTTCGTCTCTTTGTCTTTTAATCATTCATCCTTCATCTCCTTCCTATATTCCAGTTGGTGGCACATCAGAGCAGCGCCGTTTCCCTTCACCCAACTATAGCAAGTGCAGTAGAGGTCGTACGTGTGGATTCCTGAGAAAGATCTTGCTCATTCAATTCCGCGCTAGGGAAGGGTAAGACTTTCTTCCTCTCCGTTCCTTGGGTTCCCTAAAGGGGTACGTGATATTCTGACTGAATAGACTTGTATGGAAGTACAAAAGATTATAAAAAGTTGCTAGAACCGAGAGATTGATCGAAGAAGAGAAGATAGAGTTCCTGTCGCTTGTGCCGCCCCTGCGCCTGCACACTCCCGCGACCGCGCTTCACCGCCCCTTCGGATTTCCCCTGACGCAACTGCGGCTACTGCGTCTTGGCCACCCCTGCAGCACTTCACTACCGCGGTTGCGGTTTACCTCTAGTGAGCAACTTAAGTCGTTCTTCCGACTTAAGTGTGATCTTGTCGTATGTTCTTCCTCCTTCCTTGCATCCCTTTGAGCATGATGTAGCATCATGATGGTTGACCTAGTAGTTGTGAGACAATCCCATGTAGTGGGTTAGTTTTAGGTTATGTTCCGAGTGTGTGAAGATTTATTCAGATAGGAAACTGCTTGGATGTAGTTTGATATGGATGTGATGTGGTTATGACACGTTTCCTTGACTTATCAGGCTTTGAAGAGTGAGTTCGGAGCGAGTTGGTAGATATCTATGTGTAGTCGACTCCTGGTAAGTCCATAGGACTTACTTAGCTGTCTATGATATGATTGGTTGATGCTGGAGTGGTGTTTGACATCGTTTTATGGCTAGGTAGTATATATTTATCTACCGATCTATTTATTGGCCCATAGGTAATGGACGGTGATTACTTGTCTAGTTCTCCTGAGAGAGTGTGGGAGGTGCTTCGTGATTGGGCCAGATTTGGATATACGGGGAATGTACCAGTCTACTCCACATGGTATACGGACTAGTGTGCTGATCCACTCCAACTGAATAATGTCCAAAGGCGAGAGTCCATGACTTCTCGTATCACACCTATAATTAATAAGGTGAATGACCTAATGAAGATAATAAAACTGGATCTTTATGATAGCGTGATGACTGTTTACTGTTTTCTTTGAGTGTGTATGTGCTTTAGTATCTTCTCGTTATATTATAGTTAGCTAACGGTTTATCCGTGTTGTTAGATGTTGTGCAGGATAAGGAGTCTGCCGAGTGATTCGGAGGAGGTGGTTAGCCGGGGTTCCCGTATGTTGTTAGGACGGGTTGGGTTATGTTATCTCTTGTAGTAGACTTTGATAGATTCTTATGGTTTTCGGTTTTATCTTTGTACCTCGGCTGAGTGTATGTACCTTATGTGACATTGCATACTTTGATATTGGATTTTCATATTTTATCGTTTGTGCCTTTTTGTAAGATCCAGCAATGTTGCTATCGAGTTAGGGTCAGGACCCATTATGAGGTCCTAGCCCGTAGCGCCCCGAGTCTGAGATTTTAGTTGTTTGAAAAGAGTGAAGAGTTGGGTCTATGTATTCACTATGATCGGGTTCTGGATATCATGTAATGTTTTATTCTAGCAGTAGCTTATAATGTTACATATCATGCATTCTTGTGACAATTATTGGTTCTACATATGTTTGAGTTCATATTTTGCTTCTTTTTTTTTATTTATTTATGTCATAGGGAAAGATTTTATGCGGTGTTAAAATTCATTGTGAGATCTTAACTCCTAACCGTACCGGTTTGAAGATATAATATAAGTGTTATCCATTGTTGAGATAGTATGGATTATTGTCCGACATCAACTATACTAAGTAATATGAACCTAACATAAGTGTAAGGGTTCCTTCTCCTATTGTTAATTGATTTTCGAATGTAACCCGAAGACCTATTTGTCGGTAAATATAACATGCATCCCTTTCACGTCTTAGACTCGTCAAACACGGTGTAAGACCTTAATTAGTTGATTAAGCTTCTTGGATGGTGGCATTTAGAAAGTTCAAAAAAATGAGTAAATGCAATATTATATTTAATATCTTCTTCTTTATCCAAAAGAAAGGAATTCCAACGAAAATGAAAAGCAAGCATTGTGGAAAAGTGAGACTTGGTAACCTTTTTTCTTTTTCATGGGTGAAAGGGAAAAGGGAAAAATGTTGTTATGCCTCTACTTTATATGTTTCTAAAAGTTGTTGGAAATCTGACCACTATTTTTATTTTATTTAATGGGACTTAATTGTCAACAAATGATTCTTTTGGTAAAGCTATGAGCACCAAAAACAATCACCCACGAAGCATTTTTTAAAATAAAAATAAAAATAAACATACATTTGGTGATCTTAAGTACATAAAAGTAAGTACGTATACAATACTAGTATACTACAACCGTCTAGAAGGAATTGGTTCCCCCATAAAGGGTACCTACTTAATAATGACTTCATATCTTAAGTGTGTGATTTGATTAAATTTTAACCGTATTGCCTGTGGGCCTAATGCGCACGTACGTTCGTATGTACATAACTCTCACTTTAGGGTCCGTCTATATAGTACTTTGACAATGTTTTTTTTTGGGAAGAAGAGTCAGTGGTCTCCAGCACATCTGGTTGCGCTTATTATGTATAAAAAATGAACTAAGTAGTAATTAGGTGGGGGATAGCCCGATCCTTTACATTATGACGTAAAAAATTCACTAAACCCTCGGGAGGGCCACACAATACACTTAGACCAATAGGAAAAGCAAAAGTAAGATAGTCCGCGACATTATTCGCCTCACAGAAGGCATGTCGGAAGTGGATATTCCAGTCCTTATTCAGATAGTCTTGACACTTAGTGACCAGACTTGCAAGAGGGTGACATCTAGGAACCGTCTTGTCCAAGAGAGTGGTCGCCAACTTAGAGTCGGTTTCCAGGACCACAGAGCGGATGCCACTATCCCAAGCAATCTGTAGTACACAACCCATAATTTCGCTCATATACAAGGTTTACAAGGTAGCCTTTATGCCCCCCACTCTCCTTCGTTGTTTCTAATAACTCCTGCCACTGTACATGCTAATGATAATAGTTTAGCATATGTAGTTTGTGGTGACATCTCATGCATATGATAAGTTTGATAATAAATTTTAATATTTTTGTTTTTAAAATCATAATCATTTTAATTAAAATCGTTTATAATTCAAAAACTAATTTAGATGTAGGTAATAATTTTGTTTTGTGGAGGCCTAATCTATTTTATATCCCACCATTGACCAACTTAAATTGTATCTAAGTATGCCGGGAAAACGACAAAAGAAGTTAGGGTTTTTAAGTGTAGGCTTTGTTTGGTTGGATCCGATCTACTTGTTCAATCAATCTAATTTGAATTTGGTGTTTTCTATGACAGCAACTTACAATTCTGATAGATGTTAATTCAACTATCATTTTACTATTTTTCAAATTTCCACGAAAATTTACAATTCATATCGTTTGTTTAAATTACCCCCTTACATTTTGCCTTTTTGCAAATGAAAAAAGTTTTACAAAAAAGGTACAAAATTAGCCATGCAGTTGAAATATGTATGTAAACTTTTTTTCAACATACAATTATTTTGTGTTGTAACTCCGGTCCTCCAAAGTGATGATCATTAGGAGTCACGCCAAAAGTAAAAGAAAAAAAGGCGATTACTATTTAATTACCTGTTGCTTTTATTTTCCCTTTGCACTTTATTTCTTTTCTTTATTTCGACTTTGTTTACGTTACTTTGTACGCGATCTGCCTGGAAGTGGCTCCCCCACCTCCCTCTCTTCCTCTCCATCCAAAAGTTGCTAAAATTGACGTTTTCAGTTTACTCATACTCTACCATTCATTTACTCCTTTCCACATATATTTGTCATTAAATTACACAAATTATAATTTAAAATCCATTAAAAAGGCAGCAAAAATTTATAGCATTTTATTTTTAAAGCGGTTTGAATATTTTTTTTATTAGAATAAAAGTTGTGAATTATAATTGTTTTTTGAAACCAAAGTAACCTTCGATTCAACTAACTATACCAAAATATTTTTTTATGGATAAAAAAAAAAAGTTAGGTTGGGTAACCAAACCATTCCTAAGTGCCAATTTACGTTATTACTGGAGTAACGGTGACTTTGTTATATAAAAGCGTGTAGGGTGTATGAGGAATATTGTCCTCATTTGAAGATAATCAAAAACTCCCACACTTGTTTTATAATTACAAGGAATCGCCTAACATATTATTATCATGAAAATCGACTAACATAAGGTCCGTTCAGTGACAACGAGATTATTTTGAGGAATTATCATTTTAATAATCTCCAAATAATATGATAACAAAATGTGAGTTTGATTACTTTTGATACCCTATAGGGTAACAAAATGTGAGGAAGCAAGTGCATTTTTCATTAAACCATGGAGAATGATTCCATAAAATTTTATGAATATGAATATACATATGGAATAAATTCGTTTCCATTCCGTTTTCGGAGTTAGAAACCAAACGGGTCCTAAGTTCTTCAATAAACCCGTAAAAAAACACTCTTGAAAGAACCCATAATATGCGTTTGGGGTATAATTGCTGCAATATAAAAAGAGTGGAACCATGATGTGAATAGTAGTTACGTGGAGTAATGATGTGGAGAAAAAGGTGATGGCGAACCTTTTTCTACGCCTAATCCAATTTGTGCATCTTCATACTCCACTCCCTGGCGGCTACCTTTTTCCAACTTTCCTTCTTTTTCCACTTTTGGTCCTTTTCTTTTTATATTTTACTTTTAGCCCCATTTTTTTATATATAATCACCCTCCTTCATTGACCTCTCTTCTTCAAACACTCTCACCATCATTCCCAATCTCCCATCACCATGACAAAACTCGAAGAGACTCACGGCATCAAGCTATTCGGGAAGACCATACAACTCCAAAACCCGAAAACCGAAGAACAACCGCCGAGTTTAGACAAGAGACCCGACAAGATCATCCCTTGTCCGAGGTGCAAGAGCATGGAGACCAAATTCTGTTACTTCAACAACTACAACGTTAATCAACCCCGACACTTCTGCAAGGGATGCCAACGCTATTGGACGGCCGGCGGCGCCTTACGTAACGTCCCCGTTGGAGCCGGCCGACGTAAGGCCAAGCTCCTTGCCCACCAAACCCTACCGGAGAATTGTGTATTAGTTGACGGGGCGGCTTTCCAAGAGTATTGGGCCCACCACCATCATCAACAATTTTCCGCCACTGCTGCCGCCGCTAGCGGTGGTTGTGGTGGTTACTACCCGGCGAAGAGGAGGCGAGATGTGTCGTATGGTCAAACTAATGGCTCGTCTCAGGACGTATGATAAAATTGTTAACTTTGGTGTCATGTTCTGTGGTTTGGAAAGTCAAATGTTTGGTTGTGATAGAATTATATATTGGGTTTTAAATTTTGGTGTAAATATCATTCTTTTTAATAATAAGAAGATATTAATTAATCTTTGTTATCATAATGTTAATTAATTAGCGAAATCTTTCTCATAATGTTGGCCAGAGATCATACCATGTGAAATGTGACTGCTCCTCCTAATTCGCACAATTCAAGCAAGCTCTGTCCATAGCTGTCTTAATTTTTCTGGGAGCCAACAAAGTAGCTTAAATTACTGTGTTCGGTCAAAATATAGACCTAACTTAATAAACTATTATAAGTTTAGAAAATACTTTATTCATTTTTTTATACATGTGATGAGTGATTCTTTTAAGTTAAAACGGACAAAAAAACGCGATATCTAAATCTATATGTGAGACCAGATTGTATTTAGTAGATAGCTTTGGAAATTAGGCTCGATGAAGTTTAACTTACACATATCTTGAGAGGCTTGAAATTTTGTATGCTTTAACTTATAACTATGAAATGTACGATGATAACAATACTCTTTAGAGTTATATCTTTCTATATTAAACAAGTATATTGTAGAGGTGTTGTTGAATATTACTTGAAGATACTAGCTTCAAGTATAAGATATTAGATAAAATTCTATTTTGGTGTGTTTTTTTAACATTTATTTTTATCATTCCCTTGAACATATAGGTGGGGATTTTAATAAAACCTACTCGTAATTTCATGATATCGTAGGTATACTAGTACTTTCAAGAGCTAAAATGGAGTTATTCTTGGAAGAGTGTCTACAATACACTAAGGTACAGCTACGGTCAAGGAACTCCAAGTTGCAACTGAGTTGATCGAGAGTGAAGAAATGAAGCTTGCTCGAGCTATCATCACCGGTCGGGCCGATCAATTCCTTTTTGTCGAACGGGTCTAGTCCATTTTACGAGCTTGTGATCACATATCATCCAAATGTTGCATTTTGCACTAAATTTGGTCGAAGCATTATAGCAGTCGGGCCGATTTCTACAATGACGAAATCAGATTGAAAGATTTATCTTTATTTTTTTCTCCCATATCATTCCTTGGTGATGATATTAGTTGGAAAGATAAAGTTAGACTTTACTATTTTATTTACTTCCTTAGAGATATGGTTTAGTTTAGTAGGATTAGTCTCAAACCCTATGAAAAATATTAGGTCTAGCCACCTTCCTACAAATATGGTTTTGCAACCATTAGTCTTCTTCTACAGTTTTTTTATCAATTCAAATTCGACATCCCTCGTAAGCGTTAAACATGAGCCCACAAGCGTTCTCTCTCTCTCTCTAGGCAATTCGTGGGTGACTTGGGCTTCGGCCTTCGTCTCCCACGCAAGCTCCTTCCTTTTCATTGTGATTCCTCACGAATCACATCGATCTTCCCTTCTTCTGGCCTGCTGATGTGCACAACCCTCTCAATAGGCAGTTTTGGTGACACAAAGGCATGTACATTCAAGGCTTGGACTAGGGTTTTTGGCGCACTTGGCGCCATGGCCAAGAAAAACAAATCTCCCTCTAAGGCTGGTGGTGGAGATACAATGGTGAACACTAGTCACGAAGCGGCGTCATCATCGGCGTCGAAAGTCCGGGCCAGGCGCCGGACGTAGGGAACAAGCAAACTTCGGTGAAAGACATGGCGGGCATGGGAGGCGCAAAGCTTGACACTTTCCAGGCGTCATTGACAAGTTTTGACAAGCCACAAACACAGTTAGTGTCAGTTGGCATGTCTGAAGGTGTCGGAGACAAGGCTGACAACACTGTGACAAGCGCTAAGCTTGTCGGCGAGGCTCATCGCTCGCAAGCGCAAACAAAAGGGACATGCACTTTGCCACTGCCTGGCGCTAACGGAAAGGGGACATCCACTTTGCAATTATCTGATGGGGTGCATGCTACTGTTCACCCCGACGTTGGCGAGACCAACCTTGGCACAAAGGGGACGTCCGCTTTATTGAATCTGGACATGCCGAACACAAAGGTCGATACTTTAGCGCCTGGTTCCGTCCCTTTGGGGACCTCAAAGCCTCCATCTGGACGGGAGAATGCCCACAAAAAACCTAGAAATCCAACCTTTGACTTTCGACAATAGCGAGACCGGTGGTAAGGGTGACCTAGAAGTTGTGAATGAAAAGCATGATGTTCTATCTGATGATGGTAAGGATAATACTGCGATTGAAAGAGAGGTCCTTGTGGGAGGAAAGCCCCCGCTCTGCCTCTGGACTGCCCATGATGGACCGGTGCGCCTATCAACCTATCACTCTTGGGCCGAATGGACTTGTATGCCGGCCACTCCGGTTCTCGTTTATGATGCCGGATGGGCTATTTAGCTTAATTCTCATGTTTATTTATGTTTTGTTGGGTTGTTAGTGCAATGTCTTTTGACATGCACGTTCATAGTTTTCTCTTTGTTTGCCTTAAACGCTTGTTTATGCCGAACGCCTCTTTGGAGGGATATACATCTTTTTCTCACACCTATGAATTTACCAGCATCTTATTAAACGTGAGCCTGCGTTCGTCTGCATGCTCCTCTTTCTTATACACTTTTAACCATTAGTTTGCTTATACACTTTAAACCTTAAGACCATTTCTACTTATTTAGATAAATAACAAATGCATTTATAGTGGTTATCATACTAAAAATGGTTAAGAGGGTTAGACTGCTTTGAGTGATATTGCCCTTATACTATTAATTAGTTTTAGTGCTTCAATTAACGGCTTATACTAATGTCGTTTTTAGGCTTTGGTGAGGTAGGAATGCACAAATGACTCTAACTCGAGGTGTATAGTTAGACTTGATCATTTACATGTAGTCCGTCTATCCGAAAAAACAAACGAGTGTGAACATACGGTCGATCAGCATGTCTAGAGACTACTCTAGTCCCGACCGGGCCGAAAAGCCCGGTTCATCTACCCATATTTGAAAAAGAATTATCTTGCGGGTGTAGTTATGCGAACTCATGACTTTGCAATTCCAGATGAAGGAAGGTCTAAGAATGTTGGCTTTAAATCCATGAGCTCCAAACGTTGTCAGCGGGAGTCAAGCTCGAGGATAAATATGGCGATGTGTAGAGATTTGTGAATTGAAATTTTGTTTATTTCATTGATCAAATATTGTTTATATAGACAAATATAAAGGGTAAAATGATAAACTAACAAATAAAGGATAAGTTCATCATACTACCCAATATACTAGGCTTAATATCTAAGAATCCCCTCGAGATGGAGGTGGAGAAAAAAAAACTCCAATCTCGTGAATCAAGAAGTTGAATATGGTGGAGCCAAATTCCTTAGCCATGATGTCAGCAAGTTGATGGGTGTCAAGAACATGTTGAGTCTGAATGATGTCTCACTTAATTTGTTCCATGGTGGTATGTCAATCAATCTCAATATGCTTCGTACATTCATGGAAGACCGGTTTGTTGGCAATATGAATGGATGACTGATTATCACAATAAAGGCTCATGTGAGCCTTATGCGAAAAACAAGGGAATGAAGGAGAAACAAAGCCAAAGAAGCTCACAAGTGGTAGTTATAATTGCCCTGTACTCAACCTCAAAGAAGATTGGGAGACGGTAGCCAATTCTTGGTTTTTCAAGAAATGGGTGAGGTACCGAGTAAAATAAAGTAGCCTATAGTAGAATGTCTAGCGGTAGGGCAAGCTATATAATTTGAGTCACACAAAATACGGATGCATAGATCACTAGAGCGAGATAAGAAAATACATTGAGCAGGCGCTAACTTTAGATAACGAAGAACTTTCAAGGCAACGTCTCATTATCCAAGGCGTGAAGTAGTCATAACTTTAGATAACGAAGAACTTTCAAGGCAACATCTCATTATCCAAGGAGCAGAGTAGTCATGAACTGAGAAAGTATATAAACCGAGTACGCAAATTTAAGACAAGTGATGAACAAATAGATAATACATCTAACCAAACCTCAATATTTCTTACGATGTTGTGCAAAACAATATCATTAATTACTATAGCAGTAGCCAGATCATTTACACCTTGGGATGAAACCCCTTAAATGATTGTTCAACACCATCATCGGACAAGTCCTTGACATGGTGTCCGCAGCCTTACTCGCCAATTGTGGTTAAAAACAACTGAAAAAGACGAGAAAACAAAACGACGACAACATCCTACACTCAACTATAATCGAACCCCATGAGTGCGTACGATATCATCTCTTGCAAAAAATTGAGCCACCATTTGTGAACATCATTAATGATCTTGTAATAAATGAATAGTTTTTATAAATAAGTACTTATATTATTTCAAAAAAGGTATTTATATGAAACAATTAATTTTTTTTTAAAAAAAAACTCATTGTTAAAAGATTTTTTTTTTTGTCAAATTTTTATTTATTTATTTATTTGGAGATTAGTGTTTTTACCTTTTAGGGATTATCGAAAAGCTTTTTTAAGGCTTTTCATAAGCTCTTTAAATTTTAATATTTTAAAAAAATAGTTTTTTAGTAAACCTAGAATAATTTTGGTCAAATAACTCTTTTAACCTATTTTTATCTATTTTTTGAGCGTTTTTTTAATTTGTTTTTAACATGTATTTTCTGGTAAATTGACCTTTAATTATAATATGCTCACAAAAATATAGTCATGGGAAAGTTAGGAAAATTGGAGCTTAGAAGTGAAGCTAGGAAGGATTTATATTTACATTATTCTGTTATTGATGGAACAATTAAGAATGGAGTAGATGTGCAAAGCATTTGGCAATGACTTTATAAAAGTGCATTGAAGTAGTAGTAGTAGTAGTTAGGGTTCACGACTTGTATTTATATTCAACGTCTGCTTTTTAGCTTTAAATCGTGCCTTGCTTTCTAATAAAAGTTTATGCTTTTGGGGATTGAGATTGGATTAGTTTAGTGTCGATACAGAGTAAGTAACGTTGTCACACCACACACTTTGCCCATGCCACGCCACTAACTAAACGTATCACATAATTCTATCTTTTCTTTTACGTCCCATAAGATCCTGTTAGACCTATTTAAATTAGGGTTCGTTTGATATTGATATCATATTTCATGATATGAGTATATGTATCACACTATCACCCATATTCATACTCAGTGTTTTGTATTTCAGTATATCGGCAAATATTCGAATTTTTTTTCCCTTTTGATAGTTTTTTTTATATACTGAAAATTTAAAGGTATCACCGATTTTTTTTTTCCTACGCTTCTCTTCTCTCAACCTTCAACTATCTCCTCTTCTCCATACTCATCCCCTTTCCTTCTCCAGATCGTGTGGGCTTCTTCATCGATCTCTTTCTCATTTTCTTTTGTTGATTATTGTACTGTTGATTTGAAAACTTCTCGGATTTAAGGTTTGTGAAAATCACTCTTTCTCTCGTCCCTCTCCTTCTTTCTTTTTCTCACCCCCCTCTTTGGATTTGCTAAAATATCTCAAATATAGGGTTTGTGAAATTTTCTTAAATCTAATATGCAACAACATACCAATCAGAATATCAAATATCAATTTTATACCCATATCTTGATAATCATACCTAGAGGTGTAAATGGGTTGGAGATTCCCCGAAATTCGCGGGTATTACCCGTCATGGGGATAGAGATTTTAAACGGGGACGGGGACAAGGATGAGTTAAAAATTGATTCTTCGCTTGGGGAAGGGGATAGGGACGGGGATGAAGATAGGGGTATTCGCCCCGCTCCCCGATTCAAACCCGAACCTCGACGGAAAATCCGATGGGGAACCCCAATGGGGATTCCGACGGGAAATATGCCTCATGATTTATGAGTTGATGTCATACTTAGTAATGGGGCTTAGTTGTTATAGTTGTTTCGTTTGAAAAACTTTCTTTGTTGAATTATTCATTTTTAAGGGTATGCCTCATGATTTATGAAGCATGTTCAGATTAGAAAATTGGTTTAAAGTTCTGAATATGAGAATATTTATTTCAAAGATATGCATCAACAAGTTACTTTAGTTTGCACCAGAAACTCACAACAAGTAACTGCAAATTAGAAAATTGGTATCCCTCGATCATCAAGTTACACTCACGGCATCACCAACACATTTAGTTGTTAATACCATCCATAACATAATAACATGCACTACAACATCAGCATTTGTCTTCCTCTTATCAACTCACACCGACTTAACCTAATGAACAATCAAGTCTCATCCACATCCTTTGAATAAATAACTTAAACCCAAACATATCTCCTTCAAACAAATCTCCTCCCCAACAGACACTGAATCCAAATACGGGGATGGAGAATTCCCTGATGGGAAAGAATATCCGATGGGGACGGTAAATCTTGTGAGAAAAACGCATGAAACTTTAAAATGAGAAAAATTAAACAGACACGGGGATTTCCCGATGGGGACGAATATCTGAGGGGGACGGGGATGGAGACAATTTTCAATACCCCTGAACAGGTATGGTGATGGGGGCATTATACTAAACGGGGACGAGAATTAATAGGGTACTCACCGTCCCAAATCCAACCCATTGACACCCTACTCATACCTGACACCCATGCTTAATATCTAATATGAGGATATCAATTCCAAACAACCCGTTACATTATTCTCGTATTTATGTTTCTAAAGCCAAATTTATACATTCCATAAGACCCGACATTCAGGTTTGATATGATTAAACAGGCAAAAGTTATGCCCAAGTTTAGCCCGGGTCTAAAGATCCGTAAGTTCGACCCGATTCGAAAAAGCTCAGGTCTAATGAAAACCCCACAAAAGAAAGAATTAATATGAACCCAAATTATGATTTATCGTCCATTATCAACTAATTAAACTAATGTAAGTAGTTGTACTTAATAATGGATCTTATTCTCCAATTCACCCAAAAAGAATATGAATCCATGGGGAACTTATTCCTACATACCTATCATTTTAGAATTCGCTCACTCACTGTCTCATAATTCGTTAATCGAATAACATATCAACCTCTCCCTATATTTTAAAGTTTAATGTAATTTCAATTTAAATTAACTGATGAAAAGATACATATATTTAATCATTTTTATAAATCATATCAAATAAGATATGGCAATTTATTAAAGTCATTAGAATATATAAAATAATTAAATGATATAGTAATTTGTCTATTAAATTCTAAAAATATTGCGTGCCAGGTACGAGAACTAAGGGTAGTCCATCACAACTTTAGGCCCATTTAATGTACGCCTGTGAGTAGGCCGTCCATAAAAGAAACTGAAAGCTCTTTGTAAAGTTATCTACGTAATACAAGGCAAGATTTGCCAACAAAACCTTCGTAGTCGGCTAGTGCTCTCAAAAGTTAACCCGACCTATGAAATCCACCCGATCTAATATACTGATAGCTCGAAGTAAAACGACCTAATATGACCCGAAGTAACTTGACATGATATGCCCCAATAAGCCGAACTAATCCGACCCGATATGCCTCGATAGCCCGAAGTAACCCGACCTGATATACCCCGATAGTTTGAAGTAACCCGACCCGATAGTCCGAAGTAACCTGACCCGATATGAACTTGAACAAATGAATGAAACAATATTACAACCTAATATAAGTCTCATTTATAAATAAAACGATATTTCAAACTAATGTAAGTCTTGTTTATAAATGAAGCGATATTGCAAACTAATATACGTGTCGTTTATGATAAGTAGGAAAAACATAATTGTATTATCCATATTAAACATCAAATGAATAGGTCGGATATCCAAATTAAACGGATAAGTCAATATCCTATATTCAATTAAAGTCAATTTTATTCAAACGGATTTGGCTAAAGTTATTCAGATCATCAATCATATTCCCAGATAATTATTAGATACAGCTAAAAGTTGATTCGGATACTAATGCCATGTTTTAAAATTTGGATCAAACGTATAAATAGCCGTATATACAACCAGATTAAGTAATTCAAATCGTATATGAACCAAGGTTCTTATAGCTTTGAATTTTGGTATCCGGATCAGATTAATATCTTCGGATAAGTTTTAATGAAAAAGTGTATATCTAAGAGCTACCGGCCCCAACCGAACTAGGTTACCCGGATTCAACCCGACAAATGGTCCGATCCAAACAAATCTGAATCAAGATGTTAAGCAATCTAACCGGTTTTTACTCAACCTAACACCAACACTAACATAAATTGGCCCGACTCTGAGCCCGATTGACCCACCCAATTGGCACCGCTACTTGAATGGTTAAATCCACTAAAAAGCCCGAAGTAAACCAGCCAAAATGACCCGAGCACAAAACTAAATAGATCCATTATGACCCGACAATCGAGGCTACTCGATATTCTGTTTCAACCGGAACAATCAATACCTGACCCAAACCGACCTGACCAGAAATAAATCGTTTAATAACCGAACATATTTTAATACCCGATCCGATTCCAACCCGAGCATGTTGTGACCCAACCTAAACCCAACCCGTTGACCCTATTTGACACCCCTACTATCCATTTAAGCTCCTAGGTTATGAGCATAAAGAATAATTTTGGTATTAGATTGTCGGAGGGATGATATAAATATGAGCGGTGTAGTTTGAGTTCGGGAATAATTCGGCCCATGACAAGTGGTATAAGAGAAATATTCGGACGGATTACAATTTCACTCACATCCAACGGGTACCCATGGACATGGTTTACTTGGCCAATAAAAACAAGCAAAGTATACTACTACCATGGGACAGGTTCAAGTGACTAGTCTACACCCTTTTACCCGATTCACGTCGGTCATACAATCTTAATATATATATATATATATATATATAGAAAGGGGTCTTAAGGTTAAAAGTGAAAATGACTCACAACCCTTGGATCAAAATAATCAATGGTTGTGATTTGTCCAAATTAATTAACACTTGTCAAATACTTGAACAAAAGTTTAGTTGAACAATTGAACATATAACTTAATATTTGAACAATAAGTTATATAGTTGAACGATTTCGAATATAGTCATACAATTAACATATTTGAACAATTACGAATAGTTGAACAAATACATAGTTGAACAATTATTACTTGATCCAGTGATTGCAGATTCTTCCTACTTTTGACCTCTCTCTCTCTCTATTTATCTATCTATCTATCTATCTATCTATATATATATATATATATATATATATATATATATATATATATATATATATAGGGGTAAGTTCCGGTGAGGAGAAGGCTTGTAGATAGGAATTAGGAGAGTTGTGAGTCATTAGATGAGATTTAAATCAACGACTCTCACACACTCATCATTAATGACATTGTAGTAATTATATAAATTTGAAAAAAAATGAAAATTAGACACTAATTGATACGTTCAACCCTCCCTCACATTCTTCTTCCCACGTGTTGAGCCCCTCTCTCACTTCTAACACACAAACTTCATATTTGCTCCAATTTTCAACCAAATCAGAGATTGATTACATAAAAAATTTTGAAATGAAAGAGAATACAAAACGATTAAGTATTGTTTCTTCGAAATCTTACTCTCATTGTTTAGGTTTCCATTCTTAAGGTTTATGTTTCATTATGATTGATGTTTGTTTTCGAAATCAAATTTGTTTGAATCATTTTTGTGTTTGATAAATTTGATTGAAAAATACATGTATATACATAAGTTGAGTTGGTCTAATAGTTCCAATTGAACAATCTATATGCTCATTTTAGTCTGCACACAAACTGTTCGACAAAATGTCTTATAGAAAAATAGTTTATATATTTACAGGAACAACGACGTAAAAAATATGAACACCCATGAATAAAAACATGAACAATGACGTATAAAAGTATGAACACTAATGACTTATCTATAACTTTTAAACATACATAACATATTATGATCATCTTTTAACGTTTTGTGATGAATTTTTTATTTTTTGTGGTTAGATACTGTAAATGAACATCTATGCATTATAAAATGAGCACAAAAGATTAAATGAACATGCCACTTTGATAAATAAAAACACTATGAACACCGATGTATAAAAACATGAACAATGACACATAAAAGTATGAACGCTGATGACTATTTTTGAATGTCAGGGTATTGTTCCAGATTTTAAGTCAATTTACAAAAATGCCATTAATGATGAGCGTGTGGGAGCCCTTGATTTAAAATCCATCCAATGGCTTACATCCCTCCTAATTCCTATCTACAAGCTCTCTTCTCACTTGAACTAAAATCTATATATATATATATATATATATATATATATATATATATATATATATATATATATATATATATAGATAGATACTGACTCATATGTAATCATCCCTTATAGTGTTCAATGAGAACGAATATTAGCCCTTGATCTGATTAATCCAAAGGTTGAAAATTAACGTAAATATTCTTTGAAACATACAAACCACTCTCCTGATTAGAGTGTGTAGTACACTCTCCAAATTAAGGCAACTTCGATTTTTTTTAATAATTGTAAATAAAACCTTCTTCCACTATTTTAGGCAGTTACAATTTACAAAATCTTCTAATTAATTAATAAGGATATTAAAGAATATCAACATCATCGTTCGAACGCATAATCATCCATTTGGCTGCAACGGTTTGCTGAAACTAAGTGGTCTCCATTGTTGCCGGAAATCTAACCATATCTTCGCCGGAATAATTCACAGTAAGTGATTCCTTTTCAGTATACAATCTAACCATCATCAATCACTCGGTTTTTTTTTCAAACGGCTTGAGTCATTTTACAGTCTTACCTTTGTCCCCCATTAAACAACCATAAAAATGAAATAATTGCTGCTTCCGGATCTGCACCCGTTTGATGTCGTTTAATGATTGTTTTACATAACGGCTGTATTCGTGTTAGTGTTGGATATTGTAATTATAGATCACGTTTTTATCATTATATGTCCACATTTATTTGTTGATTTGTGTAGGGCATTCTGGCAAGCAACAATTTCGACATCGATAGGACGAAGGTAAGTGAATTTGAAATGGTTTTTACGATTAAAGTAATATATTAACAGATATATTGGTTTTATATTAACGAATATATGTAACTATACCGCCGAATACGATATACACAATGGTTAAGAAAACAGATTCGGCAACGGTGAAGGTTTACCCAATCATCAAACATTAAACATATTCGTTGTAACGCCCCAAGTTTCAAAACTCGGGGAGCTACTAGTTAGGACCTCACAATGGGTCCCAACCTTGGTTTAACAACAACATTACTTGGATCTTACAACAAGGCACAAATGTACTTAGAACAATTTAAAAAAAAACATAGTATTTTCATTGTATGAATGTACACATGGTGACAACCTTACAAAACATATACATATACATGACATGCATGCTGTAAGGGAGACTCCCCCGTCCCCATCTAATGAGTACGTGGACCCGGCTGACCATCCGTTCCGGATCACTCTGCAACTGTCTATCTCTACAAATCTACAACACGGATAAACCGTTAGCTAACAATCCAAATATAAGCAGAATAAGGATAGCACAAACACACTCAAGATAACATAAAACAATCATCATGCTGGCACACAAACCGGTTATTATCTAATAGTTAAGTGATTCACCTTATTCCATTTTACAGTTGTGGCACGAGAATCTTAAGAGTTCTCGCCTCCGTTCCTTATCCGACTGGGTGTAGGTCTAGCTTACCTCCGCCGGTAGCATCACTACAAACCGAGTGTGGACTAGTCCCTAAAGAAACCCCCAGCGCCCTCAAGCTAACTGAGCAGAATGCCACCGCCCGTTACTCTTAGGCCAACGTATAGGTCGGTAAATATTTATTACTAAAATATAACTATAAACATATCATTCACACACCACTACCATTATCCACACTCATATCTAGAAGTCAGCTAAGTAAGCCCAAAGGACTTACCTGAATTCAAACATAATCTCGTTATCTCGACTCGGTCTGTAACCGCTTGAACTCAACCGCCTGTTATAAAAGGCAAGTGGATCAATAATATATCCCACTTAATTAGAAGTCTCTGAATTCTAAGATATTTAACTCTATCACCAGCTAAATTACCAAAATACCCTTATACGGATAAATGACTGTTTTACCCCTGGTCCCGAAACTTTACAAAATTCCATAACAAAGTTCCAAACTATTCTTTGGAACTAAAAACCACACTCAAACTCTCAAAGGAAAGTTTGCTAAAGATTTAGAAGAGTTAACTACATTCTTGACTTTCATAAAAAGTCGTCAAGGTCCGACTTTGGCTTAAGATATGAGAACCGAATAAAAATATTAAAAGTCTAACAAAATCTCTAAGTCTTTTATGCTATGCACTCTATCCATAGTAGTCAGAATTTCCCAAAAATACCTAATAATCACTTCTACACAATTTCTCAAAGTCAGTTCCTAAACCAGAAATTCAGACTTAGCCAAAAACTGAGTATTTCTTAACTGCTCAGCCAGTCCACTTTGAACCTTCATATATCTAAATCCAACCGTTGGATCAACCCCAACTTTTGATACACCACACTATGCAAGACACTCTATAACATGTTAAAAACGGAACGGTGGATTATGTTTCTAAGGTATCCAAACTTAAGCTCAAACATGACTGCACAACCCAGAAAAATTCCAGCACTCAACAAACATCCAGAAAACTGTTTAAGGTCTCAACTTCAAAAATTCATAACTCCTAAACCACTTGCTGGATTCATCCCAAATTTTAATATGTTCCACCACAATATGCCAACTATATCATATCCAAAATTCAAGTCAAACAGAGATCAAACTCTTATTCAAAACTATCTCTCAAAACAGCATCACATGCTGTTTTTCCTAACACTCAGCACAGTTATAAAAACTGTGTGAGGAGTCAACTTTGAGACACCATAACTCTCAAACCGTAGCATGGATTCCTCTAAAAGTTTAGTACGATCTACTATACTATACCAACTATAACTTGTCAGAAATTCAAGTCTAACAGAAGTCAATAACCCCTCCAAATTTATTCCACAAAACTGCATCTCAAGCAAATTTCCTCAAACTCAGCACACTAAAGAAAAACTGCATGAAGAGCCAACTTTGGACAACCATAACTCCTAAAATATAATTCGGAATACTCTAAAATTTCAGTATGTTATGCTATATAATACCAACTGTAACATATCCGAAAATCAGCAACAAAGGAGAAGTCTAACTTACCCAAATCTGGACCCGAAGTTGACTGTTTGTCACTTCCGACAACTCATAAAAACGCATCAGCTCAGCAAGCACTCTCTAGGGCTGTTGTGAACCGTTCCAAGATCCCAACGGGATTCTAATTAGCACATATAGAGAGAGGGTACAGAAGTAAGAGGGTCGAGGTCCTTACCCGACTAGACGGACTCAATAAGCTCGTGTGTAGACTGAAGAAGACGGATCGAGATCCCTATCACTTGGACGCACCAGCGGCTGGGAGGAGGCGCCCCTGCGGCCCAAACTGAACCACCTGCGGCTCTAGCTACCGCACCAGCGGTTCCGGGTTCGTAGCCTCTCCTGCGGCTAGGGCAAGGCGCACCAGCAGGGTCTGTTGTCGTAAAGGAGTTGTGGTTGTGGGGCTGGAGGCGAAGGGATAGTCCGGTGCTATTGTCGCCTACAGGCCACGAGGGAGGCGGCTCGTTTGCTGCGTTCTGTCGATGAAGACGAAGGATGGCTGCTGCTGGAGGTTGCCGACATGGTGACAACGGGGAGGTGGCTGTTGTCGGTTCTTGTGTCGGCTTGGCGTGGAGGAGGAGATGGCGCCGGCTGGAGTCAACAGGGGGAAGAGGAGAGGGCTGCTAGGGTTCCGGCACTTCTAGATAGACGAGGAGAGACGTGCGAGAGAGGTGGGCGTGCGAGGGGAGATGGGCGGCAAGAGAAGAGACGTGAGAGAGAGATTGAGGAACTGCAGATCCAAAGTGTAACCCTAATGGGCCCGGATGGCATGTTCATGACGGGCCCGGCTGGCCTGTAATGACGGCCCAGTGGACTCGGAATTAAACCAAAAAAACTTAAAAGGAGAACGAATCGGTCGCAGTCCAGTGGACTCGGAATTAAACCAGAAATAAAATTTCTAGATGTTACATCAGTTACCCCTTAGCATAAGTTTCGTCCCGAAACTTAAAAGAAGGTAACATAAGGACGAAGTCTATACAAAAGAAATAAAGCGCCAGAAAAAGTCATAATTTGACAAGTTCTTATTTGTTTCGGAAATAGTCGGAAGAAAATTTTTCCGGGTATTACATTCGTAATCATTATTTATATTTCAATTCTCAGATTATAAATTTGAAGTAAATTTTTTTACAGATTCCGCAAATGAAAGAGATTGGGATGTTGATGGATTCGGCGTCACGCAACTTCATTGCATCATCAATTTTCTTCATGTTCGCCAATAATGTCTCATCATTGAATATTTGAGTACTTGACTGAGTCATTACACACCCCAATTGTGTTGCAACGTCATTTGTGCTACCACCGGAGCTTGATTCACCACCACCCAACATCGACTTACATAACCCATATGCAGCTTGAACAGCGGGATGACTAATATATTCTTTTGGCGTCTCTTTCACCTTATCAATGACTTTAGTCACAACAACCGCCATGTCCACAAACGCCCCTACAAATTTTCCAAGAAACTCTTGTGTATAACAAAGGAAGAAATTCACATTAATCAAATATAAAATGGAGTAGAATATGATGAATATTGAAATACACTGAATATATTCGTCAATTATATATAAATATATTCGGCAATATACCTCCACCGATTCCTTTTCATTCATTGAATCCACCCTATCACCATCTATTGGTATGCAACTACTATCAGTGGGACCACCTTGTTTACCAAATTGTGTTGGTAAAATCTCAACAGTTGTAATTGGTGGATCTACACGCCCTTTGCCAAAAGAAGCATTGTTCTTGTCTATCTTCTCCCTTTCGTATATCAAGTTATTCGTCTAGAATTTGAAAACAGGGACACCCCTTTCCACAAGTTTGTTGTTCGCGTTAACAACCCGATCAATATACACAAGCTACAAACACAATTTGTAAAATATGTTTATATTATATATGGTAACTTTATATAAATATATTTAGATAAAAGATTGAATTACTCACAATGAGTAACAAGACTAGGCCTCTAAAACTTCTTTTTTCATTCAATTTGTAGTCTCTCTTCGATTCAACGAGGCTACGAATAATGTATTCGCACCAATCAAACTGTTTGATTTCATCCACACTACACAAGTGCTTCACAATGCCCTTGTTAATTCTCGACATTGGTGACTATGAACTAAAGTCGTGTAGAATAACACAACGAAATTCTGTACAAACTTGAAGCCCCCATCACTACATGATCTGATATTTTCATTCAACTCCTCAAACCTCACCTTTAATGCGTTGTTACGAAACCGCGACTTCCATACCTTTACCACCTCACTGGTTTCCTCAAGGCCAATTGTACTAATCCTTTTTCCTCCCAGAGGAAGCCCAAAACAAATATGAACATCAATCTCGGTAATGTAAATGCTACGCCCGCCAGGTAACTCCAAACTACAATTGTACTCGTCAAAATTGCCAACCAACCACTTCCCCAACTTAAGTGATTGCTTCGACAACCCCAACTCCAGCAAGCTACCTAATCGAACAGCTTTTACACCCTCTACTTGCGCTTCATTCAAGTTTTTCAAATAACTCCCCAAGGTCTTAGGTGATCCCCTAGTATCCACCTTTGGAAACTTGCCCACAACATTTTCCTTTCTCCTTTTTCTTCCACGTATAGTCTTCTCATCTTCACTTTCTCCTGTAAGAACAAAACTTTCAAACTTATGCTTCCCAAAATAAAGGTAATACATACCGAATAAAACATCATTTACTATCGAATATGTGAAGTACAAATCATCAGATATCAACTGTTAAAGAAACGACTAACAAATCATATTGCAGAATATCACAAGAAGAACAACATTCAATGTTAATACGGAACAAAAAAATAACCAAGTAATATTCTTTATTTGTCTCGTTGATTACTTTAATGAATAACACAAATAATAACACTACATACACAAATTAAACATACGAAACAAACTAGATTAATCATACTTGTTGATTACTTTGTTGAATAACACATTTACAAAGCTTGAAGAAAATATAGTCAATATACATGCCAAGTTATAAAAGCATATTAATTCTTATATTTATTACTATTGGGTATTAGAAATATTACCGGATTCCAAATGGTTTTGTCTATTTGGAACAGGATCTACGAAGTCATCATCGCTACTAGCCAAAAGCGCAGGTTTATCGTGTTTTCTTTTTGATCTTGAATTCCTCATAATGATCTCATCTTCTGACTCGTCAGAAGATTCTTGAATTGAAACGGCCTTCCTTTTTCCACTTCTAATCTGTTGTTTCCTGTCTGACACCATCTTGTTTTCTGAACACAACAATCAAACAATAACGAATATAATGCATCTTATTCATGAATATTTCATAAGCATAACCAATGTCTCATTCGACAAGGCATGGAGAACAATCAAACAATAACGAATATAATTCATCTTTTAGCAATTTCATAAATTTTCGTATCAAATATAAAAAATAATGAACATTAACACCAATCATATATGAGAACACAAGTGTATAATGGTTGCAGCATAACTCGTATTCGTCAAGGCATTGAGAACATTCAACAACACTGGACTATAAACCCAAATTCATTAACATAAAGCAATAGTCATTCAGTTGGCAACATTCATCAACAATGGACCACCAAATTTAAAAACCTATAGCTATTAGCACCAATCACATATGAGTAGGCAAGTGTATAATGTCTCAAGCATAACTCGCATTCGACAAGGCATGAACAACATTCAACAACAATGGCCTATCAACCCAAGTTCGACAAAAATACTTCAAGCTCATCAACAAATATCAATATATATTCGATTTGCAACATTCAACAACATTGGACCAACGAATACAAAAATCATTACTCAATAACACCACTCATATATGAACAAGCAAGCGGAATACAACGATAACAGTACCTCGTGTGACGGATTGGTTGCGGCTTGTTGAATAATACCCTAAATTGTGTAGCAATCGACAATGGATAGGATATTTAGATGCAGAACACCGAATACAGTCGCTTCTAGAACCGAATATGGCTACTGAACATGATATTAGGTTGCAGAATTCTGAATACCGGCGCTCCCAGAACCGAATACGGATTCGGTGCACGAACACAACACCAGCAACTCCAATGGCGCCGAAGACAGGAAGAAGAAGTAGAGGACGAAGATAACTACAACAAAATTAGGAATTTTGTTACTTTTAACCCCAAAAAAACCCTAATTTGTAGATGAGAGACATAAAATTCATCAACAATGGAAATTACCTCGAGTGAAGTCGTGGAAAGGCGAACACAATACCTAGTGTAGAATGGATGGGGAAAAAATCTCCTGCTCCACAGACAGCGCTGAAGACCGGAACAAAATAGCGGCACCAATGGTCTTCTTTCGTTCGAAAACACGAGAGTATGCTTTGGAGGAAGAAGCGGGATACCAAAATAACTGTAAAAAGATTTAGTGGTTTTATTTAAGGAAAATTTTAAAATTGGGGGTAGTTATGGAGAGTATTGTTTAACACGCGCCTATAACTTCCAAAATTACGGTTTATATTTTTTTATATATTTTTTTTATTAAACTATTGCTTAATCTCAACCATCCATTATATTGATCCAATGAATATAATTCGTTCTCATTGAACACTATAAGGGTTGTTTACATGGGAGCCAAACTCTCTCTCTCTCTCTCTATATATATATATGAACCTTTCTCAGGGAAGGCAGCAGGGACCTATATTAACCGTATGATTTTTTTTATATGAACGTTCAAGATTAATCGTTGTATATGGTAATATTGAAATAGTTATTAATCAGGATATATATTTTTTATTAAAATGGAGAGCGGTTCGAACCATTAGACAGCGTGTCGTCTAGTGGGTAGGAAGACTGAAAAAGATCGGGAGACGGACTAACCGTCATGAAGGGCCACAAACAAATGAGAAAAGAAATACACAAAAAAAAATAAAAAAAACCCGAAAGCAAAAAGGTCTTCAAGGGAAAGTAGGATAATTCAACCAACAAGAGTCAACGAGCATAAACGTTCATCTTCGAAAGAAGTACACATGTAGGAAGCATGGGGAACAATTGTGGACACCTCATATTTGGACTGCAACAGAGCCGTCAGGAGTCGATCACAAATTCACACCCCCTACTCGACAAACGCTCAAAATCGCCATCGAAGGACAACATCAAACCTCAGAAGACGAAACTGCAGAACACGGGTATCATAAAGTATAAAAGTGTAGAACTTGATGGATAAAAGTATAATAATTTGTAGGGAGAAAATTGTTCATATAGGGTTGATAAACGTATTTATTTTGATTGATCTAATTATGATCGATTTTGCTTTTAAAATCATTATTGTCTTGCACAATAAAGATTGAAAGAATTTGGCCAAATAAGCCCTTTTCTATTTTCATTAGGTTTGTGTACCCCTTCAATTTTTACCACTTTTACTAATTGAAATTGGAAAGTAAGGTATCATGTGCCTAGTTACTAGAGAGAAATTTCAAAAAGGCTTACTTAGCTAATTTGACCGATTGAAAATTTTGAGGCAAAACTCAATCGACCTTATTTTTATATTTCTTTCATTTTTTTAATGTTTTTTGGGGCCGTTGGGTCGGGGTCGAAACAACCTTAATTTTAATTTTCCTTTTCTGCTTTAGTATTTTTGGGGCCGTTAGGCCGCGAGAATGGGCCCTTGGTTTGGGTGATTATACCATTGAAGCCGAAGAGATGCTCCTTATAATTTTCTAAGTATGTTTTTTGGGTGACTATACCATTGAAGCAATCGCTATCAAGTAAGCAAAAGTAATCAGATGCAATAAAACAATACTTCATACACGGTAAAATATTTGATTATGTAGGCTGTGAGCCAAGTTGTTATTCATATTTATAAAGGATTTAGGTGATTATACCATTGAAGATGACCAAATTGTTATTCATATTTATAAAGGATTTAGGTGATTATATCATTGAAGATGGTTGTGAGTCTGATACTCTTTTAATCGGTTTGATTATAATCAACCTGGTACTCTTTAAACCGGTCTTGGGTGATTATACCATTGAAACAATCGCTTCTTTTAGTTTCATAGCATTGTTGCGGATTTTGTCGAGTTTAAAAACTTGGGCATAGAATTGGACAAATTGTTATTCATATTTATAAAGGATTTAGGCTTCGTATATTGCACATCCTTATTAACCTCAAGTTCTAGAAGAAACTAGAGAGACCGAGAAAACGAGGAAAGATGATCTTTTGAGTATGATTTTGTTGAGTTGTTGTTTAGCTTTTTTAAAGCATTGGCATTCATGCCTGATTGAGATGGCTGTGAGCCAAATACTAGGTTGATCATACCAGGGGAAAAGCATGATCATGCCGATTTGATTGTGTAGGTTGTGAGCCAAATTTCCGATTATTAAAATCATAGAGGGACCATTTGTAAGTATGGGGTACTTTGGGTTGTAGCCCAACACGATTTTTGTAAAAATCTATTGTGTAGCAAACATCATCACCACTGTCAGGTTTAAAGAGTTTATAGAAATCGAGAGATTAATCATCTAGGGGAAGAATCCAAAGAAAGATTGATCTGCATAAGATCCAAGTAATAAAATAGGTTGAGAAGAGCATGAACCATCTCCATGTTTACAAAGCCCTCCTTTGTAGTCAAATCTGTCTCTGTTACAATCCAAGCAAGAAGCCAACGATAAATTTTGCAAGATCCACAAGATATTGATCAGAAGATATCCCATTGCGAGATTTAAGACATAAAAAATAAGTTCCCTGATACGCCCCCGGATGGCATCGCCATCCATGTTTTCGGCTAGAAGGACCCGCACATTTTGAAGACAGTTATTATTATTCGGCTATTTAATAATAAGTCTTTTTATATTCGGAACTTTAATTCCGGAACTTAATTCCGTGAATTAAATTCCGACCTTTCATATTTTAGGCTTTTCATTTCCGGAACTTAATTCCGGCTTTTAATTCCGTCATTTATGTTTTGTCTCTTTGTATGACCTCCATCCACTATATAAGGATGGCTTGGCTCATTTGTAATTTATGTCTAAGTTGAAATCTAAGTATTGAGAAGGAAAACCCTCTTACTTAGTTTAGGCATCACCTCTTCTTCCATCATCTTCAAGTTCTATCTTGGATCTAGTCTTTGATCCAAGCCTTCATATTCAAGGATCCTTTTAAAGGATCAACCAAACGCTTCCACCACCCAAATTCTAAGTTTGATCCAATTCAAACGATCAATGATAGAAAAAGGGGCGATCTAGATCAAGGAGAAACTTCAACTACTTCTTCTTGATCGTTTGAATTGGATCAAACTTAGAATTTTGGTGGCGGAAGCGTTTGGTTGATCCTTCAAAAGGATCCTCGAATATGAAGGCTTGGATCAAAGACTAGATCCAAGATAGTCCTTGAAGATGATGGAAGAAGAGGTGATGCCTAAATTAAGTAAGAGGGTTTTCCTTCTCAATACTTAGATTTCAACTTAGACATGAATTACAAATGAGCCAAGCCATCCTTATATAGTGGATGGAGGCCATACAAAGAGTCAAAACATAAATGCCGGAATTAAAAGCCGGAATTAAGTTCCGGAAATGAAAAGCCTAAAATATGAAAGGTCGGAATTTAATTCACGGAATTAAGTTCCGGAATTAAAGTTCCGAATATAAAAGACTTATTATTTAATAGCCGAATAATAATAACTATCTTCAAAATGTGCGGGTCCTTCTAGCCGGAAACACGGATGGCGATGCCATCCGGGGGCGTATCATTCTCCTCCTCTTAAATGTGAAAAGTCCTCGTTTCACCGTCAAAAAAGAAAGGAGTCACTTGAGGAACAAGACCCTTGAAAATCAACACCAAATGCACATTGTCGGAGTCGGGCGGCTTGGACTTGTAGTCTTTCAAAAGAACGGTGGGGCCGCCAAGCTTGTTGAACATAAATTGGACGAACTCGGATCGGAAGGCTCAAACTTGTAGTACATGTGGATGGTCCCGCCGGTGAGTTTGTATACCATGCCGTCTAAGCTTGTGACATTGTACGTCGGAGGCATGCCGGAAAGAAGCAAGGGTAAGTCGGTAAATATGTTATTAGACAAAACAAAATCAAACCTCGGTTCAGCCGGTTCGAACTTGTAGTCCAACAACATGATGTGGTCATTGTCGGGACGGATGACTTCGTCTTCCTCGATGGTGATCTCATCTTTGTCATCTTGAAAATATTCTCCACATAACGGATTGACAAGATAAATCGGAATAACCGTGGCATATGTTTTAATGACGACATCTTCCTCGTCTTCAACTTCGTCACACAACGGTTGGACCACCAACTCACACCTTGGTTGTGACACCGCTTGAGGTTCTTCTTGTTGGGCAACCGTCGTTAGGGCAACCATTTATGCCTTCAAAGCTTCTAACTCACGCTTTAGAGCATCATTTGTTGCCTTGAGCACAACATACTCCTCTAGGGGACTAGGACTCCGTCGGGGGGCAACATTGTTAACTTGCTCATGTTTGACACTCCGTCTTGGGGCAACATAGGTATCCTTATAATATTCTTGTCGGTGTGGATACCGTTGGTGCCCGTCCAAGGTATAAGTCGGCCTTGGTGGGTCCAGAGGAGGCAACCACTCCTCCTCCTTAAAGTATTCTCTCCGTCGGTACCTCCGGTTGGTTTGTTTGACCTTCGGTGGATATGGAGGAGGTAACCATTCTTCATCCTCATCATAAGAATCATAATCATCATAGAACATGATGAACGATGAAGAACACTTGAAGATCTTCGAAGAAAACTTGAAGATCTTGGAAGAACACTGAATAAACTTGATCAAGAAAAAAAAAATTTGTAAAGAAATTTGACCTCGATCCCGAGCTCTGATACCAATGATAGAAAAAGGGGCGATCTAGATCGAGGAGAAACTTTAACTACTTCTTCTTGATCGTTTGAATTGGATCAAACTTAGAATTTGGGTGGCGGAAGCGTTTGGTTGATCCTTCAAAAGGATCCTCGAATATGAAGGCTTGGATCAAAGACTAGATCCAAGATAGAACTTAAAGATGATGGAAGAAGAGGTGATGCCTAAACTAAGTAAGAGGGTTTTCCTTCTCAATACTTAGATTTCAACTTAGACATGAATTACAAATGAGCCAAGCCATCCTTATATAGTGGATGGAGGCCATACAAAGAGTCAAAACATAAATGACGGAATTAAAAGCCGGAATTAAGTTCCGGAAATGAAAAGCCTAAAATATGAAAGATCGGAATTTAATTCACGGAATTAAGTTCCGGAATTAAATATAAAAAGACTTATTATTAAATAGCCGAATAATAATAACTGTCTTCAAAATGTGCGGGTCCTTCTAGTCGGAAACACGGATGGCGATGCCATCCGGGGGCGTATTATTCTCCAAGGAAGAGTGGAGTCACAAGGCAACAAAATAGATCCCGGGGCCCGTCCTTCCACCGGGAGGAGAAGCCAGCAGCGAGGTCAACGGAAAACCTTTCAAATTGATAAGGGGACTTGTAAATCGACTCACCGAACATGAGATGACAGTGAAGATTCTTGGAGGCAGAGTGGACGGCGGAGAGCCCCAACTCTTGGCAACGACGGTGGTCGAGTTCTCCCGAACAATAAAGTAGTCGGGAAGAATGGGTATTGGATTTAGTTGAGACACCGAGCACGGAACGTTGAGTGGTGGATGGGAGGTGGTCAACCTCAGTGGCGGCGAAACTCATGGATTGGAGGTCAAGAGGCGGCGGGTGGCTGTGTTTAGGTTTTTTTATTGAGAGAGTTTTTTAATGATCAGGATATTGTATTGCCAAAAATATAATTGCAATAATAGATTCAAAATATTTTACTGAATATTTAAAATGCTAATAACAATAAACAAGTCAAAGTAACGATCATTATTAAAAAAAATTTATTTTAGAAACACGTTCGTTACTTGTGTTTTTTATGAACGAGCATTTAATAAACACCGCTCTAAAGTTTCGAATTCTGATTCATAGATCTTCCTTCCCACCATAATACCAATTTGACAAGTTAGAATGCTTGAGTTTTTATTTTAAACGTAAAATACATATGTGATGTATGTACATAGTGTAACTCGTTAGCTTGTGCTAACGAGCTAATACAATGTAAAAAAACAAATTTAATGATCATTAAGCTTGCTTAACGTTTGTTAAAATTCTTTTTTACCTAGGCTAACAATTGTGACGATCGATAAGGAAAATAGAATAAAAATATATTTTAAAGTGTGCTTACATTTGGTTTAACAATCGTTAAACATTTTTTCCATGTTTAGCGATCGTTACACCTGTTTAGCGATCGTTACACCTGTTTAGCGATCATTACACCTATTTGACAATCTTGTTTAATTATCGTTAAACTACAACTTTTTAGCTATCGATCATTAGCATGCGCTAATGATCCATATTTAATTATCGGGACTTACATTATTCATGCTGGAAGAATAGTTCTCCATAAATAAATATTTTCTTTCCTCGTATAACAATCTATTTACTACTAGTGAATAGTATATGAACAATCCGGTAACACTCTCCTATTAACGCTTATTATGCACCTTCCATTACTGACGTTCATTATTTAATCTAATGAATATTTGACGTACTTACTCCCTAACCTAAGAAAGCAATACAAAAAAACTGCGTTTTTATCGCATTAAGTAATCACGTTTATCTCGTGAATGCTATTACTTGCATGCTCTATTTTTTTTATAGCGTTTCATAATTAAAAAAATGCTATTAAAAAGAAAAAAAACAAGCGCTCTTCTATTTTTTAGCCTTAACGCGTTTAGGTTTTTTTTCACCCTTGTGCCGTCAAGACAGAAACGTTGTGGATGGGATGAAAGTCTGAAATTTTCCCTCTTTCCTTCAAACGTTTAACAACGACACGAAGTACCAGTGAATACAACATTTAGGGCTCCACCTTTCACCTGTCTTCATCCTCTATTAACCGGCGAGGGCTACAATCATTGGCATCGACGGTTTCCCCCCGCTCCAGGTACTATTTCGTCTCCCTTAACTTTGTTTTGGTTTCCCATAAAGTCTGTATTTGTGTATTTTGTATTGATTTGAGTTTGCTTTAGATTTGATGAGCTTGTCTTGAGGAGAGGCTTTCCTTGTTTGAGTAGTTTCTGACTTTGTATTTGTGTTTGTGTGTTATGTATTGATTTCACTACTAGTTAATGATTCCTTGGATGTTGATCTACGGTAATGAAATTCCTCTGATGTCATCGACCTTCCTTCTTTGAGCAGTTTCTGTTATCGGGAGAACTTGCTCAAAACTAGTTTTTGCCGAATATTGTTTTGCTTGCATACAAAGTGTAGATTCTATAATGTGTGTTCTATTTCATATTTAAGTTTCCTTCAATTCTGATTTGAGTTTTAATAAACCTGCTACTATTGAATTGTGAGGAAACCAGAGGAGGAGAGACTACAAGAAAATGTTCATGAAGGAGACTGTTTTGAAATTGTATACAAGAATTATTGTTCATGGCATAATGTCTTGTTATTTGTACTTAAACACTTGTCAGAGGGAATTTGCACTAAAACACTTGCCAAATGATCCACTATTCGACCTGGTAATGACTATGAGCTCCACTGATACCTAGATGAGTAGAAAACCCATAAGATGTCAAGGAATGCGAGCTCATTTTGGCTTGTACCCAAAATATAACTTGAGCTTTGCTTTGCAGGTCTCCAAGCTATATGAAGTGGTTCCGCCTATTCTTACACAGCTCGACAAGGTATCTTAAAACTTCATGAGAGGTCAACTCTTTAAAAAATTGTTTGTTTCAAGTAGGATGAAGTTTTAAAAAGAGAAATGTCATTTCGCTTAGATGTCATAATCTATATTACTTTCTAAATTGTGAAGTGTAAATGATGTGTTTAGATGATAGATCCTCCGATAAAAAATAATATATGATGCATTTAAAGGGTTTACAGTAGTTTCATCGGATCTTTTGAATATGTTTCATTTAATTTCTCAAAACGTTTCTTATTGATGTGAGCTAATAAAGAGAAATTTAATGACATCAAATGGCGATATAGATTGGAAGTATCTAGAAAATAAGTGTTTTATTAGGTGGTATGTGTCACTAGATTATACGTTTATTTGGGATAACATACCTTGTTTTTGTGCATGTTCTAAGTGCCCAAACCTTGTTCTAGTTTTGTAAACAAACACGGCCATGCTCTATTGTCTACAATATAACAATATATTGTAGAAGTTCCTATTCATTGACATGTTGTGCTAAATAATTAACTTTTTTTTTCTTAATGTCATTAGGCAAAGCACACTAAGAAAATTGAAATTGAGCAAGATGGGCAAGAAATAGCTAAAACCAACTCTATTGTTAGTTTAATTATTATTTTAGTTTTTTGAAGTTTTAACTACATTTACACTAGTAATCATATTGTGTTTTGTTGAAGAGTGTGAGCCCTATATACTATGACAAGAGCAAACTCTTAGATTGGCGCGGAAAATATGAGATTGTAGCTGAAGGAGGTTGGTGTTCTAATGATCCACATGAGCTTGTACATCTTATTCCGGTTGGACCTAATGCAGTGAAAGTAAATGTTGACATTATAAGGAAGTCTGAAACATTTCTTTGGAGGCCTACAACTACAATGTTCTTCATCAAACAAGCTGAGGGGAAGACTATAGTGTGACCATTTGATAAGTTGATCTTACAAATTAATCATCAATTTGAGAGTGAAGAAAATATAGATGTGCATGAGGTAATATATATTTGACAATTATTTTTTCGTGAGAGTTCTTTATTATTTTTCATGTAGTAATGAGTATTTGTGTTAATTGTTATATTAAATGCAAAGTATATGATTGGACTGAAAAAGTGACACTGTTGCCAAATGTCGTTGGGTTTCTAGTGATCTAGAAATGCTTGTGAATGGTATTCCTCTTGACCTAATGCCATAATGATATTGGTTGATGTACCAAGTGCTAAAGTATTTTGTGGAGGTCAAGTTCCGGCATGATACATATTGAAGATGCTATTGATTGTAAAGTAGTGTGACCTACTTATAAGATTGGAAGAAATATCAATTGAGATAGAGGAGGGTGCAACAATATCATCTCTTTCGGTAATTATTTTTACCGATATCTATATTATTGTTATTATATTTTATTGAAATTTATTACAATATGAAAATGAAATTATGTTGATGTTTTTTTGCTAGAGTGTGAACAATTCAAAGAAAAAGTGCAACTTGTTAGATTTGAGTGGCTATAGAAAGGTAGTTGCCGAAGGCCGGTGGTCTTCAAGTGATCCAATTCAGCTTGTTCATTTTGTTCCTTTAGATCCTAATGCTATACGAGTTGGGGTTGACATACTTAAGATTTCTGATGCAACACTTTGGAGGGAAATATCTGAGTTAGTGTGCATTGAAGATGTTGTTGGTACAACAACTACATGGCTAGTAGACAAAGTTGTTATAATATGAAATGACTTTAGATGATTATCCATTTTAGATAAGTATTTTCAAACTATGTTCTCTTGGTAAACAATTGTTCTAAACAACTCATATTTTGTATCATTTTGAATCTTTAAAAATGAAACAATGTGGTTTTTGTGTGATGTCGTTATTGAGTTTCTATACCATTTATAGCAAACGCTTGATAGGTTTTATAGCATTTATTAAAAACGCTATTATTGGGTTCTATAGCATTTTTCATAGCGTTTGTAACACCCCGATTTAAGGGAACTCGAAGCGTTACGGGCTAGGACCTCGCAATGGGTCCCGACCCTCAGAGTAGTAACAACACAACGGATCTTACAACAAGGCACAGACAAATGAAAATAAAAACTTAATATAAAACCAAAGGTTTAAAAAAAGGGGAGCGTAAGAGACTCGCAACCGAATTCAAAACAAAAGGGAAAGCAACAACATAAACATAAACCCGATCCCGTCCTATAATATACGGGAACCCCGGCTGACCACATCGTTCGGATCACTCAGCAGCATCCTGAACCCGTGGAATATCTACAACATCGGTATAAACCGTTAGCTAACATTCTAGGTATCAGAAAGAGCGTAAAGGCACAAACACACATAAGGTAAAATAAACATATAGCAGACTCTCACTCAACTGGTTATTATCTTTCATTAAGTTATCCATTACTAATTCAGCTTCTTTTGTCACACGAGAATCTCCCGAAACTCGCCTCCGCTTCCATCTACCAATAGGAATAGATCAGTACTATCCGTTACCTACAGGCCTGGGTTGCAAGAGCACATTCTAGTCTCCTGTAGAACTAGACAAGTGGTCACCGCCCGATTATCATATACTTGGGCCAGTTAAGGTTATAAAGGTGAATCCTATTCTGGTTATCCGTTATAACATAAATAAACAACACAAACAAGCCCATACAATCCAACTAATACGTGGAATACAGCTAAGTAAGTCCAAGGGACTTACCTTACTCGAAGGTAACTCAAAGCTCAACAAACAACTCAAAGAACAACTCAGTTTCTCTCAGGAAAGGAGCAAGGAAAGGCTGTTCACACAAGCATCACGAATCAGGAACGAAACGGTTGCTAGAAGTCTATAACTTCTAGTCTTAATGATCTCTAAGAGATCTCCACAAGCTAAGAGCTCAACCTTAGTCATACATCATACTTAGGGGGGGGGGGGCAAGGAACATCCATAAGACACAAGGAAAGGAATGAGGAAAGCAATGAACGAAGCAACTCACAAGAACGAGAGTTACTACAGAAGAAATCGTAGGGGCGGCTGGATAGACGCAGAGGTGGCAACACGCGGGGGCAGCACAACAGAGGCGCGGGGCGATTTTAAGTGCAGAAGCGCTGTCGACTCCTTTGACAGCAAGGAACACAACAAAGGTCAAATCTTGCTATTCTCAACACACAACCACGTCACAAGGGAGCCTGTGAACATCAAAGGATCATCAACGGAACGCTCCACAAGAATCAAGGATCAAACTTGATTCTTGGAGAAGAAGAAAAGAGGAAACAAAGAGAGAAACGAAACAGAAGAGAAGCAAGGTGTATCAGCACAGGAATGTGATGAAGAATAAGGGAGGAAGAACTTACATGTTCAGCAAGAACACAGGGGCAAGGCTGCAACACTCGAGGGTTGAAGAAGACGTAAGCAAGAAACGTGAAAAACAAGAAAAGACGGGAATATATAGAAGAGGCGGGAAAGATAGATGGAAAGGACGTCTAGGGTTAGGAAGAAGATAAGGAAGTTGGCTCATAAGATAAAAGATCGGATATTCTATCTATGGAAGGAAGATAAAACGAATGAAAACAGATCGGACATGATTTGCAGTACATCCGCAGGGGCGGATCGCCTCATCCGCAGGGGCGGCCCCTTGTCACCGTGGGGACAATGATAGACACCAAGGCCGCTGGGGCGGCCTCCTTCACTGCGGGGGTGGTGAAGGTAAAAACTGGGATCTTACAGCGTTTATAAAACACTATCAATGACATTACTTCCATAACATTTGAGGAAATGCTATTATTGTTCTATTTTTCATACCATTTCAAAAAACGTTATAATAGGTCCATTGTTTCATAGCGTTTACAAAAACGCTTTTAATGTACAATTTTTTCATAGATTTTGCACAAACGTTATTAATAAGTCCACTTTTCCATAGCGTTTTATCAAACACTACAATATGTCCACGTTTTTATAGCGTTTATCAAACGCTATAATATGTCCACTCTTTCATAGCATTTGCACAAACGCTATAAAAAGTTGTGACCCTATTATAGCGGCCTCTGTAATAGCATTTATAAAAATGCTATTAATGTGTATCATATTATTTTTCAAACACTATAAATGCTTCTAAATGTTGTAGTGAAGGTTCTCATCAGATCTTAACCCTACATATATATAGGGTTGAGTTCAAGTGAAAAAGGTTAGAGTCAAAGTATCAAAGAATAATAGCCATCAGATTAAATGAATGTAGGGTTGTGATTGAGCGCTTATTTTAAGTGAGATTTGTGATTAACTATGAAATTAAACACCGTCAGAAAAGTAGAAGAACTCAAAGAACGACGGATCAAAGAAGAAATAAATCGAAGAAAAATCGAGGGTTGAATCAAGTGAACCTTCACTATATAGATGTTTCAATTACAATCGATAAAAAATAGTGTAAAATTGAGGCGCCATTCACAAAATAAGTTCCTGAAACATATTTCTCAAAAATCAGCCTTTGAAATTCAAAAAATGCTCTAAATTACGAAATCAACATAACCTAATTGTAATCAACACAATATTTCGACAACAATTGACCAAACATCGACAAGGAAGAAGTAATCGATTGTATTTTTCTTCATTTTCCAGGAAGAAGATCAAATGTGCAGTTTGAAAGTTAATTTGTTCAACTATATGTCTAAATTGTTCAACTATATGTCGAATTTTTTCAACTATAATGCATATCTATTCAAAACTTGTTTTGTTCAAGTATACAACTAGCTTATTTGTTCAACTGTATTGCATATTTGTTTAGGTATACTCCCTATTTGTTCATTTATAATGCATAATGACGATTTTTGTTCAAATATACAACTTATTTGTTCAACTATAATGCATATTTGTTCAATTATACGCCTTATTTGTTCAATTATAATGTCTATTTGTTTAAAACTTGACGTACTCAAGTATAATGGCTATTTGTTCAAGTATAATGATGATTTTTATTCAAAACCCGATTTGTTCAAATATTCAGCTTATTTGTTCAAGTATAATGCATCTTTGTTCAAGTATACCCCTATTTGTTCAACTATAATGTTGGTTTGTTCAAACCTAACATGTTCAATTATAATTACTATTTTTCAAGTATACAACTTATTTGTGCAATTATAGTGCATATTTGTTCAAGTATACCCCCTATTTGTACAACTATAATGCTTATTTGTTCAAAACTTGATTTGTTCAAGTATAATGAATATTTGTTCAAATACACAACTTATTTGTTTATGTATACTTCGTATTTATTCAACTATAATGTCTTTTTGTTCAAGTATAGTGCATATATGTTCAAAACTTGATTTATTCAACTATACAACTTATTTTTTCAACTATATTGCATATTTGTTAAAGTATACTCCTTATTTATTCAACTATAATACATATTTGTTCAAAACCTAATTTGTTCAAGTATAATAAATATTTGTTCAAGTGTAGAAATTCAATTAAAATTATAGAATTTCCAAACTCACCGGTTCACCCCTTATGATAAATCGATCGAATTTAAAGGAGAAGAAGAGAAATCGAATAAGATAAACTGGAATTGAAGAAATCGAAAGAGAACATGGAATGAAGAAATTGAAAGGAGGAAGAAGAAAGGAGCGTCACTGAACGACATTGTTAACGACCGTTAACCTAAGTGTACTATGTTCACGGGGAGAGAAATAATAAGGGTCGTTCACGATTTTAATCCAACGGCTATGAACCCTTCTCGTTTTTTTACTTTAAGACCCCTTTCAATTTGAAGCCAAATCCTATATATATACTTATCTTAATCCTTATCCTCTCCGCCTAGTAGTATATTTTTTGTGAGCAAATCAACCCTAGTCTTGCCACCCATAATAATCTATACTCCCTCCGTTCATAAGTAATTGTCGTTTTAGCCTTATACTTTTGTTAAAGAATAATTGTCATTTTAGCTATTTTATCCTTCTTTTTACATATTTACCCTTCTAATCATTAGTATTTTGTTAGTTGTGGTTTTCATTAAAGTAAAAAGTAAAGGAATGATTATGGGTAAAATGGTATATCTCAAAATCTTCTTAATAAGTGTACAAAATGTTAAAACGACAATTATTTATGAACGGATGGAGTATATATTTACTAAAGAACTAGTCTAATACCCGCACCTTGTGCGGGATTGAGTTTGAATATATTATAAAAAAAAACATTCATTATTAATTGAAAAACTATTAGCTAACCAAATTACAATTTTTTTAAAAAAAAATGCTAAATGTTAAGAAGAATATATTAATATCAATCTGATTAGATTATGTAACAAAAAAGATTAATTATTAAATTTATAATAATTGCCAAAGCGTTAAATAAATAAATTACGTAACAAATTTCTAATTAAATTTTTAACGTTATTACCTATAACTAAAAAATTAAAGTTTTTTTTTTAAAAAAAAAATCGTTTTTAAAATTGATTATTTAAAAAAAACGATTTAGTAAAACGATTATAAAATTTATATTAACGATAATACAAATATTTTAAATAAAATAATTTTATATCTCATATCGTAACCAATAAGATTTAAATGTTAGTTCGGATTTATTTTGTAAAATCTATAATCCAAACAAAATCCATTGAAATCTCTAAATTTGGTTAGATGATATGATATTTTTTTTAAAATATTATTTTTATAACCGTAAGAGATTGAACATGATGAGATGTAATTATTTTTGTTAAATTGGCATGATGAGATGGAAAATATTTTAATTTTGACTTAAAATATTTATTGAATAATGACATAATTGTAATTAAAATGTGGCAAAATTGTAAATATTTGACAAAAAGTTCTAGGTGACATGATTAAGGTGTTGACATGTGGAATAAGAGGGTTCTATTTTAGTAGTATATATAGATTATAGTCACACATTAAATTTAAAGAAATATTCTTTGTTAAGTATAAAAGTAAAATTGTTTTAAATACAAACTTATATACCAATACTTATAATATTTTTGAAAATCTTATCTTCAATCTTTACAAGATTTCTAACCATCGATTAAAATTTAAATACAATATTATTTACTATTTACTATTGACACATCCGGTAGAAAATAACAAAAAGAACATTAAATGTGCATATAAACGACGCAATCCAGGCTAACCTTTGCCAGTTCACGCAACCCTTTATTTTACCACATCATGGGGGTTTACAGGAGACACCTAGTGTGTGACTATGTCATGTAAATTCTCGACAAACGTGATCAAAGATTGCAACGTGGGAGAATATTCACCTTTATGGACAACCTTAAACAACCAGTAACACAAAACTACCACAATGGAACCTCCAAATCCTCACCGAAGTCATGGTGACAACAAACTCATTGTTTGAAATTAAGAACTTCAAAACAAAGTAATCCTTGGGAAGCAAGAATTTCTTTTGGGGAGAGGAACAAGAAAACGAGTCGTTTGAGATTGATGTGAAGGGGTCCATGGAGCGGAGGAGCAAGTCTGGCAGGAATGGAGGAAGTTACTCAAAAGAAAGAAAGAAGTTCCAACGATACGACAAAGGTCCGTCATACTAAATAGAACGTTCAAAAAGGGCAATTGTTAGAAAAAGGAAAGACGATGCTTGAGTTGCTTCCAATACTGACAAGAGCATCTTCTGAGATACTGCACGCGAAGAACAACGGCATGTATCGTCTCGTTAGAACAACATGAGCCTGGATGGTGTTATAATAAGACAATAAATATAGGTATACTGATACAATGGGCCAAGGATCGAGCGAGACGAGCTCGTCGGCCTAGGAAGAATAGTGAGCGAGCGACAAAGGTACGGATTCTATCTATTTCGTTATAAATAGATAGGTTTAGGGTTGCATTCTTATATCCACAAAAGTATATTGACAACCCTAGATGCAAGGTTTGTGCAGCAAAACCACAAACATTTTGTCTTCTCTGTTTATTCACTGATTAACTCGTCGAAAATCACAACAGATGGGGTCCGATCAAACTCGGGGCACTTGTGAAGAGAACTCCCAAGGTGAATTACTTGATATGCATTTGGTGCGACGAAGATCACCTCGACCGGAATTGCCCAAAGAAAGCAACATGCTATAAGCCATGCATATTAGTCGTGTGCATGAGACGCATGATCATGTTACAAACTAATATTATATCCACTCATGAAAATGTCTACTTCAGTGTAACATATATTTTACAATATCCATTTGTAAAAATATAATTTGTTTTCCAGGTTTGTAACGCGAGTAAAAAAAAAAGAAAAAGATAAATATGTATAACAAGGTAAATATTCAATCATACCAACAAAATATCTTTATTAGATAAATTCGGTCCATTAATCATGTAGTATGTCGTGCGCCTCACAGTCATGGTCATTTATAGTGCATAGTGTGTCTATTCACAACCTCATTGATATTCATTGATTTCTATCAACAATAATATCGTTGAAACCAACAAAACATTTTTTATATTATCTCATAAAGGAGAAACCATTTTAAACTTTATAAGTATTTTCACTCCATAAAATTTTCACGCTCAACCGGAGGAGGGTATGATTAAGATCAATGAAATATAATTCCTTCAATAATTTAAAATAACTCTCAATAATTCCTCATCAAACAGCCTAAGATTATGTTGAGTTTGATTGATTTGGTGATCCAAAGGCTTATGAAGTGAGGGTGTGGGCCAAATTGTGGAGTTTGGTATTAACTATTTAGCACGAAAAACGGAAACAAGAAACAAATTTAGCGAGAATCAGGGAAGCGGAAATCCTATGACATTATAATTTATGGAAACAAAAAAAAAAAAAAAGAAACCAAAGATGAATTGTGATCCATACTTTTATGTGCTTGAATGAAAAGAAACAAATCATACAAGTATTATATCTGTATTAGAACTTCTTTGATAGCAATCAAGAACTGATCAACAAAGATAAATTACTGAAATGAAAATAAAACCCAACTGAAACTTAATGACTGATCATCATATGCTTAAATGCTTCAAGAACTGAAATGAATCAATAGAAGACACCAAGCTCCTTGAGGACATCAGGGCATTCAGGGAGAGGCACCTTCTTCATGAACCCTAGAGGGTTTGCATGACGAATCGGCGTCACCACTCCATTGTTCGACGTCAGGCTAACCTTAGCCGCCTGTCGTGTGTATGTATCCTTAGGGATCTCTGAGCATTCCGGGTCTGGGCTCTTCACCAGAACCACCTCGCAATCGTCGTCCTCAAAGTCCCCATCAGCCGGGAGGCTGTACCTTCCGTTCTTATCCGTCACTGCATCAGCACTGTAGCTCAGTTTATCAGATCCTGTCAAGTTCCTGCACTCCAAACGTACGCCGGCCCCTGAAATTACACATCCGAAACTCGGATCATTACAACTTAGACTGTAATGTTTCGGAAAAAGGCCAATGAGTGTAATAGATCATGTTTACCCTCAAGAAATACGCTGACTTTGGTGATGAACTGGGCACGGCAAGTGTCACAATACACCTGTCCTTCGACGTGGAATTTATTTGGTTTGTTTGCGGGGTGTCCGCCTTTTCCTGTGTCAGCGCCCGCATCTGTGTCTCCGCCTGCTTCTGCTGCCTCTTTGCCCGCTGCACTCACAAGGATAACAAGCCAGAAGGCGGTCGCCACAAAAATGATGGCTTCAGATTTCACCATGGCTGCTTATTTTTGATTTTAGGCAAGTATTGGATTGTAAAGGTTTTTGTTTATGTTTTACAAGAAAGATAGCCTGATTAAGGAGTTTTTATATGTATTTGGGTATGTCATTTTTAGGAGTTTGTTAACATATGTTTTCTGGTGTACATTGCTTTGCAAGCCTTTGTGGCCTGGCTTTTCTTCCCACTTTTCCAGTTTTGACCAATTCTTCTGTTTAATCAACACAAGAATTTCCATTATCACAGATCCTCCCTGTTTTTTCTCATCTTCCAGATATATTTCTGCTATTTTGAGTTATTTTCGTATTAATTTGTTGTATATTTTCAGTGCAAATGCAATGAAACATAAGGAAACATATTCAAATGCAGAAAATCATGGGAGCTTGATAAATTATAGAATATCACTGCGAGCCCTGAAATTGATCAACAAGCTTTACCAAGCTATAAGTCTCATTATCTGGCCTTGCCCCTCCAAGAATCACTCTACTAAGCAGATTAGGGCAATACACTTTGGCCTTAACATAAGCTTTAATCAAACTGTTGTAAACAAAAGTATACCTTGTGTAATTGGCTTTCTTTAGTTCTTCAAACAACTTCTCTGCACTCTCCACGTCTCCTATCTCAGCAAACCCCTGGACCAGCCCAAGTGTCGTTTCCAGCCAAGGGGCTGACTTCTTCACTCTATTGGTTGTAATCTGCTTCGATCCCATTTCTAGTGTTTTCAATGCCTCCTTTAGTAATCCGGATCTTAAGCATCCTAGAGCGAGATGCCTGAAGGTGATGGCATTCGGTTTGCAGTCATTTGCCTTCATTTCCTTGAAAATACTGGACACCTTGTCTACATATCCATGCCTGCAGTAAACCGAAATCATGGAATTGAATTGCTCGGTTAGTTTTAACCCCTTTTCTGCCTTCAGTTCCAACCAGATCTCTTCAGCTCGGTTGACTTTGCCGGCTCTGCCAAATGCTTCAATTGCTAGCAAGAAACTCTTTGGCCTCACATGAGGAAAATCTCGAATGACACCCCAAGTTTCTTCCAAGGATCCCACCTTCCCTAAATATCCATACAAGATCATCAACACGTCATATGTAGACCAGTTATTAGTCGTCATTGTTTTCTTAATACATTCTACATATTCCTCACACACAGTATACAATCTCGCTACTGCATGGGAAGTGGCAACTATGCAGTAGGTTATTTCATTGGGCTCGACATTCGCCTTCTTCATATTACCAAAAACCCTCATTAACCCGTCAATGCTATACTCACTAGCCTCAATTTTCAAAAGAATGTTGTATGTTGAAACATGGGGAGACACCTTATCAGCCCTCATCTGCCTGAGTATATTTGGGATGATTTTCCGATGAGTTGGAGAAGAGTGAAGGATAATAAGGCGGTTAAAGACCAAATGTGAGATCGGATGACCCAGTTCCCTCATCTTCTTCATGTAGTCCATTGAGAGCCGGATCACACCCTTGTCCAAGCAAGCAATCACCAGATTGTTGAAGAGCAAATCTTTTTGGAACTCAATAGGAACATTTCGAAACAGTTTCTCACCTTGTGATATCCCATGTAGCTTCACTGTGAACTCCAAGAGGTACGAGTAATCGAGCTCCTTTGGTCTATAAGGCTTTTCCCTTATCACCCATTCCATGACCTGACCATGGCATTGCAGAAGACAAAGATTTAAATTACATCCGTAATGTGCATTTCAAATTGCACCATGCTTCCTCATAGCTCTAAGCAAATAATTTGCCATATTGAAATAAGTTTCAAGCATCTTGAATAAAAGTTCATTTCTAAGCACAAGAGCCTATTTCAAGCGTGATTAAAGATACCAAAATGTTCATTTGAGCTATGAGCAAAACCAGGTTCTTTCAAGCATTTTAACAAACACATTGCACGCATAAGCCAAATAAGAGAAAACACGAAAGAGAATTACCTCAAGTGCACGCTTGTTCAACTTGAGCTTCCTCAAACGGTTGATGGCATGGAATATATCGCCTCTGTGGATTGGAAAGCCTTCGCCCATCCACCTTTGAAACGCGAACCCTACAGGTTCTCCTCTAGGCAGCCTCTCAATCCTTATAGACAAACAATTAGGTCCTTCTGCCGCATCTGGTACCGTATCTTCCAACCCAAAAGAATCGCGAGTTACTTGGGAACAAAATGTGAAAGAATCAACTGTAAATCTGGGTCTCGTTTGCCAAGACACACCAACTGTTCGATGAATTGCCGCAGCCAGAACTCTGCGTCGAAATGAAAACGCTGCTGCTTGCATTGCTCAGACCTTCATCCTCTGCGGCGGCACATTAAATACAGCTTAGACGGTACCAGGTTTTGGTGAGAGATTCAAGCTTTTCGTATTGGGAAGTTTCCGAACAGTCAAACGGGTTGCGCATGTTGCATGTGGCCGACGAAGACCATTACAGGACTGTTCGAGTTTAAAATCTAACTTTTCCTGTTAAGGGCTTTTCCTGACGGGGGGAGAAAAATGAGATGTAAAAAAAAACGTGTTCATACTTTTATATGTTCATGTTTTTATTTTCCTGACGGGGGAGAAAAATCTATAACCACAAAAACGCATCGGTGTTTTTACATCTCATAAGACCATTACAGGACTGTTCGAGTTTAAAATCTAACGTTTTGTGATGCGTTTTTTTTTTATTTTTCTGACGGGGGAAGAAAAATGAGAGCTTGTTGATAGGAATTAGGAGGGCTGTAAACCATTAAATGGATTTTAAATCAATGGTTCTCACACCCTCATCATTAATGGCATTTTTGTAAATTGACTTAAAATTTGACAAAATACCCTTACGTTCAAAATAGTCATCGTGTTCATACTTTATCTGTCATTGTTCATGTTTTTATACATCGGTGTTCATAGTATTTTTATTCATCAAAATGTCATGTCCATTTATTCTTTTGTGTTCATTTTATAATGCATAGATGTTCATTTACAATATATAAGTACAAAAAATAAAAAAACACATCACAAAACGTTAAAAGATGATCATAATATGTTATGTATGTGTCAAAGTTATAAATAAGTTACCGGTGTTCATACTTTTATACGTCATTGTTCATGTTTTTATTCATCAGTGTTCATACTTTTTATGTCATTGTTCCTGTAAATATTATAAATTATTTTTCTATAACGCATTTTGCCGAACAGTTTGCGTGCATGAGCTTATGTAACTCATGCCCCTTTAATTAATTTATTTTAGATTTAAAAATTATTGGAATTATCAGAGGGGTCTAGTAAGTCTACACTAAACAAAAAGGGCCCTATTTCACCAATTATCTCAATAAAAAACCACGTAATATCACACTGACCTGGAAATAGCCAAAAGACTAACTTTGTTGGAAAATAACGTACCCCGGAGCAGATAAAATCCCTTAATTTATGTGACTATTAGGCTTTTTTTTAGTTGAAATTTACTTTTAGACTCCAACGTCTACAATTCTTGTGTAATTAATCGCATTGTACATCAATTTATAGAATTTTATCATCATAATTTATCGATTTTGTAACACCCCCAAGTTCTAGGAACTTGAAGCGCTACGGGCTAGAACCGCACAATGGGTCCCGACCCTCAGAGTAGCAACAACAAACGGATCTTACAACAAGGCACTGACGAATGAAAACAAAACTCAATATAAAACCAAAGGTTCAAATAGAAGAAAACACAAAAGCTCCACAGTCGGGTCAAAACAAAAGGGAAACAACAAACGAAACATAAACCCAATCCCGTCCTATAATGTACGAGAACCCCGGCTGACCACACCATCCGGATCACTCAGCAGCATCCTGAACCTGCGGAACATCTACAACGACGGTATAAACCGTTAGCTAACATTCTAGGTATAAGCAAGAGTGTAAAGGCACAAACACACATAAAGTAAAGTAAACACATAGCATGCTTACACATCAACCGGTTATTATCTTTTATTAAGGTTATCCATTACTAATTCAACTTCTTTTGTCACACGAGAATCTCCCGAAACTCGCCTCCGCTTCCGTCTACCAATAGGAATAGATCAGTACTATCCGTTACCGACGGGTCTGGGTTGTAAGAGCACATTCTAGTTTCCTGTAAAACTAGACAAGTGGTTGACGCCCGGTTATAATACACTTGGGCCAATTAAGGTTAACAAAGGGTGAATCCTATTTCCGATTATCCGTTATAAACATGATAGGAACGCAAACAAGCCAAAACAATCCAGCTAATACGCGGAATGAAGCTAAGTAAGTCCAAGGGACTTACCTCACACGAAGGTCACCCAAAAGGCTCAACAACAACTCAGAGGACACACAAGGAAACTCAGTTTCCCTTAGGAAAGGAGCAAGGAAAGCCTGTACGAACAAGCAACACGGATCAGGAACAAAACGGTTGCTAGAAGTCTATAACTTCTAGTCTCAACGACCTCTAAGAGATCAACACATGCTAAGGGCTCAACCTTAGTCTTACAACAACTTCAGGGGAACAAGGAACAACCATAAGGAACCAAGGAAGAAACGAGGAAAGGAAGGAAGGAAGCAACTCACCAAAGACGGGAGTTACTGCAGAGAAACCGCAGGGGCGGTTATACAGATGTGCAGGGGCGGCTGAAAAAGGCGCAGGGGCGTCTCTGTGCAGGCGCAGGGACGGATCTTCGTCAGAAGCTACTGTCGGGCTTCTCTTCGACATATCTCACAGCAGGGGCAACCAAAGCTCGAACCTTTGGTTCCAACACGTCGAGACTCCAGTCCAGAGAGCCTGAGAACAACGAAAGGTCAACAACGGAACACTCCACAAGAATCAAGGCTCATGTTTGATCCTTGGAAAAGAAGAAAAGAAAGGAACGCAAGGGAGAGACCAAAACAGAAAGAGAAGATATGCAGCACTGTAAGAACGTGAGGAAGAACCAGGAAGGAATGAACTTACACGTTCAACGAAGTTGCAGGAAGCAAGGACGGCTGCAGCTCTCTAGGGTTTGAAGGCGATAGCAAGGAACGGGAAAAAGGAGAGAAGGAAGAGAATATATAGGGAGGGCTTAAACACTAGACGGAAAGGGCGTCTAGGGTTAGAAAGAAAACAAGGAAACCGGCCCATAAGATAGAATATCGGGTATTCTATCTATGGAAGAAAGATAAAACGACGAAAACATATCGGTGCGATCTGTCGCACGATCCGCAGGGGCGGATCTCACAGCCGTAGGGGCGGCTGGCCGCGGGGGCGGCCCTCTTCACCGCAGGGCGGTGAAGGCAAAAACCTAGGATCTTACATCAGATCTCCCTAAAAAGAAGTTTCGTCCCGAAACTTGCAAAAGCCCAAACGGTCACAACAACACACTGAAAAATAATTGAGCTCATATATTCCCACTCGGGGCACGTAGCACAAAACGTCACACAAAAACGTTCACAACGCAACAAAGGAAAAACCAAACAACAGACTAAGCTAAAGGTGCAACTAACTCAACATAAAATTCCGGATAGTTCCTCTGGATAATTTCCTCTGTCTCCCAAGTCGCCTCATCGGCTCCTCACCTCGACCACTGTATCTTCATCATCGGTATGTCCTTCGAACACAAGCGTCTCGTACTACGCTCTACGACAGCCACCGGGTGCTCTACAAACGTGACGTCTGGCTCGATCACTAGATCCTCAAAACTGACGATGTGTCTCGGGTCCGGTATGTACTCCCATAGCTGAGACACATGGAAAACTGGGTGAACACCCTCAAGTCTCGGTGGCAACGCAAGTCTGTATGTTGCCTCTCCAACTCGCTCAAGAATCTCGAACGGTCTAACATATCTGGGAGTAAACCAGAATGTCATCGATGAAGACAACTACAAACTGGTCTAGGAAGTCGATGAAGATGTTGTTCATCAACTCCATGAAGACTGCGGGCGCGTTCCTAAGCCCGAATGGCATCACTACAAACTCGTAGTGTCCATATCTAGTCGGAAATGCCGTCTTAGCTACGTCCTGCTCTCTCACCCTCAACTGGTGATATCCAGATCTCAGATCGATCCTCGAAAATACTGAAGCTCCATGCAGCTTATCCAAAAGATCGTTGATACGGGGCAAAGGGTACTTGTTCTTAATCGTCACCTTGTTCAGCTCTCGGTAGTCGATACATAACCTCATTGACCGTCTTTTTTTCCTGACGAAGAGAACTGGTGCGCCCCAAGGAGATACACTAGGGCGGATGAAGCCCTTCTCTGCTAACTCCTCGAGCTGCTTCTTCAACTCAAGCATCTTGATAGGCGCCATACGATAAGGAGCTTTAGAGATCGGTCCCGTACCGGGCTCTAGCTCGATGCCAAAGTGTACACTCCTTTGTGGGGGTAAACCTGATGGCTCTCCAAAAACGTCAGCCAACTAGCAAGCTACTGGAATCTCCTCCAAAGCCGGACTAGTACTATCCTTCATGGCATAGCAACAAAAAGCCTCACATCCCTGACTGATAAGTCTCGCAGCTCGAACTGCACTGATGACGGTACCAGTCTTCCCGAGATCCCATCCTCGGAAAATCTCAGCATGGCCTGCATCTGTAGTTACTGTCACTGTTCTCTTTCCGATCAAGAACTGCTCGATGTCGATCCATCCAATCCATGCCCAGAATAACTTCTTCATGTACTAAGTACATGACGAAGATGTTAGCTGGCCAATCTCGACCTCTCAATCTAATAGGGCAATCGCGAACCTCTCGTGTACCTCGTATCTTACCCCCATCGGGTAATCCTATATAGAAGGGTCTACCCTCTACAGTAACTAAGGTCAATCTATCTACACATGCATCAGATATAAAAGAATGCGTAGCACCAATATCGAAAAGAAATCTGACAGGAAAATCATTAATGTGAATGGTACCTGTAGATGCTGGCGGTGTCGGCTCTACAACACTCCTCAACTCATAAACCCTGGCTGGTGCATCTCTAGTGTCTGCAGATCCACCAACACGTCCTCTACCTCTCCCTTGTCCCGAAGTGGAACCTTGAGGGGCGGTAGAACCAGAAACTCTCTACTGCTGCTGTTGGTACTGCGATCTCTGTCCTCCTCCAGCAACACTAGCAGGTGAAGAACCCTGCTGAGATAGTGCCTTGCCCTGACGGCAAAACGCAGCTCTGTGTCCGGGTTTGTGATACCACTATACCACAATTGTGATACTAAGAATTTGCAAATTTAACATCAAAGATGTGAAACCATATAAGAATTTGCACATTTAACATCAAAGATGTGAAACTATACAAAATGTACAATGAAACCAAGCTTGAAGTAATCTTATTGATCTTGTTTTCATCAAAAAGTAAAGATTTGTTGTTGGACAGCTTTGAAATTCACTAGGTAACACAACAACCAACAACTACAAATAAATCTACTTGATAAATCAGTTGGTAGAAGCAGTTTTGACCATTAGTCCCAGGTTCACCAAAATCAATTTCACCTACCTCAAAAGGAAGAACTACACCGTCGATTGATACCCCCTTCCCATTACTCTCCATGTTGACCTATAAAAGATTCACCAATTATTGAGATAATTGGTGAAATAGGGCCCTTTTTGGATTGGGCATGAGCTTATGTAACTCGTGTGGGCCTACTTGACTCAATTAACCAATTAAATCTTTCAATTAATCTTTATTAATAAATAAGAGGGGCTTAGTTTGTCTACAAGATACAAAAATGTTGGGAAGGAGTCAGAAAATTTGTGATATATATATATATATATATATATATATATATATATATATATATATATATATATATATATATATATATATATATATATATATATATATATATATATATATATATATATATATACCTTTTACTAATCATGCAAGCTTATAATAATTAAAGCTTAAACTACATTTATCATCCAAGCTTATAATAATTAAAGCTTAAACTACATTTGCAATGGATCATCTTTTATTATTTTTATTTTTGTTTGATGGAGACATGTCTTGACCTAATAGTGTATTGCAATGGACTCACATTCTTCTTTGTCCTTTGACACTTGTTTGTTGTTTGCCAATAACATTCAATCAATGTCTCAGGTGTTGTTGGGTTTGTTAAGCGTATATAACGTTTTATTTCTAGGATATCCAACAAGGGTGAGTCACTTTGGACATTTTTGTGTATGGGAAGTACTTCCTGAAAGTAGTTTGTGTACCAAGTATTTGTTGTTCCGAGTGCCAAGTCCAATCATCAAGTAAACTGTCTGAAGTAGCCTCAATTGATCTTGTAGGCGATTTTACCGTACTCCCAAAATTTGGAAAAGCTATCTCCTCACATTCAACACGTGTTAATTAACTAGCTTAAGCGTGACATAATATACTTTTTAAATTCTTTTTTGTTTTCACCAAGCTTAGATGTTCTTAGTCTTGTTTTTTATTCTTAAATTGAATCTTTTATAGGTCAACATGGAGAGTAATGGGAAGGGGGTATCAATCGACGGTGTAGTTCTTCCTTTTGAGGTAGGTGAAATTGATTTTGGTGAACCTGGGACTAATTGTCAACACTGCTTCTACCAACTGATTTATCAAGTAGATTTCTTTGTAGTTGTTGGTTGTTGTGTTACCTAGTGAATTTCAAAGTTGTCCAACAACAAATCTTTACTTTTTGATGAAAACAAGATCAATAAGATTACTTCAAGCTTGGTTTCATTGTACATTTTGTATGGTTTCACATCTTTGATGTTAAATGTGCAAATTCTTATATGATTTCACATCTTTGATGTTAAATTTGCAAATTCTTAGTATCACAATTGTGGTATAGTTTTACAGCTTGTGGTATAGTTTAATGTAGTCATTTAGATGTTTTCGTATAATAGACGTTGTGGTAGAATTTTTTCACCAAATTTACAATTTGTGACGGCATGTTAGCGTTGCCGAAGATCAATATTTTAGACACGTTTTAACAATTTGCAACGTTTCCTTGTCGTCGCTAAACATCAAAATTTCCCACAAATTTATCGTTTGCTACGGCTCCTTGCCGTCGCCAAAATTTAAATTTTCCCACTAAGGTTAAATTTTGCGACACTACGACGAATGATAACCGTCGTAAATTATTTTACCGACGGCAAATGCCATCGCGAAAAATTTGCGTCGCCTGTTCTGGCGTCGCCTTCGTCGCTCGTCGCAATTGATGATTGACGTCGTCAAATAGCTTTTCTACCGTCGCCAACAAGCATGCCTAATTGAATTATTTTTGTAGTGGAAGCAAGAGACAACTTCCAGAAGTTTAGCAGAAGCTGAGTATAAAGCAATGACCAATGTTGCTGCAAAAATAACCTATCTAGTCAGACTTTTATGTGATCTTGGTTTCCCTCCACCTCAACCAATTGGCATCTATTGTGACAATCATTCTGCTATTCAGATTGCTCACAACCCAGTGTTTCATGAACATACTATATACATTGAAATTGATTGCCATTTTACTAGAGATAAAGTAATGGAAGGTCTTTTTGAGCTCAAGTTTGTTCATACTTATTCTCAACTGGTTAATGTGTTCACTAAGATCATCTCATCTGCTCATCAATATGAGCTTTTGTCCAAGCTTGGCATGACTCAAATCTCGCCTTCTAGCGGCGGAGTGACATGGCAGATGTATAGCCACACATTTGTAACAAAATAGCATGGTATTGTGTATAAATAGAGTTGTAATATCAGATTCAATACAACGGATTCAGTTCACCATTTTCTCATACAAAAGCTAGCTTTCTCATTCTGTCTCTCCTTCCATTGCTCTCTTCTCAACCTTTCTGTGCTTAGATCTCAAGTTGATGTACTCGGATAAGTATTGATATGGAAGTTATCAAAACAATGTTTAAGAATTTTCATATAGCTATCGGGAATGGATGTAGATATTTTGTCTTGATTAATAGATAGTATATAGAACATAGCTTGTACTATAAATTTTCTCGTACATTTTGTGGACCGATTACGAGCATAATCAGATGACCTAAGTAGAGCCGTTGAGGAGTGGAGACATGGACACTTATGGTATTTTTGAAAACTGTTAATGGGTTGATTATTGTATATATTGTGTCATAAGACGTAATTACGAGGTTTATGATATTTGGGACTTTTTTAAAAAAAATTTGGAAAAACTTTGGGTTTTATTTGTAATTGAAATAAAAGTTTGAGACTAGCCTTGCAACTATAAATTGACTAGCCTTGCAACTATAAACGAGGGCATATATGTGAGTTAATCATGGGTAGTTGTCGAATGATCGTAGTAAGTCTTATTAACTCACTTAGCTCCTATCAAAAAAAAAAAAAAAAACTCACTTAGCTAAATTTATGGACATTGGCTTAAGTGATATAATCGTAGGGTAGTGGTAATCGAGTTTTCGAGTAATCGTTGAGGATCTTTGCGACCATTCTACTGACAATACTAGAAAATAGGACTAATGTTAACACTTTTACAAGCCTTTCCTCACACTTGAAAGCATCGGTATATCAAACGTTGTTTATATCCTTTTTTTGAAACAAAGTACGACGCTTTTGGTGTTGAAAAATCTCAATAACTTATGATGTTGGTTATGGAAATTTATTGACGTCTAAGAGGTGCTTATTTAGTCATATAAATATGTACATTGATTATAGCATGCACGAATCTAATTCTGGTGAAATATCTTATTATTTTGCTGACGCGATGTCGAACAATGATAATTTGACATAACTTTTAATTTTTTTGTCCGTTATTTGTATCAACTTTTTTTAACTAAAAATATAATAAAAATAAAGTTAAAAATTATATACTATATGATTCTTTTTCTGATTATAAATTTTATATAAGTATATATATATATATATATGTAGGAGTTTTAATAATATGTTTTAGTATTAATAGGTAACATTAATTTTATTCACTAATGAAATTTATATATTTATTATATATTTGTTAAGTAATATATTTCCGATTATAATCATTTATTGTTAGTATAATAGTTATATTAATTTTTTATTTTTTTCGATCATAAAATCTTTTATTTTGTTAAGTAATATATTTTTTTAGTAACTTTTTATTTTGTATAAAAATATCTTATTGTTATAGGAATTGAGTCGATTTACAATGTATTTATACATTCATATTTTTATTATTCAAAAATTTTGATTAAATGCATGTACAAAATCATTCATATAATCAAAAATATCTTATTGTTATAGGAATTGAGTTGATTTACAATGTATTTATACATTCATAGTTTTATAATTCAAAATTTTTATTAAATGCATGTACAAAATCATTCATATTATTAAATTCTACTTCCATTGTATGATTTGTATCCATTTACAATATAGACTAAAGAATGCTAATTGGCAATCACATTAGAAATAATTATACTATATTGGCATTTCGAGATTATGATTTATGAAGAATGCAAAGGGGCTATAAATAACCCCTCCCACAAAACAAAGCATTTGTGCAAAACACTAAACTCTCATTCAAATGGCGATAAGCAACGGAAACTCCACCCCACGCGCCGCCGCGGATGAGAAATCCGTGCATGTCGTGATCTTTCCGATCCCCATACTTGGCCGAACGAACCCGATGCTCCAATTCGCAAAGCGCCTCGCGTCGAAAGGACTCAAAGTAACCCTAGCCACCACCTCCTCGTTCGCCTCGAAGCTTCTTGATTCTTCTAACCTTTCTGAATCCTCCCCATTCCTCTCCGTTGCATCCGTCTCCGACAAACCGCATCCCCCGACGCTCAACGAGCTCGTCGAGCAATTCGAGGCTGAGTCAGCTCCTGGTCTTGTGAAGCTGATTGAGGAGCAATCCGCACGTGGGACTCCGGTGAGGTGCTTAGTGTACGATTCGTCGTTTCCTTGGGCGTTAGGGTTTGCGAGGAGCGTCGGTATTTACGCAGCGCCGTTTTCCCCTCAGCCGTTTGCGGTGTCGTTGATATTTTGTCATGTTTATCGGGGAGTGATGGATGCTCCGGTGAAGGAAGGGGAGGATGGCAGGGTTTCGGCACCTGGGTTGCCGTTGATGGATATTCGAGATATGCCGTCGCTGGTGAGGGAGATCGGGAAGAATCCGTTCCTGGAGAAGATTGCTTTGAACCAATTCAGTAACTTTTTTGAGGCGGATTGGCAGTTCTTCAACTCATTTGACGTTCTTGAAGCTGAGGTAAAATATTTCATTTTTATTTTATTTTTACGTTTTGTGACGGTTAAGTATCCGTGTTAACGGGAGTAGTTACCGTTACCGATCACTGTCCCGACGTCAACTGCTTCGTCTTTTTGAGGTCAACTTCAACGTTCGTTACAACAACAGGTTTAAAATCGGGAAAGAGTTCCTAACGTTTTTGTGGTTTTGTAAAACACGATAGCTGAAAGCAGTAATGTTCTTCGAGTTCGAATGAGAAATTGATTGTGTTTGTTAATTATGTTTCCCGTCTAATTAAAACCCACACCCATTCTTATCTGATTCTTTTTTTTTTTTTTTATTCTTTAAAAATATAAAGAGAGTAAGATAAATGAGAATATTTTTTCCTTCTTCAGGTTAATGGATGAATAAACCTCATTTTATTAAGATTTATTTCAATTTTCATAATTTTAGCTTTGTTTATATTTACTTTTTCTATAATAATTTCATTACAATTAAGGGTAATTATTACTATTTCCTTAAATCCAATATTATCTTTATCATTCTCATCTCGCTAAAATCTTTATATTAATCCCTAAACATCTTCCTCTCCTCCTAAACATGTTTGTACAATATATAGTCATTTATTTGTGTAAAATATAATCATCTAATCATTTATTTATCGTGAAATATAGTTGTTCATTCATATTAACATAGTTCATCCGTTGAGACATACCTTACGTGGTGATGAGTTTTCAGGTGATGAATTGGATGTCAAAACAGTGGCCAAACATAAGAGCAATAGGCCCAGGAATACCATCAATGTACTTGGACAAGCGCATAGAGAACGACACAGAGTACGGCATCAGCCCCTTCAACCCCGAGACAGCTACCTGCATTGAATGGCTCGACACCCAGGAGCCATCCTCGACGATCTACGTCTCGTTCGGAAGTCTCGCGGCTCTAGGAGGATCCCAAATGGAGGAGATGGCTGCAGCACTCAAGAACACGAAGAAGCCTTTCTTGTGGGTGGTGAAGGTGACAGAGGAGGACACGCTGCCGCCCGGGTTCAAGGACGAGGTTTCGGGTCAGGGCATGATCGTCGGTTGGTGCCCTCAGTTGGCTGTGTTGAATCATGAATCCGTCGGGTGTTTTTTCACGCATTGTGGGTGGAACTCGACTACGGAGTCCATTTGTGCGGGAGTGCCGCTTGTGGCGATGCCTCTGTGGGCGGATCAGCCGACGAATGCTAAGTTTGTTGAAGATGTTTGGAAGGTCGGGGTTCGGGTTAGGGAAGACGAGAACGGGTTTGTGAAGCGGGAGGAGATCGAGCGGTGTATCGGAGAGGTGATGGATGGGAAGAAGGGGAAAGAGGTGAGATTGAATGCGAGTAAGTGGAAGATGTTGTCTCATGAGGCTATGCAGGAAGGTGGCAGCTCTGATAAGAATATTGAGGAGTTCATAGCAAGGATTAGTTAAGTGGTGAGAACTTGTGTTTTACAAATTCGTAAGGTTATGGAGAACTTGTGTTTTGCTTTCATCTGATGATCAACTCAGTTGTATTTCAGAAGGTGTCGTTAGCAATGCAGTTTGGCTTGAATAATATTAATTACTTGTTACTATGAAGTCGATTCTTGTCTAAAAAAAACAAAAAAAAAAACTCTAAGTTGGTTTAGTACTATCCGATATAAAGTGATTCCCTTTCCGGAGTACCCGAAATGTTGGTGAAAGTACTATTTTGGTTCTAAGACTTTTGTAGGAGTTATATTTTTTTTATCTCTCTAATGCATCTCTCTAATGCATTTAAATTTTAAATCATTCGAGATTGCATTATATATATAATTGTGTTATGTATATATGAGTGTATGATGTCCATATTATGATATGTTTTACATGTTGTAACTAGTATGACCCACGTATATAAATAGGATATGTGTATCATTATGGTTTAAGATTAGATTTGTTGTTGATTGTGAGTATAACATATTTTGAAAATTATACATAGATGATTTATGTTTTAAAAGAGTTTTCACTAAATTGTGTTATTCGTTGTTTCTTGAGTGCTTATAGTAAATGGATATTATGGCAACCTTTTAGGAAAAGTGTCAAGGATATATGAAAAGTGTAGTGGAAGCGTTACAAATAGCGATGAGAGTGTGATATGTGTTTGATATGAGTATCTAGATATGTTGACATGGGTGATGATGTGGGATCATCCTTGATAGCACCTACATTACATGTTACCATCATTAAGTTAAGAGCATGAGACACTCAAGGAAAGCTTGCTTGCAAGCTGTAAATTAACATGAGAAGATCCGAGAGAATGGAGAATTGTCTGGAAGATGCAATATCTCGGTCAACACAATAAAATCTCGGCCGAGATTTATGTTCAAAGACCGAGATTCTACTCTGTTGCGTGTATCGAGTAGATCTCGATCGGAGGATTATTATTCTCTACTTATCTTTTATTATTTTAATATTGCTTTTAAGCTCTCAAACTATCTAAAGGTATTTGTTAGTTTTTGATTCTATCTTTTAGGATTATTTTTAGATTATCTTTTAGAGGAATTTCTCCTATAAATAGCCTTGATTAGATTTGAATTTGATTTCCACATTATTGTGAGATACTTGTGACTTCACTCACGGAGTTTGCATTTTATGATTTCTATTCAATCAAAAAGAGAGTTTTTGGTTGAATCGTTGTGAATTCTTGCTAGGTTGTTCTTGTGTGTTAATCTTCTTTAAGGTTGGTGCTCCTGGTCAATTCTAGTATCTCCTTGTGCTTGTCTTACTTAGAAGGCTTGTGTAAGGTTAAAAAAGTGAGGGTTAAGGTAAGCTCTTCGTTAAGGGGTTTTGACACATAATTGGTCAAGGTTCTTTACGGGAATATCTTGGTTCGTATCTTCTTATACTTCCACTTATTTTCAATCCGTAAATGATCTTCTTATCTTTTCATTATTAGTCCATCAAATTCGCGTTCTTTGGTTTCGAAGTTACATAAATTTCGGCCAACAGAAGAATCTTGTCCAAGATTCGCCACCGAGATTTGTTATAGCCTTTGAGACAGTTTCGTGAACTTTAAATCTAGATCAGGAATTGCATCTTCAACCCCGCATCACGTGATAGTATAGACGATGATACACATGAATGTATGTATAAGTGATAGGATATGGTGACGGTTATGGAGGAAGATATAAGTTGATAGTTGCATGTCAAGGAACTATATATGATATGATGAGGAGTGTGATAGGCTATATGTGAGTAAATAGTTGTCTTGATTGTTAAGAGAATTGAAGGAACTAAGCATATGTATGTGATGACCTAAATTGTTAGAGATGTTTGAAAGTTGTGTTATCCTAAGTAGATATTGGTGTAGATATTCTATTAAGGAGAGTTGATTAAGTAAGAGTTTCTTTTGGATTGAGTTAGTGTCTAGTCTTGCGTAGATAGATGATTAGATATGGTGTGTTGTAAATTCGGAGATGAGTAGTTGTGTAGATGATTGTGTTGTGTGATGTGAATGTGATGGTTGACTCTAAGGACAATATAAGGATGTAATAGAATCAATTAGGTTGATGACTAACGTTGATAAATCCGTATTACAAGTTGAACTTTCTTGTTTTAAAGATTATTTATAGGCTTATGCACTTATACACAAAATACATAGTTATCATTTTAAAGTATTTTATAACTAGTAACCATCGTTGATCATAGGCACGATGACCTCGATGAGGGAGTGAATGTCCCGGGTATGACCGTGCGACGTGGTAGGAGCCCCTTCCATATATAAAACCTGCATATATGTTTTGGACGGTGCTCTAGTAGAGACCGAGTCGGGGAAATAAGGTTGATATATTAAATGGGAGACTTAATTACAAATCTTCGTAACCATTAGTGCGCCAGAGGAACACATGTGGACTTGAGAGAGAGTTGTGTTACCTTGCGTTGTCGAGAATTGAGAGATATTACATTCATTACGTTGCGTTGCATTCATTTGCAGATTATCGTAATCATTTTTATCATGAGCATTGTCATCGTTTTCGAGTATTAGAGTATTTATTCTGGTATGAGATTGCCTCTACAGTTTTACTCATATGTTTGGAGTGATTTTATTATTTGATACCGTTTCCCCTTTATAGTTAGCGTTTTTACACGTTTAGTAGTTTGGTATACACATTCTTTTTATCGTTTTATACTAGTGCTAGAAAGTTATATGGTTTGACTTGACGAACCGTGATCTATGCATTTTTTTGTTAGTTTAGGTTTAGTTGTGAGTAGTTTTACGAGGTGGATTTGAGTGTATCTTCTTAGTATTTTGTTTTGTCGTTCCTCATAAGATGCGTACATGTTTGATCTGATTCTTGAGCTTCGACTTTGACTTTGGGATGCTAGTTAAGGGTTTTATATGTTGTTGAATTTTAGGTTAACTTCAGATTTTAGGTATGTATCGGAGAAACTTCTTAGAGTTGGCGATCACCCGGACCCGCATGGGCCTTAGGATTTGGGATGATGATTGTACTCTTGATCATTTTTATGTTATGATCTTTAGATTACGTTTGTAAGGTTGTACCGGTCTTTGTCATAATTCTTTGTTTGGTTTAAAAAGTGCATGTTACTTCAATTATCTATAAATTAAAGGCCATATATGTTCTATTGCGTTGTCGTGTTCTTGTTGGAAGGTCCAATAGTGAAATTGTTTTCAGGCTAAATCTTATGAACTCACTGTGTGGTTCATATCCTAGTAACACTCCGGGTTTTCCAATACAGAGCGCTACAATAAAAAATCAGCAGAGAAGGGGACTCACTTCAAAAATTCAGCAAAGAAGGAAAACTTGTATAAAAAAATTCAAAAAGAAGGGAGACTCGTATAAAAATAATTCAGCACACAAGAGAGAGTTGAGAGTGAGTTGCTGTGTTGAAAGAACAAACCGAAGAGGGGGACTAAAAAATTCATACCTTGGAGATATGATCGAAAGTTATTGTGAAAATTTGAAGAAGAGAGAGATGTGGGACAGAGACAAAGGGTGTGGAGGAGAAGTGATACTGGTCGATTTCTAGGGATATCAGAATCACTAAAAAAGTAAAATATGGATATATGAGCATATCAATTTGATACTCATATATCCAATTACCAAATACGGATATCAAATATGTGATATTCATACCCATATCGGATATTGGGATATGAGAACCAAAATGTTTTGTTAAATGCATGTACAAGCTCATTCATGTTATTAAGTTCTACGTCCATTGTATGATTTGTATCCATCTACACTATAGAATAAGAAAATGCTAATTGGCAATCACACTAAAAGTAATTATAATATATTGACATTTCCTTTGTATCTAGACATTATGATTTATGAAGAATGCAAAGTGACTATAAATAACCCCTCCCACAAAACAAAGCATATTGCAAAACACTATACTCTCATTCAAATGGCGATAAGCAACGGAAACTCAAACTCCACCCCACGCGCCGCCGCGGATGAGAAATCCGTGCATGTCGTGATCTTTCCGATCCCCATACTCGGCCGAACGAACCCGATGCTCCAATTCGCAAAGCGTCTCGCGTCGAAAGGACTCAAAGTGACCCTAGCCACCACCTCCTCGTTTGCCTCGAAGCTTCTAGATTCTTCTCAGCTTTCTCAATCCTCCCCGTCCCTCTCCGTCGCATCCGTCTCCGACAAACCGCATCCCCCGACGCTCAACGAGCTGATCGAGCAATTCGAGGTTGAGTCAGCTCCAGGGATTGTGAAGCTGATTGAAGAGCAATCCACGCGTGGGACTCCGGTGAGGTGTTTAGTGTACGATTCGTCGTTTCCTTGGGCGTTAGGGTTTGCGAGGAGCGTCGGTATTTACGCAGTGCCGTTTTTCCCTCAGCCGTTTGCGGTGTCGTTGATATTTTTTCATGTTTATAGAGGAGTGCTGGATGCTCCGGTGAAGGAAGGGGAGGATGGCAGAGTTTCGGCACCTGGGTTGCCGTTGATGGATATTCGAGATATGCCGACGCTGGTGAGGGAGATCGGGAAGCATCCGCTGGCGGAAAAGCTTGTTTTGAACCAGTTCAGTAACTTTTCTGAGGCGGATTGGCAGTTCTTCAACACATTTGACGTTCTTGAAGCTGAGGTAATTTCTTCTTCTTCTTTTTTTACGTTTTGTTACCGGGAGTATTACCGTTACCAATCACTGTCCCGACGTCAATTATTTCGTCTATTTGAGGTCAACTTCAACGTTCGTTTCAACAACAGGTTTAAAATCGGGAAAGAGTTCCTAACGTTTTTGATGTTTTGTAAAACACGTAGCTGAAAGAAGTAATGTTCTTCAGGTTCGAATGAGAAATTGATTATGTTTTTAATTATTATCCTTCAAAGACACCCGATTCAAGATTTATTTCGTAATTATATGCCTAGAAATCATGAATTAAATATTCATAAATTATAAATGAGATTTTTTTTTCTTTCGTAAGTAGTCAACATGGAAATGCTTTAAAAACAGATAAAAATGAGATCAAATGAAAAAAAAATTCTTCTTCAGGTTAATAGATGAATGATCTTCATTTGATTAAGATTTTATTTCAATTTTCATAATTTAAGCTTTATTTATACTTTTTTTTCTCTAATAATGTCATTATAATTAAGGGTAATTATTACTATTTCCTTAAATCAAATCTTATCTTTATCTTTCTCATCTCCCTAAAATCTTTATTTTAATCCCTAAACATCTTCCTCTCTCCCTAAACATGTTTGCACAATATATAGTCATTTATTTATGTAAAATACAATTATTTAATCACTTATTTATCGTAAAAAATAATTGTTCATTCGCATTATTAGCCTAGTTCATCCGTTGAGACAAACCTTACGTGGGGCAATACTATTCAAACTTGTTTATTTTCAGGTGATGAATTGGATGTCAAAACAATGGCCAAACATAAGAGCAATAGGCCCAGGAATGCCATCAATGTACTTGGACAAGCGCATAGAGAACGATACAGAGTACGGCATCAGCCCCTTCAACCCCGAGACAGCTACTTGCATTGGATGGCTCGACACCCAGGAGCCATCCTCTACAATCTACGTCTCGTTTGGAAGTCTCGCGGCTCTAGAAGGATCCCAAATGGAGGAGATGGCTGCGGCACTCAAGAATACGAAGAAGCCTTTCTTGTGGGTGGTGAAGGCGATGGAGGAGGACACGCTGCCGCCCGGGTTCAAGGACGAGGTTTCGGGTCAGGGCATGATCGTCAGTTGGTGCCCTCAGTTGGCTGTGTTGAATCATGAATCCGTCGGATGTTTTTTCACCCATTGTGGGTGGAACTCGACGACGGAGTCTATTTGTGCGGGAGTGCCGCTTGTGGCGATGCCTTTGTGGGCGGATCAGCCGACGAATGCTAAGTTTGTGGAAGATGTTTGGAAGGTCGGGGTTCGGGTTAGGGAAGACGAGAACGGGTTCGTGAAGCGGGAGGAGATCGAGCGGTGTATTGGAGAGGTGATGGATGGGGAGAAGGGGAATGAGGTGAGATTGAATGCGAGTAAGTGGAAGATGGTATCTATTGAAGCTATGCAGGAGGGTGGTAGCTCTGATAAGAATATTGATGAGTTCATAGCAAGGATTAGTTAAGTGTTACGTTGCGTACTCTTAATTTAGTTGCATTACTGAGTCTATTGTAAGGTTATGGAGAACCTGTGTTTTGCTTTCGTCTGATGAAGTATTTCAGAATGTGTCGTTAGAAATGCAGTTTGGCTTGAATAATATTCAGTATCACCTCTGATTGTTCTTACAAGGGTTTTCTGGTTTATGCACTACATTCTACTCTTTCTTTTTCCTTTTTTTTTTGAGAAAAAAGTTACGTTTATTAGAGTGATGAAAGGTGATATACAACTATACAAAATGGCCAATACAAGACAGTCCAACAAAAGTGATTCTATGACTCTTCCAAGAGATAGAAGTGTGTAATAATGGAGCTGTAGATTAACGTTGTGAAGCAAGATCTTCTACCAAGGTGGATGAAGTTGTTTTTAGACTTAGCCATCCAAGCCATTCCTGAAGGGTGGCGCATCAATCTAAGTGACCAAATTGTGTTGTTTAATTTTTTTGTGCAATTATCGATTATGTAATAGAATAATACTTAACTATAGATATATATATTTGATCACATTAGGTAGTAATAACGTTTTGCTAAAAGTCAACTATAACTTATATACTTTGTATGATAATATATAATATTATTATTAGAAAGTTCTACTAGATCACACTTATGAAGGTCATTTTTTTTAGAAATGGAATGTATTGTTCGACTACAAGAAAAATCTTAAATAGAAACACCTAAATATTCACACTTATAGTCATTGGTTAATTTTACCCCCACTTTATGTTGATGGCATACAATCTAACACCTTTTTATTGTTAGCAATTAGTGGGCCGGGAATTTCTAACAAATTAATTTTACCCACACCTTATTTTGATGGCATACAATCTTACACTTTTGATTGTTGGCGAGCCGTGAGAATTTCCAACAACTATAAATTGGGACGACTTCGTACGTTAGAAATAAAATCCTAAATTTAAAGCATTAATAGAACAATATACTATAATATTAATTAACATCAATTTTAATTTAATACAACATAAGCATATAAAAAAGTAAAAATATTGTGAAACCCGATGAGTCGAATATAGGTGGAGGATGATGTCGCATGTCGATCTGAGAACATATACGTCTTGGGTACGAGTCCAACATATTAGTGAGCTTTTCTCGTATAATTAATTGACAATAGAAGAAGTAGTCCACTGAACTTATATATATCAAACTATGGGTTATTCTTGTTTCTGGAGACATGCCTAACTGTAAACTCGATAAAAGAACTTGTAAGAACAATGATGTCGTGAAGAAGAACTTCAGCATGAGAGCGGAACGTGGAATGAGCCAATGAGTGGCCGAATGACCATGACACAATCTGATTCAATTATCACACGAGTAAAGTGTTTCGATTGAGCTTCCACTTATACTGAGATAGAAGACTTTACGCAATGTGTCATTCTCTTATTAATTCGTGTCATGTGCCATTTTTCCGGCCCGTACAACTATAATTTATATTTAACTAATACATAATCATATATTAATATAGATAATACATAGATTGTTTATACTTTTGATCTTACTTTGATCATCTAAATACCTTTTGTCATCCTTATCAAATATATACTTTTAAATCGTTTAACTTTCATTCATAAAACGATTAAATAGTTTTATATTCTAACTCTAACATATAAACATAAAGATATTATATTAATTAATAAGTAATTAATAAGTATTAAATTGCTTTTACAGTTTATATTGTATAAGACATAAAAATTTAAAAAATGTAATATTTTCTAAATTATACTATCTTTCTATTGTTTATCTAAAACATTAATTCAATAATAAAAATACAAAATTAATCCCAACTTGAATTTGGACAACATTCAGTCAAGATAATGAATTACATGAAAATTATAAATTCCAAAAACTGCTATGAAACATGCACCACATTATATTTTTTCCACTCTCTATCGAAATAGTTATCTATATCTATATCTATCTACTACTATTAAAGCAAAAATATTATTTTTCACGTGTCATTTTCTCAACTATATTATGCCACTTGTCATTTTCTCTTAATTTTATTTTTTTGATAAAATTATATATAGTTGTCATATTTTTATTAGAAATAATTTTTAAATAATTTTTATATAGCAAATATAATAAAAACGGGTAAGCCCGGACCGATCCGGATAAATGGGCCTATTTTTCATAAAGCACAGCCCAATCCAATCTGGCGGCCCGAATATGAACAAGTCTACATCCGATGTATTTTTAGTTTTGGTAGGCACACTAAGTTGGGAGATAAGCTGAAGACCCTTTTAAAGATGATTAGAAAAACTGGATTGAACGTCAACGAAGAAGGGTACGTAATTTTGAATCAAATATGTATGTCTTCAAATATCATGTTTATTTATGTACTCATTTGTGGATGTATTACAGTGGAAGCTGTGAAATTTACACATTGAGATACATACAGCACTTAGCCTCTGGGCGTACAGACCTGAGCGGCATCAATGATGATACTGTACAATCAAGCAGGGAGAAGTTTGCCAATGTTGTGTACACAAGGGATTGGTCTACATGGTTTGATGATAATTGAAGACATATTATTATGCTTTGAGATTTAATGTAACATATTGATCCGTACACTTTTCTGGTTTTTTTAGAAACGAATTCATGGATTCAATGTTTTATATTTGGCATTTTGTTGTTTATTACCATTGTTAATCATGTATTTACATGTTACATTTAAATTGACGTCACATTTACAACATAACTTACATTTAATATTCATATAAGTCGTATGTACGTATACAATCAGGCGCAAATTGCACTCTTGTAAAGGTTGTCTTATGTGTAATGGAATTCAAACAAAATTATAATTTATATCACAAGTTCTACTCAAAATACACACACATACACATACACATACGAGTTAAATAAATAGATTTCGCTTGAATAAGTATGGAATAGTACCAAATATTTGGAATACCATATCTACATTTTTAATACATTGTAGACGTTGTATATATAAGTTTATTTGTCCAACCTTATACGTGTGTTTACCAAACACATGTACACACAAACGTGTTTCGGTTATCTGATACCATCATATATTCCGGTTCATAACAAAACACAACATATAAATAAAAAAAATTGTTCATCTTTTTGAACATTTCATATAAATAAGAAAGCAACGATATCAAATATTCAGATTAATAGTACTACATTTTTATTAATCAACTTCAACACCTGTCTATTTTGGTTGATTTACACAAGTTTTCTTCGTGTGTCCACCCAATCCACAACTGCTACATTTCCTCTTACTCTTATGTTCCCATGACGCACGGAGTCTAGCTTTCGGCATTCGACCACTTCTTTTACGCTTCAATGCAGCCTCGCATACAATACTTGATACGGAGTCCGGAATAACTCATGCTGATTTATTCGGTACCAGATAAATTACTTCTGAATATCCAGCCCTCCAATACTCGGTCGAATAATACTTACTAGCAAGATAAGGACTCATACCTACGTGTTTTCCTACAACATGCACACACGGGATATCTTTAACGTCAAACTCTTTACATGCACAAGTCCTCATTCGTAAACAAACCACCACATTTCCATCCCCATTCCTCACTTCAAACTCCAACCTGTTTGCATCAAGCACGTACACAAAGTAACACCCTGATTCATGAAATCGTTTCTGAATAATAGACTCAATTTTTGGTGTGGCAATCTCTACACATGCTTGAGACTTCTGACGACGTTCTACAAACGATCGGGACATGAATGTTCTGATTTCATCAAGCATGGCTAAAATAGGATATTATCTTCCTTCTTTAAGGATTGCGTTTACACATTCCGCGTTGTTACTAGTCATGATGTTGTACCTTTTAGCCGGACACAAGGAACGTACCATGTTGGTATCCCTATCTCATTGAGCAAATCGCCAACCTTTTTCTACTCTTGTACATACATAAAGAAAAAATATAAGCAACCATACATAAAACAACTTCGTGTAAATTATATACTTAACAAACCAAGGATATTTATCTTAGTATTTCCAAACAATCAGTTTGCCTACATCTCTTAGCTCCATCAATGAACATCTGAAGTATTCTACTTGATCTTGTTCTTTTTCTAAGATTCCTTTTAAGGTGTCAAATACAATATCCATGAAACGCCACTTGATAGTGTGATGATATCCCCTTCTTAACAGAATTATGTCTATAAAAAACGAACACAAGCTCATTGTGATACGGTATGATTCGACTCAAATTCATAAAGAAGAAATCTCAAGACGCATCATTCTCACTTTCTACAATTCCAAACGCAATGAGATATATCTGATGATTTGCATCTTGTGCAGTAGCAACTAGCAACACTCCCTCATACTTCCCACTAAGATGTGTGTCATCAACTGTTATAACCTACATACATAAGATAATACACAATGTTGTAATAAACATTATTAACAATATGTACGTAATATAAAAAATATTATGAACATTTTAGTTAAAACAAAAGAAAAAATATACAAAAACTGTACATAATTTTTAAATAACAAATGTACAAAAATTGTACACAATATCTAAATAAATGTAATAGTATATTACCTTTCTCATCGCTTCAAATCCTCTGATTGATTGTCCAAAAACAACAAGTACATACTTGAACCTTCTCTCGTCATCAAGTATAAGAGATGAAAATTTATCCTTATTTACCGACTCTAACATGTATAGACTCGAAGACACGGAGCTATAATTATCCTCCGAAGTTCCTATAATCATGTCCTTTACAGCCTCTTGTGCTTTTCATAACCGTGACTATTCGATTCACGGAATGCAACTTTTTTGAGTTACCGTACCTACGCATACATACGTACATATTAATATACTAAAATATATATCAATAACAATCATTTCAATGTTTATAGAAAACTTACATAGATTTTACTTTTTCTGCGATAAATTGGTATGTAGCACCTCTGTTACCGAACCTTCTTTGGTGATAGGAACATGTATGAGTGGAGACAAACTTTGTTGTTGTAAAATAGCTTGACTCTCCAAGCTTGGTGAAACAAACCCTCCATTTACAATCTTCATCAATACATCTTGCCGCTACTGCCTTCATTTTTGACTTAACAATCTTATATTGCGAACACTCTGATATCGAATGTAGGCACAAAGCGTTCTTCAAATCAACTTTAGAACGATACATCTTACCAACAACAAGCTGAAAGTCATGACCAACTGGTACATAAGTAGCTAAATGAGGGACAACAACAAGAGATCCCGTACCTTCTTCGGGTACATAAACATCTATAGTAGACGTCGGCATACATAAAGCAAGCTGAGATTCGACACCAACGGTTTGTTCTGTATTATCCACCGTTTCCTCATTAAAATGAACTGGACAACTATTACCGTTGGCTACATTATGTTCCTCTCTAGAAATCGTTCAAAATCATTGTGTCCATCAACTTTCTTCACACACAACGGCACACTCCACATAAACTGTTGTATACCGTTTATATGTATAAATGTATCCAAATGCCCTCTTGTGTTGACATCAAACGGCTTCAGAGATGGATTGAATGGATTTTTGTAAGACAATTTAATTTCAGAATGCTTTACATAAAGACCGAATTGTGTTGCCACGTTATGTTTCAACTCATCAATAGTGCAAGACGATTCAACCACAATAGGCTTGCTTGAAACTTCCCCAACGAAATTCCACATGTTGTGTTGAAATTCCCATCCACCACCGTAATAAATTGTCACGAACACAGAATTCATATCTGAAATTAAACTCTAAACTCATATACATAAAACGTGTTGAACATACATATTCTACTTTCTGTCACACAAAAAGATAACAAATGTACTGATAACAATAAAAAATTAATATAACAAATTCATCGTTTATGTACATAAATTCATCATTAATCACAGAATCAAGAGCAGAAGATTAGATATACGTTCTAGCACATATTATAATACAAAATGGAAGAACGTCAAATAACATACCTCAAAGACAGAATCAAAAAACTTTGATCAATTTTAAATGTTCGAAGCTCACAGATTCACCGTTTACGTGCTAGTTTGATGCTTTATGTGGGATGTTTCTTCAACAGCAAAACTCCATTGACGATCTTGGTGTGAATATCAGAGTTCTTTAAATCCGAAAAATGGAGAATAGAATGGTAGATAATGTATACTGTTAAATGACTGTAATTAATTCAGGAGATATTTTTGGAGTTGTTATTAGTTATTTCCATGTTTGACGCAAGAATATAATTTTTGATTTTTTTTTATTAGGCAAATCGGTTACATATTAAAGGAGAGAGAATAATCACTTTTAAGGCCATACAACTCACTTACCTAATATAACAGATCATCCATCTAATCACGATTCCAACAATCGTGCGGATTCCCCTCCAATCTTACTCGGTCTTGAAATACTAATGCAAACCCATATTTTGCTCTCGATTATCTTCAAATACTAATTCAAACCCATATTCTACTCTCGATTCTTTCCCCTCCTATGATTCTTCTTTATCCAATCAATTTGGACCTTACTCGAATGGGCAATCGATCAAATTGGTTCCTTCCTTACGACGAAGCACTCAACTCATCATTCCTAACACCATATATTCCGACTATCATTGTGGTTTCCTAACTATTAAATGTTAACCATAATACTCTCAACAAACTTGTCAACATTAGTTAGAGAGATATTAGGGTTATATTAGGGTTAGTTAGTCAAAGATCTCCCATCAAGATCTTCATCATTGTATCTATATACAACATTCAGTTTACGTTAATGATGTACACAATTCACTTGGTTGTTTATATGGTATCAAACTAAATCGATCCATTCTAAATTAAACAACCATGGCTGAATATCCAAGTACCTTACCAAATCCCCATGAACCTTAAAACCATTTACCATTTCCACAATTAGCAACATCGTAAATCTTACTCCAACAAACTATGTCATCTGAAAGTCGGCAATCCTCGCTACTCTAGAGGGATATGATCTCGATGAGTATATATTAGGCAACATTGAAATCCCACCCAAACACATCAACACCAAATCCAACATACAAGACCTATCTACGCCAAGATAGACTCATTTATGGCTTTCTCCGAGGACCCTATCAAATGATGTCGCTAATTTCGTCACCAATGCAAAGACCTCTCACGAGGTTTGGGAAGCACTCAGACTCGCTTATGGAAATCCCTCCAAAGGACACGTCAAACAAGTGAAGGAGAAATTACACACCATGGCAAAGGGACTCGACGAACCCTATATGTCAGTCGTTCATGCAATCAATTCTAAATAATCGTCTATTTTATTCGAAGAGCTTCATGAGAAACTCATCAATCATGAACTCTTCTTGAAACACAACCATAAGGAGGCTGGTGGTGTCATGGCGGCGTTCAATGCTCAGACCAGGTGAACACACGTAAGTCATTCTCTCCTGCATATCCCCCAAGCAGCTCAACCCTCAATCGGAGGCTCATGCCAACTTAACCAAACCAACGAGCAAACAACAACACCTTCCGAGCAGTATACTTCGACTACACCCAAACCCTTCAAAAGTTGTTGTCAATGGTGTCGCAAAATAGGTAATCTTTTGGCTCAGTGTAGGGTATACAAGTTTCTACACCCAACTATAGAATTTTCTTCATTTGCAAGATTTCCATCACAGCCAGCGCATCAAGCCAATGTTGTCACCAACACCCAATCAACCTCACCTTGATTAGTTAGCAGTGGTGCCTCACACCATGCCACAAATGACCTCAACAACCTTGCCCTACACTATCCGTATCAAGGAGATGATGAAATGTTTGTTGGAAATGGTAAGGCACTTCCAATCACTCATGTTGGTTCATCTAAGCTTATGCGTCAAAATGTCCTTCTATCTAATGTTCTATGTGTTCCTAACATGAAAAAGAACATTGTCTCAGTTTCAAAACTCATACAAAATACTCACACTATTCAGTTGCTTTCAATGTTGATGGTTTCCTTGTGTGCAGGACTCCACAACAACCAAACAATCCTTAGAGGACTGTCGATGGCGTTTATGTTTGGCCTCCAACAAATCCTACGGTTAACATGGCCGTCAATGTCAATTCCATACTTATGCATCACAAGTTTGGACATCCTTCCACAAAAGTTTTAGTTTTATCAATAAACATGTTAATTTAGGTTGTTCCTCTTTCAATCAACAAGATTGTGTTTCATGTCATTTGAATAAATCTCATAAACTTCCATTCCACATATCAACTATTGTGTCAACACATCCTCTTGGGGATATTTTTAGTGATGTTTGGAGTTCTCCTATTATGTCTTTCGATGGGTGTAAGTACTATGTTATCTTTGTCGATCATTTTACTAAGTAGACATGACTTTACCTTATAAAGTTCAAATCTAAAATAAAACAAACATTTATCCATTTCAAGGCCTTGGTAGAGAACTAATTTCGTCACAAAATCAAAAAATTTTACTACGACAATGGTGGAGAATTTGTGGCACTGTGTGCCTTCTTAGCTGATCATGGAATTTCACATCTAACCACACCACCTGACACTCCCGAGCACAATGGCTTAGCTAAACGCAAGCACCGGCACATCGTCGAAACGGGTCTTGCCTTGTTCACACATGCCTCTATTCCTTTGGATCATTGGTCAATGGTCATTACCATGTCCACCTTCCTTATTAATCGCCTCCCTTCACCATCTTATAACATCTCCATCCAATATCATAACATCACCAATGTTCCACCTGACTACACCAAGCTGAGAAGCTTCGGTTGCTTATGCTTCCCATGGCTTAAGCCATATACCGGTCACAAACTAAAATACAAGTCCATCTTGTGTGTTTTCGTTGGGTATTCCTCAACTCAAAGTGCTTATCAATGTCTTGATCCGATATCCAAACTTGTATACACCTCTAGGCATGTTCGATTTGTCGAAGACGTATTCCCGTATAGCCGGATGAAAGACAATCCCGATGCACCAACGTCTCTTACTGATGAATGAGCCCAAATGGTAGCATTGACAAGTGCAAAGCAAGGATGGTTGCAAAAGGGTTTCACCAACGTCCGGGGTGTGACTACACAAAAACTTTCAACCCAGTAGTAAAGCCGGTTACTTGTATGTCTTGTGCTTCAATTGGTAGTCTTCAATCATTGGTCATTGAGGTAGCTTGATATAAACAACGCTTTCTTGCAAGGAACTCTGATGGAAGATGTGTACATGAGCCAACCTCCAGGATTTCTTGACAAGGATCATCCTCATCATGTGTGCAAGCTCCGAAGAGCCATTTATAGCTGAAAACAAGCCCCTAGGGCATGGTAAAAATGAGCTCAGGGAGTTCCTATTGACAATTTGTTTCATAAATTCAATTGCCGATGCTTTGTTGTTTGTCTAAAATCATGGTAACGATATCACTTACCTCCTCATTTATGTTGACGATATCATAGTCACAGGAAGCAACAACGAGAAGTTGGAGTCGCTCATTCAGGTGCTAGCTAAACGCTTCTCCCTTAAAGACTTGGGCATGCTCTCATACTTTCTTTGTGTTAAGGTCAAGCCAGCGTCGACTGGTCTCTTCATGTCCCAACGACGGTACATACTTGACTTATTGGAGAAGGCCGACAAGACCGACGCTAAGCCTATCTCCACACTACTCCAGTCTGGGGTCCAATCACATCTACGACGGACACTCTTATTCTTTCACCAACAGATTATCGAATGCTAGTTGGTAGCCTACAATACTGTATTTGACTCGACCAAACGTTGGCTTCTCAGTGAACAAACTATCACAATTTATGCAAATACCAACAACTGCTCACTAAGGTGCCGCTCTGAAGAGGGTGTTACGCTACCTTGTTGGCACGCTAGACCTCGGTGTCAAAATCAATGAAAGCACAACCTTAAATATCCATGCATTTTCTGATGCGGATTGGACTGTCGATAAAGAAGATCACGTTTCAACAACTGGATACATAGTTTACATTGGGACAACACCAATTAACTGGAGCTCAAAGAAACAGAAATTGGTGGCCAGCTCTTCGACAGAGGCGGAATACAAGGCCTTGGCTGACACAACAATTGGAATTCTCTAGATCATGCAGCTATTGAATGAACTTCATCAGCATACCACACTTGCTCCTGTGATTTACTATGACAACTTGGGAGCTACGTCTTTGTCCGCCATACTGTCTTTCACTCAAGGATGAAACATATAGCCCTTGCTTATCACTTTGTGCGTGAACAAGTAAGAACAAACGCCTACGTGTTAGCTTTGTCTCCAATGAAGATCAGCTAGCCGACATCCTAACTAAACCACTGTTGACATATCAGCTTCATACAATGTTACGCAAGTTACAGCTCAATCCTGATGCTTCACTTGAGGAGGAATGTTAACCATAATACTCTCAACAAACTTGTCAACGTTAGTTAGAGAGATATTAGGGTTATATTAGGGTTAGTTAGTCAAAGATCTCCCATCAAGATCTTCATCATTGTATCTATATAACCTTCAATTTACGTTAATGATATATACAATTCACTTGGTTGTTTATACTAAACACTCTAGTCCTCCTTCATCCGACCCAGATCCGTTAACAAGTAAGTAATATATCATATAGTAATTATTATATAATAATCACATGTCTCTTTCTTACTTGTGTTATGTCCAGGCTTCAAGAAAAATAAACGAACCCACATCATACAAAATGATTGTCGAGGTTCCATGGCGCTCAACAATGCATCTCGAAATCGATGCTCTCGAAAGAACAACACATGGAATCAGTTCATCTTCCACCAGGAAAGAAGGTCGACGGATCGGTTGAACATCACAAGGCTCGTTCAGTGGCTTTGGGCAACCGACAGCGATAAGGTATAGACTATACATGCACATTTGCACCGTTTTCTAATCTAATGACGGTAAAAAAATTTCTTGTAGTCGCGTCTACTCTTCGATGGGATCTACACCAGATGGACGTCCACAACACTTTCTTGTACAGAGACTTGCAAGAGGACGTTTATATGACCTTAACTCCAAGATTCTCAACTCCTAACCCAACCAAAGTGTCCAAACTCCGTAACTCGATTTACACCCTTAAATAATCACCCCGTAATTGGTTCCGTAAGTTTAGTACAACACTTACCTAGGTTGGTTTCCTACAATCTCGAGCATACTATACTTCATTCACGTACTATTTTCCAGATATTGTTTTATATATATGTGGATGATTTGACTATAACTAGAAATGATTCTAACGCCAATGTTCATTTTAAGTCGTATCCAACTCTTGTTTCAATATGGAATATCTTGTACGATTATGTTTCTTTCTCAGAATAGAGGTCCCTCATACGCCTCAAGGTCTTTTTCTTTCCCAACACAAATATGTTTTAAATATGGGAGACATGTATTATTGGCTCCCGCCCGACTATGTTTCCAATGGAAACCGGTCATTCTCTATCGAAAGACCAGTCGGCGCCATACTCCGATCCAGATCGGTACCGATGTTTGTCGGTCATCTTATTTACCTCACCCTTACTCGCCCTGATCTCAACTATTCAGTCACATCCTATCTCAATTTTTACAAAAATCAATTGTTCAACATTTGCTTGCTGGAATACGCGTCCTTCATTATCTCAAACACATTCCCGGTCAAGGTATTTTATTGTCTCGCTCAAGCTTTTTTCAAATAAACGCTTATTGTGATTCCGGTTACGCTTCATATTCATTAACTCGCCGGTCTATAACGGGATTCTTTGTTTTTCTTGGTGAATCACCCATCTCTTAGAAAACCAAAAGGCAAATCATGGTGTCCCGGTCTTCCACTGAAGCTAAATATCTCGTCATCGCCACCATGGCTTGTGAAGTCAAATGAATCAATTATTTACTCCTCTCACTCGGCATTTCACATCATCAACCGATCAACTTGTGGTGCGACAATCAAGCCACTTTATACAATGCTTCCAACCCGGTATTTCACGAACACACCAAACATATCGAGGTTGATTGTCATGTCATCCGAGATGAAGTCCAAAAATGCACCATCCGCACTCTACATGTTCGTTTCGTCAATCAATTAGAGAATATTCTTACAAAATCCCTTGGTCATAAACAATTTCATTATTTACTACGCAAGTTGGGCATTCGAAATATACACGCTCCACTACAAAAATAATTAGTTTTGCGACGGAGGTTTGCGTCGGGATTGGATTCCCGACGCCAATAAGCAATTTTTGGGACGGCATGGCGACGCGTTTACTGTGGCCGTTTAGTTTGTGACCGCGGAATCATTTCCGTCGCGAATAGTACATCGATTTGCGAAAATGTTTAGGTGCCGACGTTAAAACAATTGTCTTCGCGTCGACTCTTGATCACCATCGCAAAAATCCTAGATTGCGACTCAAAGTTGAGCGCCAAAAAAAAAATTTGAGGCTCGTAAACAAAAAACAAAAATAATAATTGTACTTTTATTTACCTTTTTTTATACAAGAGGAAAAATTCAGATTAGCCCTAAAACGTTAAACCTCTTCATCTCTTCCACGATTCTTCCATGGGTGCTCCTCAACGGTTTTTAATCCCTTCCACCATTGCTACTCCTCGATCAAAGGTATCTCGTCTTCGTCTCTTCCTTGTTTTGTTTGTGATTTTTGTTGTTTCTTATTTCAGTCCTTCTTCTCTTCTTAGAATTTGAGTTTCACATTAGCCCTCATACGTTTATCTCTTCCACGATTCTTCCATAGGTGCTCCTCAATCTAACGGTTTTCAATCCCTTCCACCATTGCTACTCCTCGATCGAAGGTATCTCGTCTTCGTCTCTTCCTTGTTTTGTTTGTGATTTTTGTTGTTTCTGATTCTAGTCCTTCTTCTCTTTTTGGAATTTGAGTTTCACATTAGCCCTCATACGTTTATCATCTTCATCTCTTCCACGATTCTTCCATAGGTGCTCCTCAATCTAACAGTTTTCAATCCCTTCCACCATTGTTGTTCCTCAATCGAAGGTATCTCGTCTTCGTCTCTTCTTTGTTTTGTTTGTGAAATTTTATTTTTTATGGTTGAAGATCGTTTCTGAATCTCATCCAGAACTCATTGTGAAAAAAAATCTTCTCAATGAACCCATACCAAAGAAGCTCGAGCACAAACCATTGTCACCTCACAAACCCCTCCAACTTGTCATGTTCCTCCATGAACTTCCGTAATGTTAATATGAACACTATTAAAGTTACCAAGGCACCTAACCCGATGTAGTAGAAAATAGTTAAAGAGGGGTAGTCCATATGTGGTGGAGCCAATAAGGGAACTCGCCCAGCCTATAAGCATCCACAAAAACTAAGCTAATTATCTCCCCTGAAGTGAACTTGGCAGATGGTGAGACCTTAAGTTGTTTCTTATAGATGAATGCAAACAACATAGACCTCACTTAGGTTCATACCAATCTCATTCTGAAATACCATTGTCTCTCAGAATAGGATTCCATGCATTTGACAAGAAAGAGGCCTACTGTGAGCACACATACCCTTCATACCCGAAAGCTTCTTCTTCTTAAGCTACCTTGATGAATAATCTTACAAAAATGGAGCAAGCGGAAGTCGTAAGAATCCTGCAACCAAGATTGATTTCCACTTCCAGGAAAATAGGGTTGAAAGGATTAGATGAGAATGAGAATGAGTATGAGATGAATCTTTAGCCTCAGGTTTCTGAAGAAGCCGCTCCAAGATTTCCGAGTAGCATTTGTTTGCTCGGTCTACTATCTTTAGTTAACTAACTAGGAATATAACTTACGTTATAATTTAGTTAACTTACGTAGCTAACTAACTAGTAAGCATAAATTTGAGTTTTAGCTAGATAAGCTCAAGGGTATTTAGAGATTTTGTATAACATAAATTTAGAACAATTATTACAAAATTTCCATATTTCGTTTGCAACAAACAATAAGTATATTTCTGAAAAATAATAAGCAACTACAATGTTATAATTTTAGCTAAGTTTTGAAAATATAACTACAGAAGACAAAGATGATCGTTTTCTATCAAAGAAACTGCAGCCTACAAATTCAGTTGTGAATGTCTGTGTATCTCCAACTCTGATATTACTTGAGATTACATTTCTAAATTTGATTCTTCTTATAATTTGCCTAACATATTTTAGCATTTTTTTTGTTGGCAAAAATGCTATAATTAACACAACATTTGCAAAGGTTGCGGACAGTGACACGAACTTTCAAAATTGCGTTAAAAATACAAACTTTGGGG
>BSUD01000001.1:142954191-143021691 GCA_033239045.1 Fagopyrum esculentum
TTGCAATTTATAGCATAATTGGGGTTCTCGTTAAAATTATCATGTTTGACTCTTGAGATGGCAACATATTGGGTTGATTTGACGTTTTCTTTGGAGAAAAAAAAACTAAATAGATTAAAATAGCATTAAGAATTTAGAAAATAAAACAAAAATCATTCTAATAAACTTTGGCGTGTTCTTAAGAGAAAAAAAAAACTAAATAGATTAAAATAACACCATTTGTTTCGCCTTCTCAAACATGAAGTCCTCAACCTTTGGAGTAGTCCTTTTTTGTTGGCTAAATGATCTCATATTAGCAAACTTGATGTAATAAGTGAATTTCTAGTCATAAGTTTCAGCTTACGAATATTATCAATTGGTGCTATTTTAATCTACTTAGCAAAAAACGACTACTCCAAATTTTATTGGAATGATTTTTGTTTTATTTTCTAAATTCTTAATGCTATTTTAATCCTTTTTTCACTTAAAAAACGTCAGATCAGCCACATATGTTGCCATCTCAGCAATCAAACATGATAATTTTAACGAGAAACTCAGATGTGCTATAAATTGCAACGACCCCCCAAGTTTGTTTTTTTGAACGCAATTTTAAAAGTTCGTGTCACCGTCCACAACCTTTGGAAAGGTTGGGTTAATTATAGCATTTTTGCCTTTTATGTTTGGCTTTGCACATGTAGTGTATAGACCATGAACTTGTGATTCGTATTTTAGTTAGTGATGGTCTAGTTTCTTTGATATTCCTTCTCCAAGCTTCATGTACTTGTTGTTGATGCTATAAGAATGCAATTTGATTTAAAGTTGCTTGATTATTTCGTAAGATGTCATTCGATTTGGTAGAGATGAATTGTCTAAGACAAAAATCATGGAATCTATTATTGAGAAAAATGAGATACTTAAAGTGTTTAAGCATGCTAAATTTGAGAATTATGTTGACAATAAAACTGATTTCATTATGCATGTTGAGGCAGACTCTAAAGCTAATAAAAAGAAAAGGCAATCTATTATGAATAATAAGAAGTGCTTTTGTTGTGATAAGATTAATCATTTCATAAGAGATTGTAAGAAAAAGAAAGTTGGTGATATGCATAAAAATGAGCATGAAGTTTCTACTATCTTGGAATCTGAAATGAATTACCCTACTGAGTTTGTGAATGATACTAATCGTATCTCGAATTGCAGGTATATTTCCCGTTGTGGGATTGTGGATGGTCTTCCGAAGCACTAGAAGAGTGTTTGGGGGTCGATGACGGATTGCCCGTGTGCGCATTCATGTGGTCTTTTTTGTTTGTTTTGAGTCGGTTTACAAACTATAATTAAGAAGGTTGAGGTTTTTTATTCTAGTTTGTGTCCTTTTTTAGTGAACTTTGTAATGTTTGGGCTCTATTTGTAAGCTCTTGTAAGTATTGGGTGACTTTTGTTATTTGCATGGACTTTGTACTTCTGTTGGCAAGAAGTGTACGTCCTCTGTTGGAAAAAGAAGAAGCAAGTGGGTCAAAAGAAGCAAGTTAAAATACTACACGTGGGCCAACTAAATTCCAAAAACATATACAAAAGAAAAAAAACTATATACAGAAGAAAAAAAAAAGAGGGGTTCAATATTCAATAGAACAGGAGAGCGACACGAAGAGAAGAAGAGATAGATCGAAGAGAGAAGACAATATCGAAGATACCAGATCGAGAAATAGAGAAAGAGAGTCACGAAGGACTGTGGGATTGAACGTGAAGAGGCTTTCACCGAAAAATTTTAGAGAACTTTTTCTTTTCTGTCGTTCTTTGTGTATACTCGATTTGCTGTTCTTTTTTTTTCGATTTATATACTTTGTGCACACCAGGTCTCTTTTGAGGCCAATCTTGTGTTTGTTTGGATCGGAACGGGATCGATTTAGATCCCTTCTTGTTTGTTGTGTGAAATCGAAAAACTTGTCTAATCTTGACCTGATTTGTATATGCTTGAAAATGGGATAACAAGTTCTATTTTGGAGTTTTATTTCTGTGTGATAGTTCATTAGTTGATTTGGTTATATTCTGAAATTATGTCAATATGATATTAAATTATGAATACATTATGCATTTATGGCTATTGTAGTCTACTAAGCAGTGATTATGAATCAATTTGACAATTGGAATCTTTGGTGTATTTATTGACAATTACAACTTGTTTCGGGTTCGAATTAGAAGTGTAGACACTACAACAAGTTTACGGTGGATTCAACAACTAGGTGTTCAAAAATACGTGTGTAATTGTCAGTAAATACACCAAAGATTGTCAAGTTGTATGCATTGGATGACGTGGGTTTGAAAATGTCTTGTAGTAAAGTTGAAGATACACTTAAGAACAAGCAACATTCTGACATTCATAATAATAAATTATATATTGGGTTAAAGCTCCTACGAGATATTTTTTTTAAGGAATTGTTGCAACCAATTAATATTTTGAGGTTTTGGAATTGTATATTTGTATGGGTTGTTTTCCTAACACAACTAATTTTTATAGAATTTTGTTGACTATCCATGTAATTATTGCATATGTAGAAAGAACTTTTTCCACGTTGAAGTTGTTGAAAACATATAGGCGTTCTACAATGACGCAAGAGAGACTTAATGGATTGGCTTTGCTATTGACATCGAACGATTTTTGAAAAACATGGATTACGAGGAGTTGATTGAAGGATTCATTTCAAACAATACTTGGAGGATTTTACTTTTTAAATAATAGTACCTACTTTATTTCTTATACTATTTGTACGAGGATTATTTGACATATACTAATCTCTAAAGTTTAGAGATTAGTATTCCTATTATTATGGCCACATTTTGAGATTAGCCCACGATCTCTAAATTCCACTGGAAGGCCCTGCTTTTGAATGTATGTTACTTTGTTAAATAACTTAAGTTTAAAATTTTTGTAATTGTTTGTTAATTTGGATGATTGTTACTTAGGTTAATTTTCAGTTACAATTAGTTTTGTATTTATAGGTTTAAAGATGTTTTTGTTTTTCTTTTTGTCCATCCGGATGCAATTATACAAGCTTGAGGTTTAGTTCGACATTAAGTTACGGTTTAGTTCGACATTAAGTTACAGTTTGGTTCTCCAAACCGAAATTTCGGTCCAACAAACTGAAAATTCGGTTCCCCAAACCGAACAAACAGTTTTCGGTTTACAAACCAAATATTTCGGTTAACTTCCAAGTCGGTTTTGTGTTCGGTTTAAACCTAAACCGAAACTGAAATTTACTGTCCAAACTGAACCTAAACCAGAAATTCCGGCTTGCGGTCCATGTTTTGATGGATTTTCGGTTTGCGGATCGGTTAGATTTAGGGCGATTCGGCAGTTTTGAACCGGATGCTCAGCCCTAGGTCATTCTGATAATTATCTGTTTTCTTAATTGTTTATTAGCAGAACAAACAGACCCTACATGTTACACAGTGATACTTGAAAAAACTAAACTGAGGAATGGCTTGTAATGTATACAGATATTGTGGCCAACAAACCAATATAATATAGTCCATTGCAACTTCTGTATATTTGCAGGATCAATGCTTTTCGTTTTTCTTCAAGCAGGCTATCTATAGAAGACCTATGGATATATATATATATATATATATATATATATATATATTGTGCAAGGTCACAACATAATTTTCAATCAGCATGGAGGATGGCTTCAAAACATTATGCAGAATTTCATAACTAAACTCACAGCTCTTTGCAATTGAAGTAACACTTTTTCTTTTCCATGACAGCATTTCATTCTGTTTGTAGAGTAGGTTTATTACCAGGACAAGAAATTTCAAAACTAACACTAACCCTGAGCATATATTATACAACTTAGCTGGTATAACTTAAGGAGACTTCTTTCATCCTAGAGAGGTGAGAGATTGTCAAAAAAAATGCAGTATTGCTGCATAACAGGAAGAAGATGAACAAGGATTCGGGTATGCATCAACAACAAATTCAATCATCAAGAACCATATTTGCCATAGGAAAGATTACAGGACAGTGAAAGTAATACATGGTGAATAATTTACCTACAAGAAGCATTTAAGATTCTCCGTGTTTGCCGCTGTTGGGGTGGGATTGGGTGCAGAGAATCTTGCGTCCTTTGTCACGTCTACGCTTAATCAAGGCCCTCCCACTGGTGGTTCTCATTCGCTTACGAAAGCCGTGTGTACGAGCCATAGACTTCTTTGATCTATTCCTCTTTGTCTGACAAAGCATAAACTTCTTCCCGGCCCTTACAACAAGACGGCGACATCTATCATTTCCGGCTCCAAAGCTAGAGCTCAGGTTTAACCCCAATGACAATCCTGCAACTTACAAGAAAACCTAGCTACTGTTAAATGCCTCCTAAAACAGCATGACAAGAAAGAATCTTTATTCAAATTGTCTTCAACAAACTAGAAGCTCAAAGTTTACATAGCTTTTGTTTGTAAGATAAAGAAAATAAGAGTCTATATATAGCTTTAAAGTCAAAATTAAGAAACAAGAGGCTAAAAAGAAAACTGTTATGTTGATAGTAGGCTAGTAGCATTCCAATTCTACATGCCATGGACATTTTTGCAGTAGTCTACATTCGAGAATGGTTTGAGGTTGAGGATTCCAGAAGAAAAAATCCATGAAAGTGTCCACATTACAGAAGATCGTTTTAAAAGCCCTCTTAAACAATTAGGTATTCGAATATCGGTGTCAAGCAATTGAATATGGATAATGCAGATACCATCAAACTCCATAATTCAAGCAAAAAAAACATTTCCAAAGAGATAAGACCACCCCATTTCCTCAATGTCTCGAATTCAAATTCTAAAATCCGAGCTCAAAATTTTACTTCGTGTTCCGGTTTCATCAAATTGAACAACTTATCAACCAGATATTGACCGAATTATGCTCAGAAATAGAAAATAGGAATAACCTGCGAAGGAGGAGGAGAGCGAAGATGAAGAAGGCAAGAAAGAGCAGGTGAGGAGCGCAGGGCGACAAGTAGAAGAAGACCGGAGGGAGATGCCAGTCGTCCTCACAGAAGAACCGACCAGGTGTGCCATTGGAGCTGATGGCCTGAGAGTTCTCATGCCTCCTCCGCCAGACATCCATGGCGCCATCGACAGCGTTAGCGTCGCCATTTTTTCTCTATCCGCTGCTTCTCTTTGCGTTATCTTCTTCGAGAGTGAAGCGCAATCGAGTTTTATCATCGAATTTCGAAGATAATGGCCTTTTTCGGGGAAAGCCCATGAAGAAAATGGACCTTTGGCCCATACCGAAAAGTAGTTTTATAATTGAAAGAATATTTAACACTTCCATTTTTATTTTATGGTATTAAATACAAAGCAATTCCTTATATTTATTTAGGATTGTTGTTTATATTATTTAGACTATAAATTAATGATAATTTTTTTAAATTTTATTCACAATATTAATAATTAATATTAAATATTTATAAAAACTATGATGAAAAATCAACCATTGATACTTATAATGAATTTGTAACAACTCTGTTATTTTTTAAAAAAAAATTTTCTAAGATTTAAAATAAATAGGAAGCGTTCAATACAATGCACTTAAAGGCTAAACCTGCCTTATGACAAATGATACATAAACATCCGTACAACATTTCACGGGATCAAGATATGGCTATTCTTTTTATCTATTTTAATTCTCGTACTTTATCCCTCAAGAAAGATACATCAATGTCAATGGGCACTTATCCCTCAGGAAGGATACCTCAATGTCAATTGAGGTTCGAGAAATCTTCGACTTCCCCACTCAACAAACCTTAACCTAAATCATGCCTTGAATGCACCCCCACCTTATAAAGAATTTAATTTCATTTCAAAAATTTACAATCGATACGATGTAACAGTAAAGTTCTAACGTTTTAATAACTTCACGTGGATGATCTAAGAGTACCCACATCGGTCCAGTTAAGATTAATCTTAGTGGACAGGTAGGATAGAGAAATCAAAATTTTAATAGAATCCATAAAATTTCATCCTCTACAAAATTATACAAGAACTTGCAAGATTAAAACTATAGGGGTCTCACTATGTATATATTCTGTTCTTTCTTCTACTTCTAGATTTGTTAAAATGATGCATTTTCATCATAGATATACTGTTTTCTTATAAAAAAAAAAATAAGGAATTTCCCTCTCGGTGCCATAAAGGTTTGGACTTTTCCTCTTGGTGTCCACTAAGTTTTAAATTTCCTCTTGGTGCCCTCAAGGTTCCAATTGTTTCCTCTTTATACCCATTCTTAATATATCACATTAAAATTCATTAAAAAATAATATAAAAATTAGAATAATAAATTTAAAATAGATTATGACCTCATTATATTTAATTAATAAACTTATAATAGAAATAGTTTTATATATATATTTTTATTTATTTTTTGAAATAACTATATTTTTTATTTTTGAATTAATTTTTTTTTACTTTTTACTTTTGATTTTTTATTTTAATAATATTTATTTTAAAAAATTAAAAAATAATATTTTTTAAATTTTTTAAGAGTTCAGAAAATCAAACATATAGTATTTTTTTAAGTTAATTTTCTATAATATATTTTAATTTAAAAATAACAATATTATTTTTTATGTGTTAATTTATTGTTTTTTATAATATACTTTTCCATAATCTTAAAATTAAAAAAAAGTATAATTTTTTAAAATTTTCGAATTAACTTAAATTATATATAATTTAAATTCAAAATAAAATTTTTTTATTATATTTTAATTCTCTATAATCTTAATAAAATTTCAAAAAAATGTTTTTTATTTAATTATATATATATTTTAAATCGAAAGTAAAAGTAAAAAAATTAATTCAAAAAAAAATATTTATTTCAAAAAAAAAATATATATATATACATATAAAAACTCTTTTTATTACAAATTTATTAATTAAATTTAATGAGGTCATAATCTATTTTAAATTAATTTTTCTAATTATTTTTTATTTTTAATGAATTTCAATGTAATATATCAAGAATGGGTATAAAGAGGAAACAAATGGAACCTTGAGGGCACCAAGAAGAATTTTGAAACTTAGTGAATACCAAGAGGAAAAGTCCAAACCTTGATGGCACCAAGAGGAAAAATCCAAAAAATAAAATAAAAGGAAGACAAGTGGCCTTTTGAACTTATTTGGCTCTTTTATCAATTTCAAAACATTTTATATCAAATTTAAATGGTAAATTAATATGTATCTATTTTTTTATGTATCTATAGACATTCATATCGTCAACATTTATCTATTTTTTTAGAAATATTACTTGTGCACACACTTATTAATATGATTTTTTTTTTTTGTAATTTTGAAATCGATTGCTTTAAATATTTTAAATTTATAAATTTTAATTTTTTATTAAGTTTCAAGGTTTTAAATCTTATTATTACATCAAAATATATTTGTTTTGTTCTATTAATTTGAGTGTGAAATTGGGTGGTTTTTATTGTTTATGTACACGATACAGTAATTATCACTTTGAAAATAATTTACATATTCACATACAAATAATTTGGTATAACACAAGTTTATATTGTTTCGACTAGTAAAATAAGTTTGTTTAAACTAATTTTTAGTATATCAATAACCATCTCTCTTTTTATATAAATCTACTTTTTATATAGCCATTAATCATTCCTACTAAATTTAAATGAATTAATTTAATACTAGAACTAACTTTCAATTCGAATATTGTTCTATTTTTTATCATTGATAACTTAATCTATTCGAACGTTATTAATGTAATGCCATTTGTATTATTAATTTATGTAAAAAAATTAATAGTTTTTGTAGTGCAAATTTAAAATTTTCATAAATTTCACAAGCTATAATATTTAATTTATTTTTTATTTAGTATAATTCATTTATGTTTTTGTTGATAAAACAAATAAAAGTAGATAATATATAATATGCATGCTAAGAACAAGTAGTTTGTTCTATTGACGTGGGTATAAAATTGGTTGTGTTCTTAAGATGACGTGGCAGAGAGAGAGAAAAGATAAAAGATTAATCTTAGTGATCTTTAGAGTCTATTCAGTAGCATTGATTCATTCTAAAGTAAATTATAGACTATCTATAAAAGGAAAACGCTCTCTTTCTCACTCTCTCTTTTTACCCTAATAGCGAATAGGTTAGGGAGGTGGCAGAGGGTGGATGTCGGAGGTTAGCCCGTCGTTGGCCGGCGTTGTGGGCACGGTTGCAACCATTCATAGCCAAGAAGATGTCGTTATGGGGATCAACCCGATCAACAACCCAACCATGGTGCCCAAGATGGTGCTACTGCACCAAAAGTAGAGGAAAGTGGATCTAATGAGCGGTAAATCGAAAATTTTACTATAGGTGCTCCTGACACTATGACTGAACCAAACCAAACCAAGCCAAAGAGTTCATTGTAGAAGATGCTGGTAAGTTTGTTGTGGGTGTTGTTAGTGCCCCTATGGTGGCAGAACAGTCGAGTTTGACTGAGGGCTCAAAATCTGAAGGAGCTACTGTTAGCAAGGCTAGTGCGAAGACATGGAGTGAAGTGATTGGAGGAGTAAAGACCAACCCTGTTAGTACGGACAGGATCACCAGAGAATCACTTAATGGACGTATAAGCATAAGTTTCCCGTATGGCCAGGACGGTGATCCAGTCATGGTTGTTAAAAAAGGAGTTACGGAAGATTAAGAAGCGAGATGGAAAAACTCAATAGTTTTCAAAGTGTTAGGCTTCCCCATTGCGTTCCCGGTCATGGAGAGGAAGATTAGAGAGATTTGGAAGTCCGGGGAGAACATGCAACTTATAGATTTGGATAATAATTATTTTCTCGCTAGGTTTAAAAGCGAGAATGAACTTATGACAGTTCTCACTGGTGGTTCGTGGGTGGTTTTTGGAAGATGTCTCATTATGAAACCCTGGTCCCCGGAGTTTGTGACATCTAATCCCATTACGTCGGCACCAATCTGGATAAGAATTATTGGTGTATTGGTTCAGTGGTACCATGAAGCCATAATCTGGAATATGGCTACAGGGGTAGGACTACCGATTACTATTGATCCAAAAACGCTCCAGCTCAATAGAGGAAGATTCATACGTATTTGTATCGAGATTGATCTTAGTAGACCATTAAAGAATGACATTTTCATCAATGGTCGTCGATGCGCTATAGAGTACGAAGGGCCTGATATCATATGCTTCAAGTGCGGTAGATACGGACAATACGCTTCACACTGTGATGTTGTCGTTAACCCGAGTAGTCAGTCTAATGCGGAAGTCGAGCCTTGGAAGGAGAAAGTGGTTGGCGAGGCTAGTACATCCAACAACACTAAGGGTAGTGCGTCGATCCCGTCGGACATGGTGGATGAGAGACCTGGGTTCGGACCTTGGATGCAGGTGGCAAGACGGAGTAGAGCCCAGAAAGGAAAGAGTAAGTAAAGTGCTATTTCAGGAATGATCTCCAATCAAGGAAGGAAAGGTACAATCCCTAATCAAGGAAGGGATATTCAATCGAAAGGCAAAAATAGCATCAACATTAACAACGGCAATAAAGATATTACGAATCAAACTAGTGTGATCTTAGTGGGATCCTTATTGCTGAGTCAATAGCCTACAAGGAAAGCTAAACTGAATGGGCCCATATTAGCGGAGAATTCGCCACCTAATGCCTTGGCCCACTCCGAAAGTTAGGCAGTTATGGCCACCGTGAACCCATCAAATAATGATATTTTGGCCCAATCAAGAAGCAATGCAGTAGAGGCCAAAGGAGATCAGTCGAATACCGTTAAATCACAAGGTAACAAAGCTAACCCTCCTATTTTTGAAGCAACTACAGAAAATAAAGCGGAGAACAGTGGCAAGACTACCAAGCAGAAGTTGTGTAACCAAATAAAAAACGATGTCAGGAGGGTTGCTTGGAGAGCCAAGAAAAGCGAAGAAATGGACACTAGCACTCCTCTCTCAAAAGACAGCGACAAAGCCCTATCCAAGTTCCTGAAATGATTATCAGCTTCGTTGGGACTCCTACGGGTGACAATGGAGGAGGGGAAAGCTCTAGACAGTGTTGCCTCCGTCCAGGCTTTCTAAGTGATTGCCCTGACCCTGGTAAGCCTCCTAATTCTGTTTCAAGCTTAAAGGAGGACATATCCAGTCAGCACGAATCATTGTCACCAACATTGAAGGAGAAGACCGAACAGACCATTGATAACAAGATTGTGTCTATTCTGGATCAAGAAATGGTAGAAAGTCAGGCTGTTAAGCCTACTGGAGTGAAAACCAGTCCAAGTCAGTAGCTCTTCGTGAGTATGCACATTTCCTCCTTTTATTTGTTTTAATGAATTGTTTGCTATGGAATGTTTTCGGAGCCGGCAAGAGTGGGTTCCGAAGGGCAATTAGTTACTTATGTAGACACCATGACGTTAATATCCTTGCCACCTTTGAGCCTCGGGTCTTTGGAGCTAGAGCGCAGTCCATATGTGATCGCTTGAGTTACACGGGTTGCTTCCGTGTTGAAGTTGAGGGCTTTGAGGGTAGTGTTTGGATTTTATGGAAAAGTGATAAGATTCAGTTGAGTATTATATATGAGTAGTTGTAGATGGTCTATACATGCCCAAGTCGGCAACGATGCTAATGCGTATAGAATGATAGTTGTTTACGCTCCACCGGATGTTAGTAGACGTAGAGCTTTCTAGAGTGAGCTTGACAATGAACTAGCCACCATCTCCGACCCCCTTATCTTGGGAGGTAATTTTTTTGCATCAGGTTCCTCCATGAGCGTCAAGGCTGTTCCGGGAAGTAACATGCTGATTCGGAGGTTTTCAATGATCTTGTTTTGGTCCATGGCTTGATTGACCTTCATTATTTAGGTGCGGATTTCACATGGGATAAAGGTAAGTCTGCTAGAAGGAATGTGCTTAAAAGACTTGATAGAGTGTTCGTGAACCAAGAAGGCCTCTTGAAGTGGACTAATGCTCAAGTTAGACACCTTGCTCGTTTCTCTTCTGATCACTCTCCTCTCATCCTGTCATTGGATCCCGCTACCTCGTACAAGAGGGAGAGAAGACCTTTCAGTTTTGAAGCGTCTTGGATGTCTCATGGAGATTTCCAGCCAATGGTTGAAATGTGTTGGTTTAACAACCCGGAGGTAAGTAAGGCTCTCCCCATTCTTAAAAACTCTCTCATTATTTGGAATAAATATGTGTGTGGTAACGTTTTTCGTAGGAAACAAGAAGCGTTGACTAAACTAGCCAAAATCCAAGAAAGAATCTTCCGCGGGAGCACTCCTTATTTGATCAAAAAGGAAAGAAGCTTGAAAGTTGAGATCGAAAGCATCTTGGAACAGGAGCATCTGGTTCTAGAAATCCCGTGAACAATGGCTTGCTCAAGGTGATCGTAACACCTCCTATTTCCACACCTCAACCATTATTCGCAGGAGCCGAAATAGAGTTATGGGTCTCCGCATGGACAATTAGGAATGGGTTGAGGATCTAAACATATTAGAGAGCCATGTTGTTAACAACTTCACATCCCTATACAGTCTTGAGGACATCCAGCCGTTGACCCCTTGTCACTTAGATATGCTTGACTTCCCTCCGGTGGATAGTGATGAGTGGGGCAACATCCAGAAGCCTGTCAGTATGGAGGAAGTGTGGTTAGCGGCCAAAAGCATGGGAGCTTACAAAGCTCTTGGTGTGGATGGTTTCCAACCGGTTTTTTATCAGAAGTGCTGGAGTGTTGTAGGTAAGTCGATGAGAGAGGAAGTATCCAGATTCTTTGGGAGTCAGAAATTGTACCCGGGGAGTAACGACACCCTCATCTCCCTCATTGCCAAGGTTGGGAAGCCAGAGCTTATAAGTCAGTTCAGACCCATAGCGTTGTGTAATGTAAGCTACAAGATTATCTCTAAGGTGCTTGTTAAGAGGGTGCATGCGTTCATTGGTAAACTTCTAGGGCCAACTCAAGGCAGTTTTATCCCGGGACGGTTGATCCAAGATAACATCGTTCTTATGTAGGAAGTGGTCCACTCCATGAGGAAAAAGAAATTAGGCAAGTAGTGGATGCTTCTAAAGCTGGATCTTGAGAAGGCATATGATAGAATCAGATGGGATTTCATTGATGACACGATTAGGGAAGCATGATTTCCCTCTAAGTGGGTAAAAATGATACAAGAATGCGTCAACTCTGCAAGAATGCAAGTTATTTGGAAAGGAGAAGCTACGGAGCAGTTTACCCCGTCTAGAGGCATAAGACAGGGTGATCCAATCTCGCTCTACCTTTTTCGTTCTTTGTGTGGAAAGACTCAACCACCTTATTCTCGAGTATGTCGAGAAAGATGAGTGGAAACCTATCAAGCTCTCTCTCGGGGGGGGGGGGTGTCCACCTCTATCACACCTCTTTTTTACTGATGATATCACCTTATTTGCTGAAGCCTCGATCTCCCAAATCAAAATCATCATGGGATGTATAGATGTTTTTGTAAGGCTTTGGGACATAAGGTTAGTATACAGAAATCGAAGATCTTCATCTCTCCTAACGTGTTGAGTGATCTTTGTAACAACTTAGAGAGGGTAAGCGGGGTTGAGGTCACCAAGAATCTGGGCAACTACCTTGGTGTCCCCTTCTTTAAGGCCGGGTTTCGAAAGCTACTTTCTCTTTGCTTTTAGATAAGATTAATTCTAAACTTAATGGATGGAGGAGTAATACCTTGAGCTTTGCGGGGAGGGTCACCTTGACCAAATCCGTCCTCACCTCGATTCCCATTTACAACATGGTCATCACGTCTCTTCCAAGAAGTGTGTGTGATGAGATCGACAAGTTGTGTCGAAATTTTGTGTGGGGTCATTCGGCTCGTCAGAGAAGGATTCACACGATCAAGTGGAGAGTGAGCTTTGTTTACCTAAGGATAAAGGAGGTTTAGGCATTAGAAATATGCGCGACACCAACAGTGCACTTCTAGGTAAGTTGGCTTGGAGATTCCTCAAGGATAAAGAGAGCCTATGGATCAAAGTCTTGGAGAGTAAATACTGCATAACTGGAACTATATCTCAGGCGGTGTGTTCACATGTTTGGCACGGCATCAGGGAGGGATTGCACCAAGTCGTATCGAGAGGAGCTAGGTGAGTTCTAGGTAACGGCACATCCATCAGGTTCTGGTCGGATAAATGGCTTGGAGATGATACTCTTGCCAACCAAGCGATCAGTCTAGTGGAACCAGGAGAGCTCGCGAAATCCGTTCAAATTTTCTGGGTTAATAACCAGGGCTGGGACTGGCTGTAGTTTGGCGATCAGCTCCCAACGACGATCATGTTACAGCTTGCAGCTGTTAATCCCGACATCCATGAGACCCTCAACAACAGCAGTGGTGATGCCCATGTTGTTAGTGATGAGATTGGGTGGAGTCTTGCCCAAGATGGCAATTATACCACTGCGTCTGCTTATAGGCTCGTTACTGATGTCGACTATCTCATCTCAGTGAAGGTGAGATCTTCAAAGTAGTGCGGAGACTTAGAGTCCAAGAGAGAGTGAAACATTTTATCTGGAAACTGATTAAGGGTGGGGTGCTTAGTAACGAGGAGCGTATGAGATGTCATATGAGTTGCTCGGATATTTGCCCCTGTTGCGGTCAATTTACGGAGTCCTACACCCATCTCTTCAGAGATTGTTCAAGCACTTTATCCATGTGGCGGTCCATGCGGGCTGGACAGTACAATGCTGACTTCTTCACCTCTCATTTCTCTTCATGGCTCGGAGGTAATCTTTTATCTAAAGTTACTTATAATGATGATTGTTTGTGGCGTGAGTTGTTTGCAGTTTGTTTATGGTGGACTTGGAAGTGGAGAAACGAGGCGTCCTTCTCCGATAAGTTCTATGGAGGCAACAGAGTCCGACATGTTAAGGAGATCACCAAAGAATACACTCGAGTCTAGATGAAGCATAATGACACCAGCAAAAGAAGCTCTAAGAGCCGGATCAACGTTTCTTGGGTCCCCCCGCCGGATTGGTTACATCAAGGTGTATACGGATGGAGCTAAGAAAGATGACGGTCGTGCTAGTGCGACAGGTGTAGTTAGGAATAGCGCGGGAAAATGGGTGAGAGGTTGTGGTGTTAATCTTGGGATCTGTTTTGTGCCCGTAGCTGAGCTTTGGGGTTTGGTTCATGGTCTCAAGATTGCTTGAGAGCTTGGCTACCGATCGGTTATTTTTGAAATTGATTCCCTTTTGGTAATCAAGCTCATTAATAACAACGTAGCCTCTTATCATCCTCTTGCTAGTCTGGTACACGCTTGCCAAGACTTTATGAAAAGAGACTGGAACATCCAATTTTGTCATGCCTACCACGAGGCGAATAGTGTTGCGGATTTTATTGCTAGTTTTGCTTTGAACCTTCCTATTGGATTGAATGTATTGTTTGACCCGCCAGAGGGTGTAGTGGACCTGTTACTCGATGATGTAAGGGGTCGGACTATCCCTCGTATGATGACTACTTAGCCTTCTTTCCAATTAATAAAGGCGCGGCTAGATGCGTCGGAGACCACTGACTCTCCTTCCCACCAAAAAAAAGTAGCATCGATTCATTCAAATGAATCGACTGGATCGATTGAATCATTCAGTTGTCCCCATGAGGTTGAATCGATTGTGGATGGCATTTGTATCGCTCATCTTTTCCCGATCTTTCAATGAAGATCATTTCTTTGTACCCTTCTTCACTCTTATCCCAGCAAGAAACCCTAGCTATTCTTCTCTTCGATCTTTCAACTCTTCTCTCTTCTACTACTCATCAGTTTCTTCTAGGGTTATATTCTTGTTGTTTCCTTTGGTCATACAGATTGGGGGCCCGTTGGTTCCAACTCCGGAAACGAAAACGGAATGGAAACGAATTTAGTCCATATGTATATCCTTGTTCATGAAATTTTGTGGAATCATTCCTTGTGGATTAATGCAAAATGCACTTGTTTCCCCACATTTTGGTTCCCTATAGGGTATCAAAATTAATCAAACTCTACTCCAATTCCTTCAAACCACAAGAAATGATTCCACAAACTTTCATGAACAATGGTATACGTATGAACTAGATTCGTTTTCATTCCGTTTTCGATTTCGGAGCTAAAACCAAACGGGCCCTGAATGTGACTGAGATGTGGGTGAAATTGAGGGGAAAGAGATTGATGTTTGTAGGAGATTCACAAGTGTCTAGATCAAAATTAGGAGGAGTGTAATGCCCTTGATGCATTGTTATGCCCCATTCTTTAATCCCCCTCTTTCATTTCTACAGAGATGGTGGTTCAGATAGTCAAAAGCAGGCGAACTTACACACGGTGGTTGTAGAGGAAGGTGGCAAAAATGTTATGCAAGGAGGCCTTTAGCTTTACATGTTTCTTGCAAAGAAATAAGACAGTTCCTCATGTACCTGATCAGCTGACCTAAGCTGCAAACACAAATAAATCTTGTTGTGTTAGTCGTTGAGAGTCGCACTATTTGTCAACTTAAAATTTTCTTGTGGCTTATGGAAGAAATTCGCGTTACCTTTGACATGTAATTATAGCCTGCTAACTTTGGAATTTTTTGATACCTTTGCTGATTTTCCTTCATGAAAATTTTGAGACTTCACTTCAGATTTGCACCATACACAACTTTGATCCCTGATGGTAAGCAAATTAAGCTTCACTTCGTGAAAAAATTGGTAAGCAAACTAGTTTACCACCGTGTCTCTGTAGTAGAACAAGCCCCACCGTGCTCCTATGGTCATCATAGAACAAGCCCCACAACAAAGCCAACAACTTATGCAGTAATAAGCCTCTTTGATCATTTAACACATAATTCAATCCCTTTATTTCCATTTTAAACGAACATCAAAACAAAACAAAACAATTCATTTCCTTTACCCTTTTTGATCATTTAACACATAATTCAACCCCTTTATTTCCATTTTAAACGAACATCAAAACAAAACAAAACAAAACAAAACAATTCATTTCCTTCCGTTCATTCACATTTGTTCAGTTTCAGTTTCAATTTCAATTTTAATCTCGGTATACCAAACAGACCGCTAGTGTGGATGCTCTAACATCGGTCATTCAAGTGGGATGATCTTAAACCTAACCTAACATATTCAATAGAAAACCAGATGGGATCATATTACATTTTGATAGGTCTATTACTACTCTTCCATCCATGGCAACACATTATATGCCGGTACAAAATGAGTTGTGTTAAATTAGGGCTAACAAAGTTTTGCAGCTTCATTCCCCAATTCACCAGTGTTTCACAGAATTACAAATTGCTAATACATATCTACAACAAAAGGAATAGGATCAGAAGCAGAGCTAGCCGCATAGCTTGTTCCTACTAGCATGACGTAGACCGGCAAATGAGCCTCTGGTCCTGCCCGTGGCACTGCACGTGACACGTTCCGGCTTTATCTCTAAGCTCCTGAAACGCCCTCATTGTTTCCACATCGAATCCCCCAGCAAACTGGCAAAGCAATATACATGCGAAGTGTTGTGTTTAGGTGTACTCTTTGACTGTCTCCATTTCAAAACATATTTTGAAGGTAAAGTAGTAGTAGCTCACCTGATGAACTCGAAAAGCAAACCTAACGCCTTGAACAATCAGCTCTTGTTCTTCAGGTCCACCGCCAACTGTTTCAAGCTCAGCTGATACTCTCTTCATGTAGTTCATTGCCAGTTTTACCGACGCCAGCTTGATCTGCGCTCATAAACAATGAACATTCAACTTTCAACATATGCACTATTTCAAATTAGATTTATGACCAAGTGTATACAAATGGGTAACATTCACGTGCGAGATCCAGGTAAAGAGGCCAAAAGAAAATGGCAGTAAATTAGGTCAAAGCTCCAGATTAAAAAAGATAAACAACACAATATGCAAGATCCAAAGTAAATATGCAGCATCTGTCTACCAGATTTTCCTCTTCGAATCTGTATATATAAGAATGATTCAGAAAGAAGCATTTAGTGGAAGAAGCATGCATTGTTCCTTCCTAGTGTGAATATAAAAATTCATGGGGATTCATAAAAATTCATAAAAAAAAAGGTCAAAGAATCTGATACTCAAAAGCTTTTACTCAACACCAAGAACAAAAGGGCCAAAATGAAAGGGCAGCTTCTTTTCTTTATCTGGGAACTGGTGTTTTCACATGTGCACGCGCATGCACGGCTGTGGCTTCCTACTTGAAGGATGCACTATTAATTTTCTATTTGCCCTACCCTTTTGTCATGTAGCAATCATAATTTAGTTTTAATGGTTCCAAGTGTTCAAACAAATTAGATTGTGTGCAGTTGAGAAAAGCAAAAGCAGCTACAAACAAAGGGCCCATGGCAATCAAGGAAGCAAGGCTGTCTTCAAAGATATCTTTGTTATAATAAACAAGAGACAAGAATTGGATGAATCTATATGATTAATTATTCAGGACATAATCGATACTCATACTAGTTTCTTTAATCAAATCCGAAGAAACGGCAAAAAATGATTTCAATGTTATTTTACCTGACTAATTGGTCCTGTTTCAAGCATCCATTCTACAGGAATGTGAAATGATTTGAACCGAATAGTTGCCGATTCTCTTAGCCTAGAATGATTGTAGACCCCATGCTCCAACCTATTTGCATAATACCACATTCATTAGACTTTAACCTTTTTTTACTAAGAAAGCAACACTTGATGCAAGAATAAGCAATTTATGCATACTTCTCAAGCAAAGTCTGCATTTTCTTGAGGGCTAGAGAACAGGGCTGCCTAGCATTGTCAATGAACCCGGATGCCTCGGACTCGAGCTTCTTCAAATCACAGTACTCGAATGCGGCTTCTCTTAGTGCATCTGCCTTTTGCTCAGGCCAGTTGAAGTGTTTCAGAACAGCCCTTTCATCCACCTGAACATTTCAATTTTGATCAAATGCTCTATTTTTACAAATTGATGTTTCAAGATTTTATATTAATACCATACCAAATAGGAGAGCTCATCATCTAGCCACTTCACAAATGAAACCACGTCTTCTATGCTCGTAAATGCAGAATCCTCGATCTCTTTGATTAAAAATTGTATGAAATCTCCTTGAGTTTCAACGTCGTTCTTTATCTGTCATGTCAAAGCGAAAGAATATGACACAAAATCAAATTAATGAAACCAAAACAGTATTTTTTTTTTTTTAAGGAGAAAAGGATAACTCACAGCGATCAAGTAGGAGGACCGGTTCTCGAATTCTCCAACCAAATCTCGAGCGCTCGCCGAAGATACTTCCACCACTCCGGCGCCGGAGTCTCGACGAGAGTCTCGCCGCATCAGAGAGTGGTAGAACTCCACCACCTCTGGCACTCGCCTCACCTTCGCTGGGATAGACTTTGACGCCTTCGCAGGCAACGGCGGTGGTGGAGGGGGAGGTGCTTGTTTAGCAGGCGGCGGAGGAGGCGGTGGCGGAAAAGGAATGTTGCTAACCTCCGTCGATTTATGATCCTCTAACGAGGAACTAGACGATGACGTGGACGAAGACGACGAAATCCTTATTGGCGGCGGTTTTGGAACCCTAGGAACTCGAGAACGAACAGCTGTCAATGACGATACCGAAGTCTCCGGAAGCTCTTCCGAGTTTGACGGAGAATGCCTAGGTCTATCGCTCTCTAAGTCTTCCTTCTTAGTATCCGGCACCTTTAGATTCTCTCCATTGCTGCTCTTAGAACTACAATCGAGGGATCTGGTAACCTTCATGCCGCTCAAGCTCTTAATCAGATTCGATTTCGAAGCGACTTCAATTAACCCCTGGAACCTCTGAGACGCCGATAGCTCCTCACTGTCAAGTCTAACCTTATCAGCCAACTTCTGCTTCAAATGCGACACTTCCAACTCCAATTCCGCGACCTTACACGCCTTCTCTAACCTCTCTTCTTCCAGATTTGATATTAACAACTCGCCTTCATGAATAAGTCTCTGGTTTTCCGACTCCAGAGCCTCGATTCGCTTAGCAAAGATCTCGAGATCGTTCGTCTTGGACGCAATCTCGTTCTCAAGGGCGGGAACAATAGCGACGGTCTCCTTGAGAAGCTTATGTTCAAGTAGCTCAGTCCGAAGACGGTGCTCCCTCTCCCGGAGTTCCTCGACTAGGCGGATAAGGTCGGCGACGTCCGGTGGCCGGGGCTGGACCTGAGCGGAGGAACGAGGGAAGTAAGCGCCAAGTGAACGGCCGAAAACGGTAGCTTTCCGGTCGGAGGAGCCTCTAGTGGCGGAACGTGAGGCCGTCGCCGGCGGAGGAAGCGGGGGCGGAGGGAAGAGGTTAGCAACGGTAGTGTGCTTAGTGCGCGGGGGATGATGAGGAGGATTTTGCAGCGCTATTGGCTGCTTAGCCTTGCCTACCACCATTGTTGCAGTTCGGAAGAGATAAGAATGTGGTTATGAATACAGCTGGTGCTTTGTTTCCGATCTGCTGGGTAAGCTAGAGCAGAGAGATTGCGAGAAAGAAGAAGAACATCACTGTCTGGTCCATCTGTTTCACTTCAATCAGCAGAGAGTATAGAGTAGAGGAGAGAGAGAGGGAAGAAGGGTAGAGTGCAGAAGAGGGCAGTGAGGAGGAAAGCGAGGGCACGGAGAACGCGGAACGGCCCTATCTTCTTTTAAAATATTCAGTCGCTCCACATTTTAAATGGATAAAATTAAACAAATACCAACCATTGTTTGCTATCATACAAATATATCCTTGTACAACTTATGTAAGCGTAATTATGTATTGCATGATATTTTTGTCTTTCTTCGGGGCCAAAAGTGCAAAATTTACACACACAAAAAAAACACGTATGGCAACTTGGGAGGGATGGACAGTTCCGGATATTCAATCCGATTCGATACGAAGGTTCGGCTATCCGGTCCGACAATCTTATAAATATCTGATTCTAATCCGATTTGAAAACACCTGGATATTCGATAGTTGTATCCAGATCGGATATTCAATCCGAATATCTGATCTGAATATCCGATCCGATTCGAATATTTATTTTTAGATTAGTTGGATATATCCGATCCGATTATACTTTTTTCTTCAAACCTGATCCGTATCCGATGATCCTAAAAATATACCGAATCGGATCGGACTCGGATCACCAATTGCCGGATATTTTTGGATTCGGATTTTTCGAATAAAATTTTCGAATTAGTGGATCGGATTAGTCAGATCGGATACTGAGCATATATTGGATGTGTTAACTTTGGGCGTTGCGATTGGTGACAGATATGGATGAAGGCATGATAATTACGTGATATGGAATAGCGGTAATGAGCATTAAGAATTAAGGTCAGCTAAGCTTTGCATGTATAATGATTCCAAATGTTAGAAAGCCTGACTTGTGTATCTTGGGAAAATATATGTAAATAGACATCCTTTTTAGGTCAATTAACAGGTTATACAGTCGTTCTTTTGGAGACATTCGTATTAAAAATCTCCCACCTTACTTAGGGGCATTATTGTCTTATTCTTTTTTAGCGGATTTTCGTATTTCAAAGTTACAAAGGATTTATAATATGTTTCTTAATTAGAGTTTTAATTTCTGGAGATTTTGGTAAAATTTTAAATTTGCTATTCTCATGATACCCTTTACAACTTAGATAGAGTTTAGGTTTTATTATTTTTAGTTTTATCTTTTTTAAAAAAATTTAATACTAATATTTGCGTAAAAAATTCTTCCTTGTGAAACAATTAATTATTTTTATTATGTTTTAATGTATCTAAAAAAAAATTAAACATGCATAAAATTTAAATATTCATAAACTATATTGTTTGTAATAAAAAGTGCCCATGGCCACCATTTTTTACGGGTGCATTAATTTCCTTACCTTTTCTAAATTGTATATTTCATATCTATCTAAAAAAAATCATCTGAGGTATGACTTTAATATCTATAATATATAGGTATGACTTTAGTATCTATCGATATTAAATTTGAATATATTTAAGTTGATAGTTGTGGTGCGAGCATTTTAATACTGATGTTATAATTAATATATATTTATATTAAGTTAGTTAAAAAGACAAATAATTTTGTTCGTAATTTGGAGGTATTGTTTTAAAACATTGCTCAAACAATAATTTTTTGTTAGTTTATAATACTTTATATGTATATATATATTCCATTACAGATTAAAGAAAGAATAAGGAAAATCTAAAAGGTTAACTTATTTAAAAAATTTAAAAGAATTTAGATTATTCTTTTACAAAGTACACAAAGGAAAAACTTGTTTCTTTTATTTTTTGTTTATACAAAAATAAGATAAAATCCTTTTCCTTTTTACTTTATAAAATCTAACGATTAATCATGTAAATCATATAATAATAATAATAATAATAATAATAATAATAATATACGAAAATAAAATGTTCACAAATATAAATTAAAATTTTAAATATTTTTTCTACTTTATAAAAAAAAACGGGTACAGAGAAGAGTGTTTAAAAGTTTGAGGGCACCGAGACTAATTTTAAAAATTTGTTGATACTAAGAGTAGAGCCGTCAAAATCTGATCCGATTTGAAAATCGAATCGACCCACTTGAACCCGGACTTGAACGAATCCGAGTATACTTCAAATAAAACTCGAGGCCCGAGCTAAAACATCTACTCGACCCGCCTGGACCAGGACAAATCCAAATATACTTTAAATAAAAGAACTTGACCCGAGTTAAATCATTTCAACCCAAACTCATAACATATCCGAACTCGAAGCAAACACGGTCCAAAATAGACCGGAATCCGAAGCATGCCCGAATTGTAGCAAAACCAAACCTGAAGCACACCGACCTAAAAAAAAACCCGAACCCAAAGCAAATCTAACCAAAAACAAATGACTAAGATGTATTTTCAATAATTTTGTGTTTACAAGTGAAATTGAATATCATTAGTAAAATTTGTATTTATGATTATGCGAGAAGTTAGTCGTATAATAACTAAACATAACATTGTACAATATTGTTATGCTCAATATTACAAAATTATCGATACATGTGTAAAAGCATATATTGCATGCAGCCGTATATCATGAAAGTCATTGTTATTTCAAGTATAGATATAAGATATGAGAGCGTTATAATACAATTATGATAAATAAAAGATTCACTAGATTGTTATTATATTTTTATTGTTTTAAAAAATAAATTCAACCATAGCCACCAAAATAAACATGTCATGCGTTAATATAAAACTTGAACAAGTCCGATTTATGTTAGACGAATTCTAAAAATATTCATCCTAGTTAACGAAAATCCTGGCATGCATGAACAACAAATGCATTAACACGAATAAACCCCATCCACATGCATGAACCTAATTTGCGTGAAACCGGTCCTTATGAACCCAAATGAACTCAAAGCCTGAATGAACGCGAAACCCAAATGATGCGGAGTTGATGCCGCAGTTTTCCGATCTAGATTAAAGTTCACAAAATTGACAACTAAAACAAATCTCGGGCGAGATTGGTATGGTAAGAACGAGAATTGTGAAACTCGAACACAAAGAACGTTAATTGATGAAATGGTAATGGTAGGATAAGAAGATGAATAATGGAACGAATTAATTGAAATATAGGAAGATACAAACCAAGGTCTTCTTGCAAAGAACCTTGATCAATTGAATCAAAACCCCTTAACAAAGAGCTTACATTAACCCTTCATTCTTCAACTTTACACCAGTTTTCTAAATAAGACAAGTACAAGGAGTGACTAGTTTGACTAGTAGCATCAATCTCTAATAAGATAAACACACACAAGAACAACCTAGCAAGGACTCACGATTATTCAATCAAAGGCTCTCTTTTTGATTGAATAGGAATGAATAAAATGAAGCAAAAAGTATCTCACAACGTATGTGGAAAATATCAAATCAAATATAATCTCCCTAATACTCTCGACCTCCTAGGATATATATAGACGAGATTCTCCTAAAAAATAAATACTAAAATAATCCTACAAAATATAGGATAGAGGATAAAAAATCTTTAAAATGTTTTGACCTTTAAAGGTGAAAAATAACTAACTATAATCTTATCTAAATCTTGATAAGATTCATGGTAGTCTCGACTGAGATTAATCATTATCTCGGTTGGATGGTGGGACCGAGATCTTCATTTTCTCTCCTTGCTTCCTCGATCATCTTCACACATGTATGGCTCCTCCATAATGGATATTAATGTAACTATGATCGATCCTTCCATGATAGGACTAAAAGATGACGTAGACTCCTTCTCCTTCAATGTTCTTGATCTAGTGACACTTTATGAATAATAGGAGATGTAAAGGATGGTCCCGCATCACCGAAGGAATCCGATTGATGTGACTTGTTTTGACCTGCAACCCAAAATAATCATGAACACGATTTGTTCCGACCCGAAAGACTTGTTGACCCAAATAATGAACCGATTTGAATAAAAAAAAATCCGAACCTGAGATGACCCGACATGAACCCCGCCAAAATGACATGACCGAGACCTCTACCCAAGAAGAAAAGCAATACCTAAAAGGTACTAAGAATAAAATCTCAAAAAACAATCATATCCTTAACAAATCAACCGTATCAAATCTTCCCATAAAATATAACTAGTAACAACAAATTAAAATTGAATTAGTTGATAAAATTGAAAAGATTACAATTTTAACTTCTCAATATTATCCGATAAAGATCCTTGAGTTTTGTAAAAAGATTTAATTATTTCGTACCATCAACAAGATCTAAAAAAGTTGTCTAAACAAACATTAAGCTCATTAAGTGGAACACCCCAAATTTCGGAAACTTGAAGTGTCACGGGTTAGGACCTCACAATGGGTCCCGGCCCTAACTTGACAACAATTTCACTAGATCTTACAACAAGACACAAATGTAAATAAAACAAATAGAAAACTTATAAAAAAATAATGACGTGAATGCATAGAATGTGATAGCCGTGTAATATGTAACTACTAACTCCCTTAATTAATGTTAGTCTCTTTATATGCATGCAAAAATTTGAAGGACAACCCAATCTATATGAGTACGTGGACCCGGTTGACCATCCGCTCCGGATCACTCTACAACTTCCTTAACCTACAAGAAATCTAACAACATAACGATAAAACCGTTACCTAACATTCTTAAGGTATCGGAAAGTACTACAATAGCAAAAACACACATCAATGCGGAAATTAAACACAACAACATGCTTTGCACAAAAATCCCGTTATTATCTTTTACTAGGTGATTCACTTCTAAGTTCAACTTATTTTGTGGCACGAGGGCCCCCTTGACCCTTGCCTCCGTCCCCGTATACCAATAGGAGTGGTTCGATGCATCTCGTCGTATACCATGTATGGGCTAGTCGCGGAGAGCCTCCCAGTTTTATGTCAAAGCTGGACAGTGATGTCATGACCCGTTATACATACATTTGTGTATAATAAAAATAGTAACGTCATCCTATTAAAGTTATAATCATAAAGCACATAACACACACCACTATAATAGTTCACACAAATGCAAGAAAAGCTAGCTAAGTAAGTCCATGTGACTTACCTGTACCGGGCCAAAACTCAACTACCGCTAAATCTCTCTCCCGCACGTAAATGACCTCAACTGCCTGGTCATGAAAGGAAACATGTCTCAACATCATGTGTTTGCCTTCTAGAAGGTTCTAAAAGCTTCTAGGCTAGCAAATACGATTCGGAAGTATTTACAAGGTCATCCCGTTTTTTAAGAAAATACGATTTTGCTGACTTCTCCTAAGACTACAACAAGTCCAAGAAGGCTCGAAATTTCTAAATGTAGTCCAAGAACATGTTAAAGATGCTAAACGTCCCCGAACGAGTTTGAAAGTTTTCCCGAAATTTCAAACTCACTAAGAAACCTAATAACCTTATAACAACCTAGCTAAGTACTCTACTTTGACCTTAGATACTAGTCCTCAAACAATCCTTAGAAATTCCAAGAAAAATCCTAAAATTAGTAGGTCATAACTACTCTAAGATAGAAGAAACAAAACTCATAAATTCATGACCACAAATTCTAGACAAAAGTCCAAAGTTTCCTCTCCAAGTGCAAAACCCATACTTAGCCAAAATCTAGGTTCCTTTCTCTCAAACCACTTCTGCCTAACTTCTCAAAGTCACAACTTAATCCAACTCTTGGATTTCTTTCAAATTCGAACATGATAGACTATAATGTCTAGACTACCACAAATCAAATTTTCAGCCGTAACAAATACTCATCTAACATACTTAGATTTGACCCTAAAGATGCTATCACACGCCTATTCATACTTAGCCATTTTTTATAATTATATGAAAACATGTTTTGCCCCAACATCACAAGCTTCTAACTCCTAATCCTTCCGTTGAATTTTCGCCAAATTTGAACATGATAAACTACAATATATCAACGATGACATATCAAAAATCCAACCGTAAAATATGATTCAAACTTACCTAAATCCAGCTTCAAAGTCGGTTGCTCGATGACTGGAAACTTGAAAGACTGGGCACAAGAAACAAGGAGGTCTAGGACCAGATGCTTGGGACTCCTCTTGTGATTCCAGTCTGGACATAGCTACTCCATTATTTCTCTCTTGCTTCCGTGGGTTCGACCGAAGAGATGAACCACTACCCCTACTCAAGTCCGAGAGAAAAGAAGGCAGAGGGAGAGCTTACTTGTCGACCTAGGTTGGGTGTTGTTGCTGATGTTTTTCGTTTGTTATGCTCAAAGGCAAACGACGGTGGGTTGTTGTTGCTTAGCTCGAAGGAAGAGGAGGTAGCTCTTTGTTTGTTTGTCCAGGCCGGCTCGACAAGAAGGCAAACAAAGGTGTAATTGCAATTGTCTAGGTCCGAAGGTGAGAAAGAAGGCATATGTTTGTTGGTTGAAGATGGGGATGAGGCTATTGTGGGATGAAGAAGAAGGAGGGAGGTGTCACTACTACTATAGTTTCAAGGGAGAAAGAGAAGGGTTTGTTTGCATGGGAAAGAAGAAGAAGAAGCAAGGCTTCTAGGAGGTATATCTTATTGTCTTGTCTTCATGGGTATCAATTGTAGAGACGTGTATAGGGAGGGGACCAATTCAAGTGTAGTACAACAGGTAAGGAAATACACAAGTGGAGTGGTTTTGGATGTAAGAAATGTTTGGTTATATTGGGTAATTATACACACAAAAAGTATGGCAAGGGTCATGTGTATATATGTCCCCACATAAAATGATGGCAAGGGTTATGTGTGGAGAGCTTTGGCCATAACTGTAACACCCCGAATCCACGGGACTCGAAATGCCACATTGGGCTAGGATTTCACAGTGGATTCTGACCCTAGCTTGACAACAAGTTCACTGGACCTTACAACATGGCACTGACAGATATAAAACAAATACATAAAACTGTACGTCAAAAGGGATACAAAATCATAGCCGAGTATAAAACAATATCCTCACACAAGAGGTATATGCGGGTGGCACTACACTCCGGAACGCAGCCTGCGCCTTTGCCAACGCCCGGAACAAGCATGTCACCGCCCATGCGGATGCCTCTGGACGCCCCTGTGGTGACTCACCCTGAAAAAGCGAAGCCGGCGCCCCTGCGCCTCTACCTGCGGACCAGCTTGCGGACCTGTGAAGCCGAAGAGCTAGTGTCACCGTCCCTGCGGTGACATTGGGCCGCCCATGCGGCTCGACATCAGATTCAATATGAAGATGAAGAGTCAGACGTTTGGAGAGCATTAAAGACCCGCCCTGCAGGATTGTCAGGCCGCCTCCGCGGCCAAGAAGAAGATCAAGTGTTTTGGCCTAAACCGCTCCAGCGGCCCTGCAAGCCCGCCCCGCGGTTTAGTGCCAGAGGACTTTACTCCGGTTGTTTGCATCACCTTTATGACATTAAAGATGTCTGTTTAGGACGGCCAATTTACTCTCATTTACTGTCAATTGTAGTATAAATAGAGTTATGGCTGATTAGTAGAATCATCCATCATTTTCCCACTTAAGCTCTATTTCCCTTACTTCAAGTGTAATGAGTTTCTAAGTTTTCTTGCTACATTGGATTGTTTTGAAGCTGCATTGCTGCTTTGGTTGTAAGTCTTTATCATATAAGTATTATTCAGTCATATGTGTTATACTCCTTGAGCTTTAACTTATGTTTGCATGCTTCTTACCACTTAGATTGATCACCTTAAGTGTCTAATTGCATGCAAAGAACTAGGATTAATTGATTCCTGGTTCGGGTCCTTAATCTAGTAGTAACCCTTTAGGTGAAAGCTGGTTGTAATTACTTAAAGGAAAAGGAATATAATTATAAATAAAGTCTAAGGATGTTTGTGCATTCTTTTTATCTCTTTGTCTTTGTTAAAATGTTAACTTGTGCTTTGATCTTGTAGGTTTACGGATCACTAATCTTGTTAAGTTGTGTTGATGCCGGTTGGCTGAACACATATATAAGATCAAGACGAGACATTGATGAATATCTTATAAAAAGAACCAACCAAAGTAGTGTGCATGCTAAGACTCAACCTAGTGTAACTCTTTTCTCCATTCTATTATCACATCTTTACTTGTTTTCGTTTTGTTTTTGTCTTGTTTCCATCCAACCCCCCCTCCCAATTTGGTTACATTTCGATAATTGAATCTAATCATTACTTGACAAGGCTCTATTGGGATCGACCCTTACTTACACTATACAAACCACTAGTGTAACGTTAGGTAACTACTTTGACTTAAGCTAAAAGACAACGACCATAGGTTTTTAGCATCGTCAGTGCCCCATCATCTAGATAGGGGAACCCACTCGAGGACAAAGTTCCCGGCAATGGAAGATCTGAAGGGCCATATAGACTCTCAAAGGAACCAGATGCGAGATGCTCAAGTTCTTTCTTATCTAAACACCAAGTACCATCATCAATCTTGAGTGCTTTGACCCTATTTCGATGTCTTCGTATCACAATGGATAGGAGAAAAAAGTGGTATCCCTGTCACCTCAAGTAATCCATTGTTGACGAGATTTTTGGCACCACAAAATTTCCTCTTGTTCCTAAGGTAAGATCAAGTTTCGCACTCAGCCCTGTTTCATGTTGAATGAGATTGTTCGACATACGTTGTGCAAGCTCAGCATTGATTCTCTCCAACTCTTTCACCAACACTTCTTTTCGTTCTTGGATGGATCCAAAGAAACTATTGTTCCATTTTCGAAAGACACGTTGAAGCTTAACGAGAGTATAGGATAGCGGTGCAACCTTATCCCACGTTTCTTCAATCAGTGCCATTAAATCAAAATTGGTTAGCCAAGCCTCTTGGAAGGGAAAAAGTCTTTTACACGGGTTCCTCAAGCCTTGACAATCAAAAGCGAATAAGTAGTGGATTGTGTTCTAACGAGAGTCAAGGAAGATGTTGGACAAAAGCTTCCGGTCATCTCAGTCTACTAGACGTATTCATAAGAACTGCATCAAGGCGCTTGGAAAGGCGAGTACCAACATCTCTACCTCTATGCCAAGTGAAGGGATATTCTTGAAAACCCGGATCCACCATGTCATCATTGCTAATCCATTGTCCAATTTCCATAGTGTAACTGGATAGTCTAGCCTATCGACCGAATCGCTCCTCCACCGAACATATCCCATTGAAGTCACCTCCGACAACCACGAGAACAAGCAAGTTACTTATGATATTGGAAAGTGCTTGCAAGACACAATCACGGTGGAGAGGATCGGGCAGATATACAATGATGATCGAGTCAATTGAAATGGATATATTCATACAAATAATTCTTCTAGAGGAATATTAACAATGGAATATATGGAAGAAGAGTGAGTCTTTGATTTTGTACAATGACGATCATAAGTCACAACGGTGAAAAATAAGAACACATACCTTTTGTTGCTTATCGATGAGTTGTTCGATCAGATATGAAGAGTTATCGTAACTTCGGATTTTCATATGAGTTTTATCGACTCCTTGGGTGAGTTCATCCTGTTGTTCAACGATGACATTTTGGCTATGTAATATTAGAATAAGCAAGTATATCCTTTGAGAATAGAATTGAGTGGATTCAACACAAGAAACTCTAAGCAATCATCCAAATAAGAATTTTGGTGATCGGAGGCGACCTTCCTAGGTCATTTAGTTGGTATAGAAGGGGTTATTGTTGGAAGTTGACTACTTACTAGTTGGTGAATGACACCGATTAGAATGGTATTGATTGATCCCTGTAAGAAGAACTTGAAGAGAAAAAGAGGATGTTGACTTCAAATCAATTGTTTTATGTAAATGGAGGAATGTTAGGAGTGTGCATAGCGTTACGCCCAAGGTGGACAGATGGTGTGCTCTCACAAAAGGGAGTTGGGTTATAGCTCTCAAACATCGTCAAGGAAACTGTATTATAAGAATGGTAATGTGGAATAGAAGTATTAATAGCGGTGGTACATGCAGGAGGTTATGACGTCATCACCTTTGCGAAATGACTTGTCGGGTTATGAGCGATTGTGGTTAGAGTATACATGTCGGTCGGGACGAACATGAGATAGAGAGATGATGAGTGACTAGGGATTTGTATATGGATGTTGTGTCACCCTTGACGAGATAAATATAGTATTGTTGATGCGGGGTTGATGTCGCAGTTTCCCGGTCTAGATTGAAGTTCACGAAAAGCTCGATAGTGGCAGATCTCGGTGAAAATCTCGGGCAAGATTCCTTAATGGTACAGGCTGAGATATATGAAAACTCAGAGAATGAGAACGTGAATATTATGGATGATAATGGTAAGTTTATAGAAGATGATAATGGACTGAAGTTGATGGAAATGTAGGAAGATAGAACCAAGATATAAAATTTCCAAGAACTTTGACCAATTGGATCAAAACCCTCAATAAAGAATTACCTTAACCCTTCCTTCTTCAACCTTACACAAGTTTCCTAACTAAAACAAGCACAAGGAAGGACTAGTTTGACTAGTAATACCAATATTTAAGAAGATTAACACACACAAGAACAACCTAGCAAAGACTCCTAACGATTCAATCAAAAGCTCTCTTTTTATTGAATAGAGATGAATAATACGAAAACTTCATAAACGAAGCAATGAGTATCTCACAATATATGTGGAAATCAATATCAAATAACCTACTAAATATCTAGGCCTCTTATGGGTATATATAGCCGAGATTCTTAAGAAACTAAAAAGAATAGAAGGATAAAATAATCCTAAAAGATAAAATCAAATATAAAAGATGCATTTAGAATGTTTAGATATTTTAAGTTATTAATTAAATAAAATATATCTGGAAGCATTTTAACTTTTCAAGTCGAGGCTTCCAACGAGATTTCCACACGAGGTTTTGCATTGCACAAGATTTCCATTTCACTCGAGATGCTCCATTGCCACGAGATTTGTAACACCCCAAATTTTACAACTTAGGGAGTTACTGGTTAGGACCGCACAGTGGGTCCCGACCTTAGTTTGACAACAACTTAACATGATCTTACAACAAGACACAGATAAGGAAAAACCAGAAATCATAAAATAGTTTTTATCAATGCATGAATGTGACCAGATCAACTACAGCCGGAAAAGTAATAAAACAAAGTACGAAAGGAAACAATGTTCAACTGTAAAACCCACAAATGCAAAAACTGCAAAACGTCCTAAAGTACGACACCCCGGCTGACCACTACCATCTGGATCACTCGGCATCTGCTCTAACCTGTGTCAAGTCTAAACAGCATATCAACAGTTAGCTAACTATCCAAATATAAGCAAAATGATAACAGCACAAACACAAGCAGCAACAAAATTAAACAAACATCACGCTGGCACTCAACCAATTATTATCTATTATTTTAGTGATTCACATTATTCAATTTAAGTTGTGGCACGAGAACTATTATTAGTTCTCGCCTCCGTTCCTTATCCAACTGGTGTAGGTCTAGCTGACTTCCTTTGGTAGCATCACTACAAACCATGTGTGGACTAGTCCCGAAAGAAACCCCCAGCGCCCCGCGAGCTACTGAGCGGAATGCCACCGCCCGTTACTCTTAGGCCAAAAATACAGGTCGGTATTTATATATCACAACCTATCTCTCTAACGTGTCAATCACACACCACCATCATCATTTATACTCATATTTAGCAGTCAGCTAAGTAAGCCCAAAGGACTTACCTGTTATAACGCTCGACTCTTTAATAACCACTCGCTCTGTAACTGTACCCACTCAGTTGCCTGTCAAAGGCGATAAGTGTATTAGCACACTTTCACGTAAATAGAAGTCTAAAACTTCTAAGATCAAAAGTATTAAGACGTACTAGTTACAGTATTAGTTTTAGAGTAAAATGACCCTTTTACCCTTGGTTCCGACTCTCTCGAAAAACCCTAAAATTCATGTCCAAACTCCTATTTGAAGTTCTAAAATTATATTCTAACTCTTAGAATTTTATTTGGTTCGAAACTGACATTTTCCTATGTTTCTATTTTCCGGAAGAATCGAAAAAGGTTTAACTTCGGCTCTAAATATAAAATTCTTAACAGCTCATAAAATTACCGAATTAAATATCTGGATCATCCATGAGGTTCTATCTAGCCTTAGAAGAAAGAATTTCTCCAAACTGTTCAGCCGATATTTTTATATTAATTCCCAAAGTCGGTTCTTCACTCTACTTTCCTATACTTAGCCAAATTATACGTTTACCAAAACTGCTCAACTACCTAACTTCGGGAGCTCATAACTTTCAATCCGACCGTTCAATCCTCCCCAAATTTTAATATGCTAAACTACATATATCCGTCTACAACATATCCAAAATTCAAAGGTGGATCTTTATCCAAACGTTTTATAATTGATCGACAAGATGGGTTGTTCGTAACCTAAAAGCTGAAGGAATTAAATTAAATTTACAGCAGCCTTTGCCTACCATTTTATGTGAAAATCCCAGCAGCTACTTAACATTATGTTATCTATGCTTAGGGCTGAACAACAGCAGCTCACATACATGTGGATGACAGTGAAATTAAAAAGAGGAGGAGCCAGCTTACGGAACTGCAGTCCGGCGATAAGGGTTGGCGTTCCGGCGGCGAAGGCTTGCGTTCTGGCGGCGGTGGGCTGCGTTCTGGCGGCGATGGGCTGCGTTCTGGCGGCGATGGGCTGGCTGCGCAAGAAGGCGATTATTGATCCCGGAATCGCAACAGAAGCGGAAGGAAGCGGATGGACAGAGGAGGGAGGTCAGAAACTTACCGGTCCGACTGGAGGTAGGCAGCGGCGGCGGCGGCGCAGGGGTTCCGAAGGAGGACGGAGGCGTGGACGGTGGCTGGCAGCAGCAGCGACGGAGGCTCACAGGCGTCTCGCAGCGGCTGCACGATGTCACGGTTAGGCTGTGTTTTGGTTCGAAACAGGAAGGGAACGGGAGAAGGAGGACGGAGGAAAAGAGAGGTCGGATCTTACCGGACTCGACTGGGCGGCGCAAGCTCGCGGTGGCGACTACGGTCGGAGGCGGCGGCTGGCGGTCGTCCTTTCGTCCGTCCAAGCAGAGAGAAACGGGGCTGCGAAGGAGCGATGTGCAGTTGGCGAGGGTATACAGCATAAGCGGCAATTAGGGTAGATTAAGAGGGAGGTAATTAGCGGATTAGATTAAGAGGGATTAGGGTTAGAATTAATTTAATATTTTTAATTAAGTTTTAAAAATGGGCTTAGTATAATGGGCTGGCTGCTTGGGCCCAAATGGAACAATTGAGCGGTTAGCTCCTAGAACAATTTGCGGAACTCGTAACCCGTGAATTTGTGCGGAAATTTATATAATACGGAACTAAATTCCGTATTTATAAATTATAATTATTTTTATTTTAACAACGAAAATTTATTTTCGGTCATTTAATTTATCATTTTATGTGAATCTAGGTCACATAAAATGATAGAACTAAACTCGTTTTACCTTACTTATTTATTTATTTACGATCGTCTCATCGGACTTTGTTTAATTTTACTTTACCGGAAACTTAAAATTTTCGGTTATTACATCAGTGCCCCCTTAAAAGAAGTTTCGTCCCGAAACTTAGATTATTTCCCCTTACTCGCACATTTCTTTCGGTATATTTTAGTTTTCTCGACATTCCGTTTTCTACCATGCAGCTACTCAGGCATCAACAAACAAGTATCACAAATCAAAAACAGAGTCGCTCAAAACAATATGAAAACCTGGAAGGTCAAACAGTACAACATCGGAGTACTAACTCGTCAACCAGAAATAACCTCTAACCCCGCGAAGAACTCGGGATAGTTACGTCTAGTACTCTCTTCAGTCTCCCAAGTGGCCTCATCAGCTCCTCTCCTAGACCACTGGATCCTCAGCATAGGTATCTCCTTGCATCGCAGACGTCTGGCACTGCGCTCCAAGACAGCTACTGGGTACTCTACAAATGTATGGTCAGGCTCAACTGTCAGATCCTCATGGCTAATGACGTGTCTCGGATCCGGAATGTACTCTCGCAGCTGAGATACATGAAAAACTGGGTGTACTCCCTCTAATCTCGGTGGCAGTGCTAGTCGGTAGGCAACCTCTCCGACTCTCTCTACGATCTCAAATGGTCCGACATACCGGGGACTCAGCTTCCCCTTAATGCCGAAACGTCTAACTCCCCTCGTAGGTGACACTCTCAACCACACCTGTGCACCTACTCTAAACTCCAACGGTCGACGCCTTTTGTCGGCGTAGGACTTCTGACGACTCTGAGCTGCTAACATCCTCTCCCGGACTAAGGCAATCCGGGCGATGTCGTCCTGTATTTGATCTGGTACTACTCCATCAGCCTTGCTAGGCTCATCCCAACATAGCGGTGTACGACATCTCCGGCCGTACAAAGCCTCATAAGGTGTCATCCCAATAGACGCATGCCAGCTGTTATTATATGAAAACTCTACTAGTGGGAGGTGATCTGGCCATACCTGTCCCCAATCTAGCACACATGCCCGCAACATGTCCTCTAGGGTCTGGATGGTCCTCTCTGACTGACCGTCTGTCTGTGGGTGGTAGGCAGTGGTAAAGTGAAGACTCGTACCCAGAGCAGTATGTACCTGCTGCTAGAACCTCGAGGTAAAACGTCCATCCCTGTCGGAGACGATAGTCCTCGGTACTCCATGGAGTCTCGCAATGTGTCTGGTGAACTCCTCTGCTAGACGACTCACCGGCCACGTTTCTTTGATCGGAATGAAACGTGCGGTCTTCGTCAGTCGGTCTCCCACCACCCAAATGGCATCAAAACCTCTGCTGGGCCTCAATCCGGTAAAAAATCCATAAATATGTCTTCCCACTTCCAATGTGGTACTGGAAGTGGGTGTAGCTCTCCTCCGGATCTACGATGCTCAATCTTGACCTGCTGACAGGTCGCACACTGGGCTACATATCGGGCCACATCAGGCTTCAAACCACCCCACCAGAAGGAACGTCTCACGTCCTTATACATCTTACTCGCTCCTGGATGTACGGAGTAAGGGGTAGTATGAGCCTCGCCTAGTATCCTCTGCTTCAGCTCACTGTCTGATGGCACACAGACACGGTCCTGTCGTCTCATCACTCCATCGGCACCAATAGTGAACTGAGGTGCCTCATCTCGTGACATCCGGTCTCGGATCCGGGTCAACACCGGACAGGTCTCCTGCTTCTGTCGGATCTCACCCAACAGGTCAGGAAGTAACTCTAAGGTGGCTAACTGATGAGCTGTATCGGGGAACTGGATCTCTACCTCCAACCAAGCTAAGTCTCTCTGTAACTGTGGTTGTACTATCAACCGAGCTATCGCCTTCTCCCGAGGCGTTTTACGACTCAAAGCGTCAGCAACTACATTCGCCTTTCCGGGGTGGTAAAGAATCTCAAGGTCGAAATCCTTGATCAACTCTAGCCACCGCCTCTGGCGGTTATTCAACTCCCGCTGAGTGAATATGTACTTCAGACTCTTATGGTCTGTGAAGATCTGACAGGTCGCTCCATAGAGATAATGATGCTAGATCTTAAGAGCGTGCACTACTGCTGCTAACTCCAGGTCATGAGTGGGGTAGTTCTCTTCATACGTCTTCAGCTGTCGAGACGCATATGCTATAACCTTACCCCTCTGCATCAAGACACACCCCAAGCCCAGCTTGGATGCGTCACTGTACACTATAAAGTCCTCTGTACCCTCAGGCTGTGCTAAGATCGGAGCAGACGTCAATCTCCTCTTCAGCTCATCAAAACTCTGCTGACACGGCTCAGACCATACGAACCGAGTAGTCTTCCTTAGGAGGGAAGTAAGTGGTCGGGTGATCAGGGAAAACCCTTCCACAAACCGACGGTAATACCCTGCCAATCCAAGGAAGCTGCGAACCTCCTTAACATTCTTCGGAGGTTGCCAAGAGGACACTGACTCAATCTTCGTTGGGTCGACCTTAATACCCTCAGCAGTCACTACATGGCCTAGGAACGCCACCTCTGACATCCAGAACTCACACTTGGATAGCTTTGCATAAGGCTGGCTATCCTGCCGAATCTGTAATACTGTCCTCAAGTTTCCGGCATGCTCCTTTCGACTCCTAGAGTAAACTAAGATGTCATCCATGAAGACCACTTCAAACTGGTCTAAGAAGTCGATGAAAATCTTGTTCATCAACTCCATAAATATTGCTGGTGCATTAGTGAGCCCGAATGACATCACTACAAACTCATGGTGGCCATACCTAGTCCGGAATGCCATTTTAGGTATGTTCTGGTCTCTCACCCTCAGCTGGTGATAACCCGACCTCAAGTCTATCCTTGAAAACACAGATGCCCCATGCAACTGATCCAACAGATCATCTATGCACGGCAATGGATACTTGTTCTTGATGGTGACTTTATTCAGTTCTTTGTAGTCTATGCACAACCTCATCGATCCGTCCTTCTTCTTCACAAATAATATTGGCGCACCCCAAGGAGACACACTAGGGCGTATGAAACCCTTCTCTGCTAGCTCCTCTAACTGCTTCTTCAGCTCAAACAACTCTATCGGTGTCATACGGTACGGAGCCTTCGAGATCGGTCTCGTACTCGGTTCCAAGTCAATGCTGAAATCAACGCTCCTCTGTGGGGGTAATCCTGGCAGGTCGTCACTGAATACCTCTGCAACTCACATGCAACAGGTATCTTCTCTATGGTTAGGCTCTTGCTTTCCTTCATGGCATAACACCAGAAGGCCTCACAACAATTCCTTTTATATCATTACTGATACAAGGGGTCATTTCAGACCGTCAATTCTCTTTAGAGTTACTGACTTGAACTTATTCAGTGTTACTAGCACTCGTATTCATTGGCTTCACAGTTGCCGCAATTGGTTGCTTTAAGGATTCCTCCTCATGTCAATAAAGTTCTTTTATAACTCTGTGGTTATTCTTATTATTTGGCAACCAGTCACCACTAGTTAACCCGCACGTGTCAAGTCCTAGTTGTTACCAAGTAGTCTACAGTTGACCTTCTACAAGATCATAAGCTTACGTTTCTTCTATCTCTTTGAAATTTGATAAACCTGGTGGAAATCTATCTTCTCCGGTTTCTCCGCTTGTACTTCTTTAACTCTTCTATAATCTTTACTTCTCTTTCGCACTATCAGGGCATTATACTCTTTCCGAGTTTAGAATTATCATTCACCTACCGTCAACGGACTCATCAATTCTCTCACGATAGCTCGTATGTGCATCTTCGTGATTACTTTTACCTCAGCCATCAGCTGCTCGTGGTTCCCAGGGTAAATCGTTGGTGTTGAGAATTTTAAGTCTACTTGTGAGAGGGAGATTATTGTGGGCATTCGGGTACGCCAAGATCCTTCTCACACCTCCCTTCTTTGATTGGTATTATAATGCTGCCTTTCACTTGTTGGCAACGCGTAAGCTTCCATTTTATGTCTCTTTAATTCTTCATATTTGGATAGACAATGTATTTCATGTAGACTTCTATGCTTTTGGCTGTCTTGGTTATCCATTTTGATTGTGGTGTCAAGCAAACTGTCGAGGTGATCATATTTTGTTCTGTTTCTGATGTCAACTTTCACCTTCTGGTCCGTCGGTGAGCTTGAATTATATATCTCTTGTCTGAGTCCTACCACCTCTCTTTGACTTCCACACCTATGCTTGTTTCTGCCGCCATCTTCTTTGTCTGTAACGTTGCTTTCCACCACACTTGAAAGAATTTATGGGTTATCTCTCCTAATTTGTATAATTGCCGGTCAGCCAACGCTTTTCCGGAACTTCTCTCATGGATTTTCTTCATTTGACCATGTGGAGTTGGTTGTATCTCCTTCTTGCTATTGTCGTTGGCGTTGTCTTTTGGTCTTCACTTTTCCGTCTCAACATTCCTCAACGAGTCCGAAAGAGTTGCCCGGACGTTCGCCTACCCTAATGCTCATAAGCTGAGCGTACTTATCCTTACGTTGAAACCCTTCGAATATACTTAGGTGTGTCAACGGAGTGAGGATCTCATTTACTTATCTCCGTTAAGAGTATAATATAACTATAATTTCTACTAATCTTCTACATGTACTTATCTATATCACAACCGTTTAATCAAGCTAATAAGTCCAACTAAGTAAAACCTAAAGTCCATCCTAAGCATACTGAGATCCGCAGAGGTAGTGGTGGTCATCCGTACTTTCTATCCCAACCCGACTCTGTATGCATTTTAAAACCAAAATTCTCTTTGGAAAACTCAGACCCTTTTCGGGTTCTGTTTATTTACTTATATGACCTTTTTAGAAGATTCAAGTGCCATTGTTGCCAACCTAGAGCTCTGATACCATGTTGTAACACCCCAAATTTTACAACTTAGGGAGTTACTGGTTAGGACCGCACAGTGGGTCCCGACCTTAGTTTGACAACAACTTAACATGATCTTACAACAAGGCACAGATAAGGAAAAACCAGAAATCATAAAATAGTTTTTATCAATGCATGAATGTGACCAGATCAACTACAGCCGGAAAAGTAATAAAACAAAGTACGAAAGGAAACAATGTTCAACTGTAAAACCCACAAATGCAAAAACTGCAAAACGTCCTAAAGTACGACACCCCGGCTGACCACTACCATCTGGATCACTCGGCATCTGCTCTAACCTGTGTCAAGTCTAAACAACATATCAACAGTTAGCTAACTATCCAAATATAAGCAAAATGATAACAGCACAAACACAAGCAGCAACAAAATTAAACAAACATCATGCTGGCACTCAACCAATTATTATCTATTATTTTAGTGATTCACATTATTCAATTTAAGTTGTGGCACGAAAACTATTATTAGTTCTCGCCTCCGTTCCTTATCCAACTGGTGTAGGTCTAGCTGACTTCCTTTGGTAGCATCACTACAAACCATGTGTGGACTAGTCCCGAAAGAAACCCCCAGCGCCCCGCGAGCTACTGAGCGGAATGCCACCGCCCGTTACTCTTAGGCCAAAAATACAGGTCGGTATTTATATATCACAACCTATCTCTCTAACGTGTCAATCACACACCACCATCATCATTTATACTCATATTTAGCAGTCAGCTAAGTAAGCCCAAAGGACTTACCTGTTATAACGCTCGACTCTTTAATAACCACTCGCTCTGTAACTGTACCCACTCAGTTGCCTGTCAAAGGCGATAAGTGTATTAGCACACTTTCACGTAAATAGAAGTCTAAAACTTCTAAGATCAAAAGTATTAAGACGTACTAGTTACAGTATTAGTTTTAGAGTAAAATGACCCTTTTACCCTTGGTTCCGACTCTCTCGAAAACCCTAAAATTCATGTCCAAACTCCTATTTGAAGTTCTAAAATTATATTCTAACTCTTAGAATTTTATTTGGTTCGAAACTGACATTTTCCTATGTTTCTATTTTCAGGAAGAATCGAAAAAGGTTTAACTTCGGCTCTAAATATAAAATTCTTAACAGCTCATAAAATTACCGAATTAAATATCTGGATCATCCATGAGGTTCTATCTAGCCTTAGAAGAAAGAATTTCTCCAAACTGTTCAGCCGATATTTTTATAATAATTCTCAAAGTCGGTTCTTCACTCTACTTTCCTATACTTAGCCAAATTTTACGTTTACCAAAACTGCTCAACTACCTAACTTCGGGAGCTCATAACTTTCAATCCGACCGTTCAATCCTCCCCAAATTTTAATATGCTAAACTACATATATCCGTCTACAACATATCCAAAATTCAACGGTGGATCTTTATCCAAACGTTTTATAATTGATCGACAAGATGGGCTGTTCGTAACCTAAAAGCTGAAGGAATTAAATTAAATTTACAGCAGCCTTTGCCTACCATTTTATGTGAAAATCCCAGCAGCTACTTAACATTATGTTATCTATGCTTAGGGCTGAACAACAGCAACTCACATACATGTGGATGACAGTGAAATTAAAAAGAGGAGGAGCCAGCTTACGGAACTGCAGTCCGGCGATAAGGGTTGGCGTTCCGGCGGCGAAGGCTTGCGTTCTGGCGGCGGTGGGCTGCGTTCTGGCGGCGATGGGCTGCGTTCTGGCGGCGATGGGCTGGCTGCGCAAGAAGGCGATTATTGATCCCGGAATCGCAACAGAAGCGGAAGGAAGCGGATGGACAGAGGAGGGAGGTCAGAAACTTACCGGTCCGACTGGAGGTAGGCAGCGGCGGCGGCGGCGCAGGGGTTCCGAAGGAGGACGGAGGCGTGGACGGTGGCTGGCAGCAGCGGCGACGGAGGCTCACAGGCGTCTCGCAGCGGCTGCACGATGTCACGGTTAGGCTGTGTTTTGGTTCGAAACAGGAAGGGAACGGGAGAAGGAGGACGGAGGAAAAGAGAGGTCGGATCTTACCGGACTCGACTGGGCGGCGCAAGCTCGCGGTGGCGACTACGGTCGGAGGCGGCGGCTGGCGGTCGTCCTTTCGTCCGTCCAAGCAGAGAGAAACGGGGCTGCGAAGGAGCGATGTGCAGTTGGCGAGGGTGTACAGCACAAGCGGCAATTAGGGTAGATTAAGAGGGAGGTAATTAGCGGATTAGATTAAGAGGGATTAGGGTTAGAATTAATTTAATATTTTTAATTAAGTTTTAAAAATGGGCTTAGTATAATGGGCTGGCTGCTTGGGCCCAAATGGAACAATTGAGCGGTTAGCTCCTAGAACAATTTGCGGAACTCGTAACCCGTGAATTTGTGCAGAAATTTATATAATACGGAACTAAATTCCGTATTTATAAATTATAATTATTTTTATTTTAACAACGAAAATTTATTTTCGGTCATTTAATTTATCATTTTATGTGAATCTAGGTCACATAAAATGATAGAACTAAACTCGTTTTACCTTACTTATTTATTTATTTACGATGGTCTCATCGGACTTTGTTTAATTTTACTTTACCGGAAACTTAAAATTTTCGGTTATTACAAGATTCTCCATTGTATGATAATTTGAATATGGAAAACTTGGACATAAATAGATCACTAATGATATTATTAGCAACTTCTCTTTAAATGCCCTTGATCTAGTGATGGATCTTTGTATAGCAGGAAATGTTGGGGGTGGTCCCGCATCAATTGTGCTCATCTAAAGGGTTTATCAAGAGACGGTGATACTCCGTTACTAATCTAAGCCAGTTTGGATACCTTTTGTCATTGTAGGTTGATCAGTACTTTTGGAAACACATGCATCAATTGTCACACCTAGAGTCATTATCGAACGGATTGGAGAAGAGTCAATAAAAGCAACAAATTTATTCAGCGTTGTCAATAAATTTGGCACGAGGTAGCTCAAAGAGATTTAATCATCATACTTTGGTATAAGGATGGTTATGCTTGCAAGCTAGTAGAACGTGAGTTGAGAAATCGGATCTTAGGAGAAGATCATGTACATCTAATACTTCCTGTTCAAACGGTACTAAGATGTGTTTAAGAAAAAGTTAAATAAGTGTTCTAGTAAATCCATTACGACTAAATTGCATCTCCAAGTGAACAAAGCTAACATGTGAAGACAAAACACCATGCATCAAGAATTTAGTCTTACCACCTCAAAATATAGTGTTGAAGTGATGATGAAAGGATATCCTTATGGATTTTATTCAAGAGTACAACATAGCCGATTATTCAACACTGATTGAGTGGTAGTGATTATTGACAATAGTGAGACTATCCTCTTTAAGAAATGTGACCAGATGAGTCATCTAGTAGAAGAGTTCACTAGACAAACATGAGAATCCACCTTGTGTCTAGTATCATTGCTTCAGATACAGATTTGCTACCACACTTCGACATTATGGGACCTAAGTAGGAAGCTCAATGTCAAGATAGTTATAAAATCGAGATAGAGAACTATAAACCAATATGATGTTGCCACTACTTTAGATGCCAAAGTGATGGTGAGAGGGTATCCACATTGATTTTATTACTAGTTTGTATCAAAGTTGAAGTCCCGATAAGACATATGTGATAATTTATTGATTGACAAAATTGCACGATTGACTCGTATTAATAATTGTGACCAAGTGAATTATCTCTCAAAAGAGCACATTAAGCTCCTAGTAAGATTCCATTAGATGCCTAAGAGCATTGCCCTAGACATAATGGTTGTTTCCATTCAAGAGGTTAGAAACAAGTAAATTTAGTAAAAGGAACTAATCTCTTATAACTTATACTAGATATGGTTATCGAAGGATCGAAATACGGTTTGCTAGAGAAAAATAGTTGTACGCCGCTAGTGGGGATGAATCTTCGACGCCATGATGAGTGGTTACAAGATGGATTTGGGATGACGTCGTTGGGGTAGCCTTTATTCAGACGCATAAGTTAATGGTTTCTCAAGAGATTAGAAATTGCTCCTAGATCATTAGCGGGACACCGTGGAGTTATGGATTGATGTCCATATAAAATTGATTAAGATTTTTCCCTCTATCCGAAGTAACGTTCTGACACGAAGAAGAAGAGGAAACCCTGATATATGACACCATTTGAGATTTTAGAGCGGATTGGAGAGGTTGCTTACCGACTAGTGCTCCCACCTGCACTAGAGTAGAGGGTGTTCACCCCATGTTTCATGTGTCTTAGTTGAGAGACTACATACCGGACCCGAGACATGTTATTAGCTATGAGGACTTGACTATTGAGCTTGATCACAATTCATGGAGTACCCGGTAGCCATCCTAGAGAGGAGTACTAAACGCTTGAGGTCTAAGGACTTTCATATGTTACGGATCCAATGGTCTAAACGGGGAGTCGATGAGGCTACATGGGAAACCGAGGACAGTATTAGGAGTACCTATCCCGAGATTTACGGAGAGTTAGTTGTGACCTCAGGACTGTCGGTTTAGTCCTTAACATGTATCTGTGTGTTGTTACCTGAGTATTTATTTGCTTGAATGCTTGAGTGCTTACCCATTCATATGCTAAAATGTATACGGCTTGTTACATAATAGATGCTTATATGATTAGAGATAGGAAGCGACAATACCTTCTTGAATAGTCGTTAGGTACGCCCTGAGATATGTAGGACTAGCTTTACGATCCTCTTATCTAAAGTTTCGGTACAAAACTAATTTTAAGGGAGGATTGATGTAATATTCGAAAAATTTATTTCCGAGAAACTCCGAGTTAAATCGGACTTAGACCAATTTGAGTCCATTTCACATTACTCCAACCCATGCCTTGTGTTGTTATTGTAATAACCGGTGTTATTTGGAGCATTTGAGAGGTCCAATAAATAAAGTCACAGTTGAGAGAAATGATCGGGACATCGGATATGTCCTAGATGTGAAATAATATAAAAAGGCAAAACGGATAAAATAGTCGCTACTCCGATTCTTAGCGGTTAAGAAATACGGCTTAGGAATGCCCATTTTATGAGAAAGTTAAGGAATAATTATCCCGGTAATATTTCAGATTTTATATTCCAATTTGGTAAAGTTTGGAGATCGAAAAATATAATCGCATTTCAATTAAATAATGTGGTTAAGGATTATATATATTGTTATATGTTATTATATAATATTTATATACTGAAGTTACAAATGAAATGAACGCTGCAACATCATTCATTTTCATTGTAAAATGTGAAGATATGTTAATTATGATATATATAGATGAGGCGGCAACTGAGATCTTCATCTCCTACTTTACATTTGCTTTTCACTTGCAAATTGAAAACTTACAGACGAATTCATTCGATAGAAACCGAGTAAACACAACTCATCTTCCATCTTTCTTAAATCTTCCGTCTTCGATCCATTTTTAAATTTGTTTGTACCATTGAGTCCCTTATCTTGTTCTCTACATCGTGGTACAAATCTATTTCACTTTCGTTAGCTTTTTAGTTAAGCCTCCGTTTATCACTATCGGAACGCCGACGGACCACCGCGAGCCGCCGAACGTTGAGTTTGATATTCTGCTCTTACTCCCTGCATTACCAGAAGTCTGTATCTTCTTCTGGATCGTATATCGGGTTAGTAACAAATAAGTTATGAATTTATTCGTTTTTCGTATTGCGGGTTAGTATAAATTGACCTTAAGTTTGTCAAAATGGATAATTGGAAATTTCATTATGTTGGTAATTATGGGCTTTTAGTTTGATGATGATATCATGAGTTGGATGCATGCCTTGATGTGGCTTTAAGGTTTAGCATGTTATTTCAGGGTTATAGGATGTATATGATCCTTATGGATCCCTTTAGGTCTAGGTGTGACCCTTTGCTTGATAAGAGATGTGACATCTTTTTATGCCTTGTTGATAGGTTGTGCTTCCCTCCAATGTAGAGGTTGATCGAGGTTGAGAGTATCAGAAGTTGAGGTAAGTCCGTAGGACTTACTTAGCTACCATCCTTATATTGGGTGTATGCATGAGTGATGTGTGTGTTACATGCTTGATATGATAGCATGCGATGTCGATTATTACCGACCTATATTTTATTGATAGCCCCATTGCGTGGCAGTGATAACCTTTCCCTTTCATCCTGTAAGGAGTTGGCAGGTTCTTTGGCGTCAGGCCACCTGGTATACAGGAAGGGCGCAATCCACTCCCATAGGGTACACGGGTTGTGTGACCGACACTACTTCTAGATGGATAGCATGCCCAGAGGCGAGGATGATACGGTCCTCGTGTCACATAGTTTCATATATCTATATATATACGATTTGAGTGAATGACTATTATATAAAATAATAAAAGGGGTAAATGTATGACAACATGCTTATGTGTTTATCTTTCATGAGTTGTGTTTGTGCTTATGCATTACCTTATATGTGTATGGTTAGCTAACGGTTATATACCGTGTTGTAGTTGTCTTGCAGGATAGGCGAGCTGCTGAGTGATCAGGTAGGGTGACAGACCGAGGACTCTTGTACATTAGGTGGTTATGGTTTTGGGATATTATATATACCTCATGCGTGAGGATGATGTTTTGACCGCGGGGGCGGTGTGGCACCATAAACTTGTCTTCGTGTATGGTCTTCAACTCCCAAGTGTTGCTAACATCTTCTTTTGCTTCATTTGGACTTCTTCTTCTGGATTAAGATGTTAGTAACACAAACCGACTCTAAGACACTAAAAAGATGCTAAACTATCCTAATTGATAGTGATTTCATCACCTATCAGGCACTTAAAGCACTTGTGTCGGATGGGTTCCAACCGATTTTCTTCCAGAAGTTGTGGTCCTTAGTGGGCGACTCTTTCGTGAGTTTTGCCAACAATTTTTGACACGGGTATTCTCCTGCAACAAGCAAATGATACTTTGTTTGTTTTAATTGGGAAGGTTGAAAACCCCGAAGATATTCAACAATTTAGGCCTATTAGCTTCTGTAATGTTTGTTATAAAAAAAGTTACCAAAGTGCTTGGTAGTCGACTTAGAAGTGTGATGGATGTGATTGTTATCCCTATGCAAAACTCGTTTATTCTTGGACGTCTAACCTCGGACAATGCGGTGCTTGCACAAAATTCTATTTATACCATGCGAAAGAAGAAAGGTAGAAACGGTTGGATGATCCTTAGTTTGGATCTGGAATCGATTACATTGGGAGTTTGTTATAGATACTCTCAAAGAGCTTGGACTCTCCTATAGGTTGATTGATTGGGTGCACTGTTGTATCTCCCCAGGTAGTATGAGTATTTTAAGGAATGGTGAGAGACGCAACTTGTTTCCTATGACCCGAGGACTGTGTCAGGGAGATCCGATTTTCCCATAATTATTTGTTCTATGCCTTAAGCGTCTAGGACATATGATAGACAATGCGCTTAGATGTTCAGAAAGGAAGCCCATGGGATTGTGTAGAGGAGGCCCTGCTCTTTGCGGATGACATCTTGTTGTTTGTGGAAGCTTATGTGTCCCAAAATAATTTGATTAAACGTATTCCTTAGGCCTTTTGCGGTGCCTTTGGGCAACGGGTTTCTCTGGCTAAATCTCCTCATTTTGTCTCAGATAATGTTAGTGGAGAACTCGAATGCCATCTTAGTGATGTTTGCGATTTTCCCTCTGCTAGACATCTTGGTACGTACTTGGGTATGCCTTTGCTACATGATACTGTGGTGAGGAGAACTTCTCTCAAGTTGTTACAAAAGTGTCATCTAGGTTAGCAGGTTGGAAGGCCCAATCGCTTAGTCTTGTTGGTCGTACTACCTTGGTTAGATTTGTTTTGACTGTTGTTCCCCTCTATTACATGCATATTATTCTTCTCCCAAAAATAATGTGTGAAGAGTTGGACCGGTGATCTAAAAATTTTCTTTGGGGAGGTGATGGAGTGAATTGTAAGGTCCACCTACTCGGCTGAAAGAAGGTGTGTCAGGCGATTAAGTTAGGAGGGCTTGGTTTGAGGCCCGATGATGATTCTAACTTAGCTATGATTAGAAAACTCGAATGGAGATTATTTGAGTGTAAAAATCAGCTTTGGTCTTACATCATACAAGCGAAGTATTGGGTTGGGGAGAGCACTTGGCCGAGTTGCCTGCCCTATAAGCTGGGTGGATCGTTTATTTGGAAGGGTCTTGTTCATGGATATTGCAAGGTCATTTCTGTTAATCTGGGTTGGAGTGTGTTAAATGGACGATCCGTTCTCCTCTGGAAAGATTAATGGTCAAGATCTAACTCTCTAGTTCCATTATGCCCTATACATCTTACTAAGATGGATATGATTTTGCATGTTAGTGATGTTTTAAATTTGAATGTGGGTGGGGCTAGAACTACCTCAGCAAAGTGCTCTCAAACACTAGTTTCTTACGCATCTCAGTTGTGATTATTAATGAAGACATCAATAAAGAAGGAATCATTAGATGGATGGGAGATTCCAAAGGTCAGTTTTCGGTTGATTCTGCCTATAGATTTATTCGGGGCCAATGTAGTGTTGTTGGGGTACGACAGGGCCTCTTCAAACAAATATGGTTCCTTAGGGTTCTAGAAAGAGTTCAATTCTTTGGATGACTTGTGGGATGAAATGTTGTTTTGAAAAATAAGACGCGGTATGAAAGTCACCTTGCGGATTCTCCCTCTAGTGTTGCTTGCCCTTTTGAGATTGAGTCTCTCATTCACTTACTTAGAGGTTGTAGGCATGCACGTTGTATCTCGGATGCCATGGTGCCCCCGAACACTTGACGTCATTCTTTGTACTGGAATGGGATTACTAGTATTTTTCTAACCTGAGTATCGAACAAGTTGAGGGTACATATATGCGTTGGAATGTGCTATTCATGCTTACCTTATGGTGGCTATGGAAGTGGAAGAACGAGAGGATTTTTAATGGCACCGATGGCGATGGCAGCAAAGTGAGCTTTATCTCACCATGTTATAGGGAGGTGATGGAGGCCTTCGAGAGAACGATACGCCCCCTAATCTTGTTTGGAAGGAGGAACGCCTTGTGAAGTGGACTAAACTGCCAAATGGATGGATGAAACTCAATAGTGATGGGGATTCTAGAGGTGATCGAGGAAGGTCGGGCAACAACGGGAGGAGTGTTACTGTAGCAACCAATGGTTAAAAAGGGTGGTTGCTAATATAGGGATCGGATGCGCCAACTACGGAGCTTTGGGGGCTATTACATGGCCTTCAACTTGCATGGAGTGAAGGTTACCGATACGTAGAGGCTGAGGTAGACTCCAGTTAGTGTCGGACTTCATTAATAAATGGGTGAATGCTTCTCACCCACTTTCTAGCATGGGAACTTGTTGCCAAGTCTTCTTTATACGAGAGTGGAATATCATTCTTGGTCATGTTTTCCGGGAAGGCAATACGGTGGTGAACTCGCTTGCTAATTTTGCCTTTTCTCTTGACATTAGGGTGCATGTTCTAGACTTGCCCCCGTTATGTTCCATATCTCTTATTTCGAATGATGTTAGGGGTGTTTGTTTCTCCATTTGACTCGGTAGTAATTTTTTTTTTATATAATTTTATCTTTGCGCCTTCACGCGGAGAGTTCCGCTATCTTTTACCAAAAAAAATTGTGTTAATGGTGGATAAAATTATTTAAATATGTATCGTGGCATGTGTCATATAACTATTGGTTGAAACCAGAAGATGAATTTTTTTTTTCATTTTTATATTCTATCCTAGTTGACACTAAGACTAAGGTTAATATCTACCAATATAGATTCTCTAGATGGGGGAGGGTTCCTTACCCTGCCCCATACATCCATAACATATGGTCTTTGCTTAACTCACACCCTAATCCAAAATACAACCTCCTTGAGTCTGCTCGTGTATCCGCCATCATTTCTGCAATTTACTTCGTCTGGAAAGCCCGTAACAACCTTGTCTACAAAAGGTCTTCACTAGAGCCATGGATAGTGCGGGCGATGCAATAAGAGCCACCAAGCTTCACCTCTCTCACCACTAAAAAGATCACTTTTCTCATTCCCTTGCAACTTCTAGAATGCTTGAGATATCTCTAGTCTAAGTAGAAGTTATACCTTCTCTTCTTTACCTCTGTATGTTGCTTGTTTTGATCCTTTCCTCGTCACATGTATATCCCTCTTTCTTAATACAAGTAATTTGTCCAAAAAAAAAATATAGATACTCTATGACTAACGAAACGAAACTATTTAAAATCAAATCGTCCAGTTACAAATTCTCTTCTTGTCAAAGTTTTTAACATAATTTCCACATAAAATCATAAATCTTCTCATTAAATCATATACTCAACAACACAACAACCCTAGGAGGTAGGAACGTGAAGGGTTCATTAGGTTAATAGCTAGGTTTTCATTAATGGTATAAATAAAGTAGGAATAATAGAAAAAGTATTTTGTTGATTAGTCTCTATGACGTACACATTCTAGTGATAGAACAATGGACAACCCTAGGAAGTAGGAAGACAATGAATCCTAGTGTAAGTTTGGAAGGAAGCCATAGGTTTGCAGCAAGACAAGAAGGACGAGTAAGAAAATGGTTGGAATGCTTAGCTAGCGACATGTGCAATCTTGCAAATGGGATGAGAGGCACCGTTTGGGACAAGGCATTTAAGCATCCAACGTGAGAAGGGTAATGCAATATTAAATATGATGAGTGGTCCTCTTGATATGATCGAACATGCTTGCTACCACCACACTACCCTTTTCATTCATCAACATGTACAATGATAGTGCACGGTTGATTAAATGCATGCCAAACAACTATTAAGACTTACTCAAAATCAACTTAGACAAAAGATTGTTATCTAGTTTATTTATCAATTAGTATTTGTTTAGCCATAAAATTAGGGCTGGACATGTTAGATTCGGTTTACCTGAACCGAACCAAACCGAGTAATTTTGGTCCAGATTGAACCTAAACCGATAATTCAGGTTCGGTCTTAGGTCCTTATTTTTTAAAATATTGGTTTCGGTTAAAAACCGTAAAACTGACGGTTTAACCAAAAACTGAATTTTATTTTTTATTAAAAAAAGCGGCTTTGAAGAGTTAAATGAATTTCAATTTTATAGGTTTTCATATTTGTTATTTTATCGAGCTTTGGATATTTCATATTTGTTAGTTTATCGGGATTTGTAACTTTATTTTTTAGATCCATTTAGGTCAAAAACCTAAACCGAACCGAAACCGACCCAATAGGTTCGGTTCTAGGTTCCGATATTTCAAGTTTTCGGTTTTAGATCCAAACAAAAACCGAACCTACTTTTATAGGTTGGGTTTTCGGTCCAAAATTTCAGGAAAATTGGTTTTAGGTTCAATTCAATATATAGCGGTTCGGTTCGATTTTGGACCTATACTCACCACTTATCAAAATAGACTATTATCAAATAGTATTTACTGACACATATGGCTTGAATGTCACACTTTATAGAGTCGAGTCAGGAGTCGAGTGTAATCAAGCTCATATTTGATATGGAATCTCGTTGCCCACTCCTCGAGTTTAGGGGTCATGCTTTAGTGATCATCATAGGCGATTATCTAAAGCCCTAGGTAGCTAATCGAGGATAAATAATAGGATGGTGATATTTATTTTTAGATAGAAGATCTTAGTTCTGAAATAAACACATTTCACATGGGATAGTGTATTTGTTTGTCAATTCCTGCCAAAATAAGTATCAATGGTGGTCACGGGTTAGGAAATTAATAGAGATGGTGATTTAGGCTTCTCACAAGACTTCACACTTTTTTGAACTTCTATAGCAGAATAGCATTTGTGGATTAAAATAATGCAAACTATTAAAATAATCAGATCTTTAAAAATTATCGAAAATAAAACGACTTAAACCCTCGTAACAATCCATTTAAGATGATGTGGTAGCACTCTTGTTTATGTTCAACTAGGCGATTGAGCAATGACTACCTTAATCGTTCTCCGGAAATAGCTATACAACACCATAGAGGTGCTTTGTTGGGTTGGTTGGTTTGCAAATTTCTCAAACCAGGCTGAGTTGATAGATTCTTGTCTTGTCTGTAATATTCCATTGACATATATGCTTTCATACAATGGGAGCAAAACTTATATGAGCACTTGACCTGATCATTAAGGTAGATGGCATATGCTTGCAAGTTGCAGCATATTGAGCAAGACCCCCAGACTTTTTTGCTTTGTTTGCCAATCGCTAAGAACAACTTCAAAGAAGTATTAACATCTATACTTGAAACAACCTTCATGCCAAAAGGTCATAATAACATCCTCGGAAAACACCCGTAAGTTGTTGTCAAATATCTATTCCTTTATCGAAATGTAATCAGTAAAAATAAAGCTCAATAAGTTCTAATGTTTTTGGTATACAAGTATATCGATATCACATTGATGTCTTGATATACTCCTAATACTCTTTTTTTTTTATATACTTTTTTAATAGTACTATTAGGTATTTTTTTATTGTGCTCTCTCTCTTCTATTCTTCTTATCCAAAACAAAGATATCATATATTAATTTTATATTTATATCTTGATATATCATGTTCATCTTCATATACCTATTTCTTGATATCTAAATATGAGTATAAACAAGCCCTAAGAGAACTTAACAATTGCCCCTCTAGCAAACTATTGTTGGAAGAACATACAATAAACATCACAAAAAAGAAAATTGACTCGATGAGAAAAAAGCAATTGTTAGATATAACCGATTCGAACAAAAAAAAATGAAAGAGGAGTTATAAGGTCTAAAGCGTTACCTTAAGATTAAGCCTCTTAAGGGAGACTAAGAGGGCAGTGGAGGTAATCAACATGATTTGTAGAGTGTCAATAATATAACAAGTGTTTCCCGATTAAAGGATCTCTATCTATAATCGAATATGTGCAAAAAATCAAAGCTTCCGTTGATCTACTGTCATCTCAAGGCACCATTTTTAACTGAAGATCTCATGGACTATGTCCTGTGAGGTCTTGACAAAGCCTGTACACCAATTTTTGGTGTCGTCAATGCTACAACTATGGGGAAGTGTTAGAATATGGGAATAATATATTGAGTTTATCCCTTATTTGTAAGTTCATTGTTTTGTCCCTTTATATTTATCTCGGTACACAAATCTCTACAAGGTATTAGAGTCTACGTTCCTTAAACACAATTTTGTCTAAACAAGCCCTAAATCACAAACCCCAGTTGCGTCGTCAACACCGCACCGGTGGCGGTGGATATCACCCCAACCTACTGGACTTGATGTACATCAAGTTCTCATTTCATCCCTTCGTATTACTCCCTAGGACGCTAATCTACCTACATCCTAGACCCAAAACCTACCCTAGGACACTAATCTACATGTATCTTAGATCCAAAACATACCCTAGTACACTATTCTACTTGTGTTCTAGGGCACGAAACCCACCCTAGGACGCTAATTTATCCGCGTCCTAGGGCCCAAAACCTACCTTAGGACACTAATCAACTTGCGTCCAAGATCCCAAAATCTATCGTAGGACGCTAATCAAACTGCGTCCTAGGGTCCAAAGCCTATCCTAGATGTTAATCACCTTGCGTTCTAGGGTCCAAAACCTACCCTAGAGCGCTAATCAATCTACGTTCTAGGTTACAAAACCTACCTGGGACGCTAATCAACATGCGTCCTAGGGCCCAAAACCTACCATAGGATGCTAATCAACCTGCGTCCTAGAGCCTAAAACCTCCCTAAGGCGCTAATCTACATGTGCCCTAGGACCTAAAACCCACCGTGAGACGTTTATCTACCTACGTCCTAGGGCCTAACCTAGACGCTAATCTACATGCGTCTTAGGGCCCAACCTACCGGCATTATATCAATGCCAACATAACAAAGACCAATGAAGGGAGGTCCATCAAGTCCTTCCAACATATGTTCACTCCACCGACAATTTTTACGCTCAAGACTCAAGTGCAAGTAATGAGGAGCATCAAGTTTCATTCAAGCTTGGATTTGTTGAAACACAACTCTAACTTGCGGGGAGTGTTATAGGCTTATATCTTGACGGGAGTATGTGTTAGAATATGAGCTTAATATATTGGACTTTTCATTTATTTTTTAGTTTCCCGTTTTTCTCCTTTATATTTGTCTATATAAAGAATATTTTTCAATGAAATAAACAAACTCTCGATTCACAAATCTCTACACAATCCAATATTTTACTTGTCAACTAAAGACCAAGTTGTTTACATACTCACAAAACCTCTTTCATGTTCACGCTTTGAAGAACTATTATCCAAGCTTGAACGTCCACCTTGAGGGGAATGTCAATAATATAGCAAGTGTATATTCTATTGCTTAGATTAGAAAATTCGACCTTCTAATTGTAGTCTAACGGTAACCCTATCAAACAAACTCCTCTTAAAATCCAATAAAAATAAATGTTACAAAGAATAGACATCACAAAAATGTCCGGACATCAACAGTATGCAATTAGCCTATGACATCACAAACGGGCCCTTAGGGCCCGTTTGGAAGCTCTAGGAATCATTTCCGGTAACGGAATGATTCCGAATCAATCAAAAAATACGTTTGGTTAAAGGTCTTTTATCACATGAAAGTAATTCCATCATTTTCATTTCCATTCCTAACCCTTATCCAATTCCATTCCGTTTCCATTCCACCGCTCCAACCAAACGGGCACTAATTGTAGTCTAACGGGAAATACCTTGTGATAATCTCCATCCCTGTAATAACCGGCCAACCGAACACGCCCTTATCAAACCTTGTTATTGTGATCATGTGGGGAAGAATTTGTCCAACTCTTACAAGTGCAGTCACATTATCAAGTTCATGGTTGAAGCCGCAAGAAAAGCAAATGATATAAAAATTAAGGGTAAAATGTAAACTCAAAAATACGGTGAATAGATATATAAAAATATAGAATTGAACAAATTTAAATAACAATTCACGAGACTTTGTAAGTAGTAATGCTATAAAGCATCCCAAAATGGGAATAGAGTGTTATTTTCAAAGAGTTCAAGTTATAACGTAAGTTTACATACTTATATATGCCGTTAAAATAGGTAATGAAGAGACAGGGACAGTTGTAAGTTTTTTAGTTCATTTCAGTTGATAAAAGCGACAGATCTCATCGTTCTCAATTTCACTTTTTTTTCTTTGTTTCATTTCCATTTTACAAATATTTTTTCTAAAATTATCAAAAATAATACAAATTATTTACATTAAACCCAAAAGAACATCAACTTGAAAATTATAAAAAACGATACAAACTATAAACGTATTATACCAAAATTAATACGTATTACTTTTTGGGTAAAAATCCTAGCCCCGATGATGGCGTTACAACCGATTTCTTACAAGTCATCAAAATTGGAATTAATTGTGTGATGTGAATTTATTTATTTTAAATAAATTATATCATTTAATATGTTACAAATTTAGATTATGTTTTTAAACAAATATTATTTCATAAATAATAACTTTGTAGGAAATAAATTTTCTTAAAAGTTTTTTGTAAAAGTTTTTACAAAAATATATTTTTAAAATTTTTGAAAACTTTTTTTGGGAATTTATTTTGTATATTTTAACTATCTTTTAATAATTTTGTTTAACATAATCGGAAAAAAATCTTAGGGATTAAGTTAAAAGATAGATTTTTTTCCTTTCAAAATTTTAAAAATTCAGTATATACAAATTTTAAAAATAAATATAATTATAAAAATTCAAAAAAAATTCCAATTTTTTTTTTCCAGAAATATCAAGTCTTTTTAATTATTAATAATAATTTATTTAAATTTTTAGCATATTAAATGATAATAATTTAATTTTTAATAAATAATATCCACATCCTAAACCTCATCCAAATTTTTTGATGACATGTAATGAATATATTTTTACGTCATCTCCGGACCTAAGACTTTTGCCGGAAAAATAAGACGTATCATTGATAAATAAATTGATAGTTTGTAGCTTCTAGTAATTTTAAACTTTGGTATTATTTTGAATTCAATATAGATAATTTGCATTATTTTGAGTTATTTTTCAGTTTTTTTATCTCCATGTTTTCATTTCAATTACATTAGAAATCAGATTTATTTATCAAAACTCAAAAAGTCCGACGTTATATCCTCAAAAATCTATTATTTTGAAGTTTTCATTTGGCCTATGATATATTTATTTTTTTTTATCATATTTATTTTAGAACTTTACATTTAATTTCCGGTCATTTATCTTTATAAATTTTAATCAACCGTCTTATTTTTGGGTTTTAATTAATGCTTATTCAATAGAAAGTCAAAATTGATCAGTTGCGGAAAGTAACTTATTTTCCCACGGATTTACCACTTTACTCTATTAGAATATATTTACTTAATGAGATTATATTATTAGCCTACTTAATTGAACAATAATACTAAAAGGCCTAGTTAGTGATATTTACAAAAAATTAATGTATATTTGTATATACTATTATTATTAGTCTTTTATATGATATATATATATACATATAACGTGAGAACATGAGAACAATCGTACACCGTTGGATGCTGAGTATTAAGGGTTGAGATTTAGAGTAAATATCATAATTACTAATAACTACGAATAATATTAATAATTAGGAATCCAATAATAACTACGAATAATCCACTCAACCAACAATAATTACGAATAATGCATTAAACGATATGACACATTCGTAACAAAACTAATAATAATTACGAATCTGTTCTCATGTTCCCACGGTAGGGGTGTTCTCGTAAGATCTCTACTATATATATATATATATATATATATATATAACTTTATTACATATATTACACGTTATTCCATGAATCCAAGCATTTGGAAAGAATTATTATCAATAAACAAATGTCCAATAGTCAATTATTCTATTGTTTTTTCCTAGTCTATTTTTTTTTGGTAATGGTTTCCTAGTCTTTTATTAGATAACCCCATGTCGTTTTTTTGTTCGAATTGGATACTTTGTGATTTATGGAGAAGAATGGATTTAAACTTAATATACTCGTAGATTTCAGTGTCTTTTCACCAATTTGACCTGAATATTGGTAACTATGGCATTGTTTGACAAGCATGAACCGAAAAACGGCATCTCCCAACAACTTCCTGAATATTAGGACAAACGTGATATCGAGGTTTTGTCTACTCGTTTGACAACCATGAACCGAAAACTCAAACAATCAAGGCTCGATGGTTCAACATATAATAGAGGTAATTAAATAAAATAATTATAATAAAATATACTTTAATAACAGTTCAAGTACATAAATGGTAGCGAAATGAAAATAATTTTGTCTACCCTTCTTTATGATATTTTATGTTGGTTGACTGATTCTAAGGTAAATTGACTATTTTTACGATATATCCTTGCGATCATCACGTGTTCTAAAAACAATTATTGCAATCAATTTTTGTAATCGTGTACTAAAACAAAGGGCGAATCGGCTAATTAACACCTTACAATAATAATTTTTAGTGTTTGTCCTCCTCACAAAAACTTTTGAGAACGGATTCCCTTTCCAACTAACTTTCATTCTCTCGTTAACTATATTAGTGGTGAGGACAACAACTTAATTTAATTTAATTTTTTTTTTATCAAGAAGGTAAGAAGAATGGTTACACCAAACATACTTGGTGTATTGAGTGACCGAAAATCAACAAACGGACAAACTATCATGCAAAAAGGAAAAAAATATCAAGAGAGAAACACAACAAGCACCATAAGCAAGTGACCGGAAAGGTCAAAAAGGACCAAACACAGTCGGAAAAAAAACCATGGGATAAGGCGAGGAACACTCAAGGTTGGCAAAACATGGAGATGACACGGGATAACTGAATTACTACGGCGTCTCGCCGCCGGGAAGCAGTATAGTAGAAACCTTTCTAAGGGACGTGACACCTCATGTAGAATTGTGGGTCCCACGACGTTCTCCCTCACCTTGATTAAGGATCTCCGGAGACCTCAAACATAACCACAATCAACACGATCCATAGGGGCATGTAACTACAACATCTTCCGGAACATTCATTTAGACCACATTTGAGAAATGTCTTCAAAAAGGAGAGTCATTCCAACATTTTCAGGATGGATGTATATTAACCAAACCTAATTTTCAATAGCTCGGAAGAATTTGTTTTCAAAGCCTATTTCTTCATTCTTATTCATAGTATTAATATAGAGTGATTTCATTGTCGTTCTTGTATCGACGGTTTTCAACCTTTATTCTTTGTCCATCCTTATCCTCGTGGTTTTATAATCCAAGTGGATAGTTTGTAGAAGATTAAAAATAATTGTTTGTTCATACATTCAAGGTATGATCAATTGATGATCATATTGTTCATAAAAAATGTAGCTTTCCCTATTTGTGTTGGGTCCAAAATGGACGCACAACATTGTTTACAAGTAATAACAAGTCATTTGAGGGAGGCCTAATTGTTTTCATAGAGAAGTTGACCACGGATTTACTAGTACAATTTTTGTTTTCACCAAGTTCAACAACTCATTAGATCCCTGATTCGTATTGGTCTTGACCAAATTCCTTGACATAGATTGGTGATATCCCTTCCTGTTATACAGTCCGTGCTTCAACTTCGGTTCATAATTTGCTTCATTCATCTCACATAGTTAGATAGGGAAGCATCACACTCAAAATTGTTCACATGAGCATAAGACACTCAAGGTTATTCAAGGAAGGCACCGATTAATCGAGATTGTTAAAAGAGTATATTCAATTACTCGATATTGATTAGGAAAAATTATTCGATACTGCATATCCACGTCTTCTCTCTTATATTCCTCTTGTTCTTCCCCTTAACTCAAAGGAGCCTCAAATAGTTCAAAGAAAATATTGGTTAGAGTCAAACTTTAACCCACAAGAAAAACTTACAACATCGAATACCGATTACCACTATCAATACAAAGAGTAATTAATATATTATTTCAAAATATATATGGACATAAAAATCTGAAGGCCCTCAAAATTTGGAAACCCAGCTCAATTCTTTTTTCTCTGCGAAAACAAATATTATGATATATGGACTATGAATCTATGATTGGTGTGCAATGGGTCTTTTCGTGTAAGTTTGCAATTTATTATGACACAAGAAACTGATATAAAATGTTATAGTCCAACATATTGCAAAATCCGCAAAACTGGGTTGCAAGTTTTGTGCTTCATAGAAGAGCTTTTTTAAAGTCTTTGGCGATTCAGAAGCTCATCCAAACAAACAACCTACCAGACTAGCTCAAAGAAAAAGAATGCAACATAGTTTCTAACAATCATACAATATTTGATACAGATAGACAGCTTACGGGTTTCCATCAAACTCAAGGCAAGATATCATCTTTATTAAGGTTTCTGAGGAGACTCATTGCAGGATTCTGAGCCAAAAACGGCGGCGATCTACCATAAACAACTGACGCAGCTCGGATCAAGATTGCAGCTGTCAAGCCCCAAATAAGGTATTTTTTGTTATCTGTTTCATAATCGAAGAAATGAATTAAGTACTTGCATCCCATCCACTCTCGTTCTTCAACTCTTCGGTTTTCATCCTGTATACATTTTACAATTATAATCAATCCCGGAATGATAAGAAGGTAGATTCCAATGTCAAATGCCAAATGTCAAAGTAAAGGTAGTAGTGAAGGAGGAGAAAAAGACCTTTATAAACATTTCCAAGGGTGCGTCGAATATTGAATCTACCTCCCCTACGTTCGGAACCGGCTTGAACGCTTCCTTGTTGGATAAAATGCCAATGACAGGGATCACCCTGAGAACATGCTGCAAAGATAATGATTTATTAGCAAGATAATGCATTATCACCTGCGATCCAAACACACCCAAGAGTAAATCAAAATCACGACACAAGAGCTAAGTGAATGCCGAATGTTTAACTATCCTTGGCCAAAAGATTCACTAGCAACCAGCAGAGATAACACACAGCCAAATCTAAAAATATCCCTATGCGACGATTTGGCCTAACATAATTAGACTCCTATATACTGTGTATGTTGTCACTGACTATTACTTACGTAGTAAATGCTTAAAAATGACTTCACTTGTGGTGCAAAAAAATCTGTAGGAAGGACGGGACAGATTTGTGCAGCCACAGCCATTAGCATTGCAAAAACACAAGTTGTTAGTAACTGTCTTTCAGCAGAAAGATACACAGCTCCTGCGAGCATCACATACAGAAGTCTTATCTGATGAAAAGGATATTGAGGAATGCAACAACTATGGTAAACCCAACACCTCAAACTATCAGTTTGCCTGTAATGACTGCAATAAATCATGTCAATCAATTCACCTCAAGATAATGGAAAATCTGAACCCAAAACTAATTTACTAGATAGTGCTAATTGGATAGCGGAACACAAGACATATATGGATATACATTGCAGCAACACCAACTAAATCAAGTGCCTCTAAAAATTAAGAGGTTACCAGGTCAATAGGATCAAGCAATTATTTTTTCCTGAGAAATGACAACAGGGGGCTATTATGAAGCAATGTACATTATCCAAATTCTGACTATTCATTAACTTAATTTCCTATTGTCAATAACCTGAAAAACACAAAAACATCTTATATAGTCAAAGCCTGACAAAAGATGTCAACTGGGACATGTTTTTTCTGAGAAAATGAGAAATGACAATAGAGGGCTATTGTGCTATGAACCCTAGCCAAATTGCAAGACTAATCAATTCTTTTTGACTGAGAATTGAATACAAAAGGTTGAGAAATGGTCCGTGTTCAAATTCTGACCAGCAAGTTTCCTACTGGTAATAAGCCAAAACACAAACAAACAAAGCATCATTCTGTAGCATAATCAGACAACTGAAGTAGCAAACATGAGTAGCAGTCGATCTTATAACCATTATGTGCAACTATTAAGGATTTTGATCTCCATCAATTGTGCTATGAACCCTAGCCAAATTGTACACCAAAATTTGTATCAACAAAAAACTTCTTTTCCCAATAAAATGATCGTAGATTAGATGATTACCTTGGACAAGAATGGCTCAAGAAAAGTTACAACATTAACAAGAGCAGGATCTAATCCAATTTCCTCATGAGCTTCTCTTTTAGCCGTTTCAGCTTCATCCTTATCCCCTTCGTCCATCTTCCCACCAGGCAACGCTACTTCCCCTGCAAAAAAACACAAGAAACCACATCAGTAACAAAATTGGCAGTGAAACAGACAAAAACACACACATTATCGAAATCTGGTTCAATCCAGACCCGACCGGAGTGAGTAGAGAGTCTGGAAGACCGTTTGGTGAGGATGACCCGAAGTTCGCCGTTATCCCCTTCAAAGAGGCAGACGAGAACGGCAGCTTTCTTGGGTTTGAAGGAGCTTCCATTGTTCCTCTCCACCTGCTTAAGGGTTTGCACAATTGGGGTTGAAGATTCGGCGAAACCCACCTGAGAAACGACCTTGTTAGATCGATCTTCGATTTCTTTGGACTTCTCATCGTCATCGTCGTCTGGAGTTAGAGAGGGCGGTGGCTTGTAAAGGCTGAGCTGCTGGGCTAAAGCTGTAAGTCTCTGGGAAGTCTTGGAGGAATCCATGGGAATAAAGAAAAAAGGATGAAGAGGTAGCACTCAGTAGAAGTAGAAGAAAACGGGCTTCAGATTTGGAGTTCTTAAAACTAGGTGGTTAGGTAAATTACAGGTATTAAAATATGGAGAATAAATGCGAGTTTTTTTCCCTAGACAAATAAAAAATTAAGTAGATTATGCCCCGTTCGGCCTGATGAATCGACTGAATTAGTTTAGTGGTGCTTTTTGGTGTTCAGGCATACAACTGAATCGGTTGAATGGATTGAATCATTTATTCCACATCTTGTCGTTGAATCGAATGAATTGATATTAAACGTAGCATAGTTCTTCTCCTTCACTTCTCATATCCTAGTTTCTGCCCCTCTCCCGAAGCCGTCGCCGTCGTCTCCTACATCCTTCGTGACTAGCAAACACTGTTGGGGGTGGAGCAAGGTGCAACTCACAAGAACGGGAGTTACTGTAGAAGAAACCGCAAGGACGGCGGAGCAAGGTGCAGGGGCGGCTTGCCGCGGGGGCGGGGATGTGCAGCCGCGGGGCGGATTCGTGACTAGTAAACACTGTTGTGGTTTCTTTCGACAAAAACTTCTCAACAAGGGATCCAAAGTTCGAACCTTTGATCCTACCACGTCAAGACTCAACCTAAAGAGCAACAACACATGAACAACGGGGATGCCAACCAGTATCAAGGTTCAAACTTGATTCTTGGAGAAGAAGAAAAGGAAGAACGAAAAGACGAAAAACGAAACAGAAGGATGGGCATGCAACCACTACATGAACGTGATGAAGAACAAGGGAGGAAGAACTTACACATTCAGCAAGAATACAGGAAGCAAGGCTGCAACACTCTAGGGTTGAAGAAATCGTTAGAAAGAAATGGGAAAAAGAAGAAAAGACGGGAATATATAAAAAAAAGGGGCAAGAAAGATAGAAGGAAAGGCGTTCCAGGGTTATGAAGAAGATAAGGAAGCTGACCCATAAGATAAAAGATTGAATATTCTATCTATGGAAAGATGATAAAACGAACGAAAACAGATCGGGTGCGATCTGTGGCAAATCCGCAGGGGCGGATTGCCTATGCCGCAGGGGCGGCCTCTTGTCACGGCGGGGGCGGTGACAGACACCTTTTCTGTTGGGGCGGCCTTCTTCACCGCGGGGGCGGTGAAGGTAGAAACTAGGGTCTTACATCAGATCCCCTAAAAAGAAGTTTCGTCCCAAAACTTGCAACAACCCGAAAGATCACATAACAGCAACACGGAAACGCGGAACACAACTCATATATTCCCACTCGGGGAACGTAACTCAAAATGTTACAAAAGCGTACGCAACTCAACAAAAGAAAAACCGAAACACACAACTATGCTAAAGGTGCATCGAGCTCAGCGTAAAACTCCGGATAGTTCCTCTGGATATTATCCTCTATCTCCCAAGTTGCCTCATCAGCTCCTCGCATCGACCATTGAATCTTCATCATCGGTATGTCCTTCGAACGCAAGCATCTCGTACTACGCTCTAAGACAGCTACCGGATGCTCAACGAACGTATGGTATGGCTCGACCACTAGGTCCTCATGACAGACGATGTGTCTCGGGTCCGGTATGTGACGAGGCTATAAACCTATGGTCGTCGTTGTCTTTTAGCTTTAGTCAAAGTAGATTACCTAACGTTACACTTAACCGGATTGTATAGTGTAAGTAAGGGTCGAACCCAAGAGAGTTTAGTCGAGTTTTAATTATATTCAATTACCGAATTGTAACCAATAGGGGGGGAGGGTTGGATTGTAACAAAACAAGACAAAAGCAAATAGAAATCAAGCAAAGATGGTGATAATAGATGTGGAATGAAGAGCTACACTAGGTTGGATCTTAGCATGCACACTACTTGGTTGGTTCTTTTTATAAGTTATTCACCAAAGTCTCATCTTGATCTTAGATATGTGTTGAGCTAACCAGCATCAACACAACCGTTAATCTTTCTTTATAGTTATATTTCTTTCTTTTAAGTAATTACAACCAACTTTTACCTAAAGGTTTACTACTAGATTAAGGACCCGAACCTGAAACCGATTAATCCTAGTACATGCATTAGACACTTAAGGTGATCAATCTAAGTGATAAGAGACATGCAAACATAAGTTAAAGCTCAAGGAAATATAACACAATTGGATTGAATAAAACTTATATTATAAAAGACTTACAACCAAATAGCAATGCAACTTCAATCAACCCAATGTAGCTAAGGAAGCTAGAAACTCATTACAAAATGACACTTCGGAAAATAGAGCTTTTTGGGAAAAATGTGGATGATTCTAGCAATCAGCCAATGACTCTATTTATACTACAAATTGCATTAAAAGGGAGTAAATGAGCTATCTAAATAGCTACGTTAAATGTCATAAAAGTGGTGCAAACGGCCGGAGTTAAGTCCTCTGGCGCTAAACCGCGGGGGCGGGTTTCAGAGCCGTAGGGGCGGTTTAGGCCAGAACGTTCGATCTTCTTCTTGGCCGTTGGGGCGGCCTGGCAATCCCGCAGGGGCGGGTCTTTAATGCTTCTTGAACGTCTGATTCTTCATCTTCGTGTCATTTCTGATGACGATCCGCAGGGGCGGCCCAGTGTCACCGTAGGGGAGGCGACACTGGCTCTTCGGCTTCACAGGTCCACAAACGGGGGCGCAGGCAAAGGCGCAGGGGCGCCGGCTTCGCTTCTTCAGGGTGAGTGTCGCCGGGGCGGCCAGAGGCGGCCGCAGGGGCGGTGACAAGCTGGTTCCGGGCGCTGGCGAAGGCGCAGGCTGTGTTGCCGAAGTGCAATGCCACCGTAGGGGCGGTGACACTGCTCCGCGGGGACAGTAGTGATGGGTTGATCCGGTCAAGATTGAGCAAATCGTGAAGTGGATTGAATGAGTTGATTCTTGAAGAATCCTCGATTGTAAAGGCTTGGATCGAAGATCCAAGGAAGAATTTTGAGAGGGAAGATGTGATGCCAAATCAAGGAAGAGGATTCTACCTTCAAGTAAACTTGATTACTTGAACATGTTTTACAAATGAGGTCAACCATTCTTTATATAGGAGATGTGGCCGAAAATGAAAGCTCGGAAATTAATTCCGGAATTAAAGGTCGGAATTAAATCCGAAATGAAAGGGCTAAACTTAAATGTCATAATTAAATATACGAAATGAAAAGTCTAAACTTAAATGTTGTAATTAAAGATCCGAAATGAAAGGTCTAAAAAATCAGACCAATAAGAAAATTTATGAGGGAATATTTCATAAGAAATATATTGATATCCTTAAAATCTTTTCATTTTTATTTACCAAATGATTAAATAATTTTCTATTCTAACTTTAACATATAAATATTCAAGTTTTAGCAAATAAATATATAATTGTTTTTACTATTAGTAAGTACTCACTAAATCAACAAATGTATAAATTATAATAATATTAGCGTTACATCTTCTTTGATCTCTAAAGATCATATTTAAAATCACCTAAGATTTTAATAAAAATTTGAACTTTTAAAAGTCTTCTATTATAACATTTACATTTCAATTTGAATTTTTTATTTTTCATTTTACAACTTTAATCTCATTTTATCATCTTTTAAAATAGTTAACTAATATTAACTTATTTTTACACTTTTATATTTTGTAATAGACGAAAAATTTAGGATATATTATCATCTAAATTAGTCTATTTTTATCGGTTATCTAAAATCACAATTAATTTAATAATAGTTTTTTTAATTTTATTTTCTCTTCGAATTAATTAATTAATTTAAAACCATTACAATACATCAAAAGTATTTTTTTATAAATTATAAATTATAAAATTTTATTTTATATTTACCTATAAAACATTAAAATTATAACTATGTCTTGGCACGGGGAACTATACTAGTTGAGATTAATTGAGAGCTCACCATTACAAAATCCTAACTCCACAACGCGCCACGTCTGAAAAGATCTATACTGTTTTTGTAATTACTAGTTTATAGCCCGTGCCTTACACACGTATTTTTTAAAAAATTTTTTGAAAGTTTTGTATGTTTATGATATAAACAAAATACTACTTTATATATAAAATTGGTTCGGTACAAGGACACAAACTATTATCTTTATTATTTGTAATAACATGGATATAATATAATAAAAACCGGGAATCATCACACAAAAATCTTATCCTTTATTTCATTGCTTATATTTTATTTTGATAAAAATAAGATTTTATAAGAAATTGTCTCTAAAAATTCAGATTATATTTGAAAAATTCTTATATAAGTAACACCAACTTATAAAATACATATCGCCAAATTAACTCACATTTCTTGTATTTATTAGTATTTGGTGATATGTTATATCATTTTACATAACATGTGTTTCAATTAAATGAAATATATCTTGTAAGTGGTTTAATTAATATTTTTTTAAAAGGTTAATTGTTAAAAAAAACGTATTATAAATAATGTGTTTTTTAAAAAATAATTTTTATTAAAATAATCGTAATTGTAAGAATAACCACCATAATAACATATATTTCGGACCTCAACAAAATAAAAATATAAAAAGTATATTTTTAAATAAATAGAACTTTTAGTAACAATAAATTAATTCATATATAAAACTGGTCAATAATTTGATAGGTTTATTAAACAACTAGTTTAATGCCCGCACCTTGTGCGGGCTTGACTTAAAACGTAAAATTTTTTACATCATCTAAAAAAAAATTGTGTGAAAATACGTATGCTTTTGAAGAAACAATAATTTTAAATTAAAAATAAAAAAATAATTTTAAATTAAAAATAAGAAAAGAAAAAAATTATATATATATACTCAAAATTACAAAAATAATTAAAAAAAATTTTCAAAAATTTAAAATAAGAAAACAAAATATGATATATAAAATTTGAAATTATAAAAAAATATTCAAAAATTAATTTTCAAAATTAAAATGTGCCTATATTATTTTTTGAAAATTATATGAACAAAATCTAGATATTTTTTTTATTATGTTTTTTATATAAATTTATTTTTTGTTTTAATTAATATTTGATTAAAATTGATGTGGCATGATAATTTATTAGAATAAAGATGATTAAGATGATTTGGCATGCTGATTGTTTATTAGTTTTAATGTTTTTTTTTGTTACGAAAGATATTATGGCAAATCAGTACATATTTGAGAAAATTGGTGTAGAAGGGCTCTTTTTGTATCCATGATACAAAATAGGCCCCTCTATTTTTGTTTCAAAAAATAAAGCTAAAAGAAATTATAAATCATGGATAATAAGATAGTTAGTTAAGGGCAAATTAGTAATGTAACATAATAACTACCTAAAAGTTAAAGATATATTAAATTAAAAAAAAAGGCAACAGCATGATACACCAATTTGTTAAAGATATATTAAATCCATAAAAAAAGGCAACAACATGATACGGTATCTTCGCAACCTCCATCTTCAACGGAACCTCCATTGGATCGTGAGATTCTCCATTCGCAACCTCCATCTTCAACGGAACCTCCATTGGATCGTGAGATTCTCCATTCGCAACCTCCATCTTCAAATCGTGAACTTCGACCGTCTTCAACCTCTTGTTTGATCTATTCTTTGTGTAACAACAATCAATTCTTGTAAGTATTCCAAATTCTCTCAACAATATACCATTTTAATGGCTTCGATTTTGGTCCAAACCGAAAATAGTTGATGAACGTTTTCCCTAAAATCCATACTCAAAACCGCCATTGTTGATCTTTAACTACATGGCCTTAATTTTGAAATTATCAATTTCTGTGAAATTTATGTATTCGAATCAACAGTGATGAAAGATTATGTACATAATTTTAAGCAGATACATAAAAATCAACGCCACATAAATTTAACAACTACATAATATTTAGCAGATACATAAATTATGTTCGTCACCTTCGTCATTACTGACACATAAATTTAACAACTACATAATATTAGCAAATACATAAATTATGTTCGTCACCTTCATCATTACTGACACTCAACACATAAAAATCAACGCCACATAAATTTAACAACTACATAATATTAGCAGATACATAAATTATGTTCGTCACCTTCGTCATTACTGACACATAAATTTAACAACTACATAATATTAGCAGATACATAAATTATGTTCGTCACCTTCATCATTACTGACACATAAATTTAACAACTACATAATATTAGCAGATACATAAATTATGTTCGTCACCTTCATCATTATTGACACTCAGCACATAAAAATCAACGCCACATAAATTTAACAACTACATAATATTAGCAGATACATAAATTATGTTCGTCACCTTCGTCATTACTGACACATAAATTTAACAACCACATAATATTAGCAGATACATAAATTATGTTCGTCACCTTCATCATTACTGAGATACATAATTTATGTATCTGCTAATATTATGTAGTTGTTAAATTTATGTAGGGGACCACGTTTACAAGGAAAGTATATTTGATATCCTAACAACATCCTAATTTGTAGGGGACCACGTTTACAAGGAACGTGTATTTGATATCCTAACAACGTCCTAATTTGTAGGGGACCACATTAAATAACCATATTTATTTAAAAAATTGCCACATCATATTAATTTGTAGGGGACCACATTAAATAACCATATTTATTTAAAAAATTGCCACATCATATTTTTTATTTCCAGCAGGGGTATCAATTTATTTGGGAATTAATCTTTATCATAAAATTACTAGGGGCCTACTTTATCTAAATTTTTACAAAAAAGACTAGTTAATCTACATTACTACATAATTAGCCTACTTCCCCTTTTATCTCTAAATATTTTGTGGCAATATTGTAAATAAATTAGAAAAAAGCTGATGTGGCTAGCCTTAATATGTGACATGTGGACGAAATGGGTTCTGCTTTAGTATGATATATAGATTCATGTTTTTAGTCTATGATAATATGAGCAATAAAAAGTATTAGAATCACTTTTAAAGAACTTTATTATATAATATCAGGAAAAAAAATTGTTTAGTATTTTTACATAAAAAAATAAAATTCGAGTTTGTTAGGATATTGGATTTGAATGATAATTGTTAAGATATTAATTAATCAATAATAATGTGTCGTGAATAAATAACGTGGGTAAGTTTAAGGATGTTGATGTACAAAATTGTCTCAAATGTAAGGGATATATGTAAGTTTGATGAGGTTGGTGTACAAAACTGTATCAAGTATAAGTTCACGGTAATATATAAATATATAGATATAGATTTAATAAGATTTGTTCTTCACCGTTAATAAAAAAGGAATTATATTGATTTATTAAGTAATTTTTGTTATGATAAGATCCGAATTCCATTTTCCAAAATTCATTCCCCTTTATACTCCTTATCCAAATTACACGTAATTACAGATTTATAGAAATGAAATTGATTTGGCAATTTATAGCATACATGCATGCTGTCATACATACATTTATTTAAAGAATAAAATATAAAGTGTTTATAGATCAAAATTCCACAAATCAAACCTTTAAAGGCTTGTAAATCTCTACATCGAAAAGAAATAACAACAAAAAAAAACACTTCAAATCCAACTTACCATTTTACATAACTATGAAGCAATCGTGTTTCATTCCTCTTCTCTTTGTGATTCTCTTCTCCGTCGCTTCAAATTGTAAGTCATCCCCTCTCTTAAACCCTATTTCTCAATTTGCTTTACTTAATCATAATCAAATGAATGAATGTATGGATTGGATTTCAGGTGAAGGCTGGCGTGACATTCCAGAACCAAAGAGATGCTTCTCCTATTCAGAGTGCTATGCAATGAAGAGCGATTGCGAGTACAAGTGCATGAAAGCGCTCAACCGTCACTCTCGATGCGAGAACGACCCCAACCTCGGCGTCGTCTGTTGCTGCTACCGTTCCCTATAAATCATCAGACAAGTTTATATGTAATCTATGATGATTAAGCAATCTCGATTACTTTTCTACCTTTTTCCTTCTTCGTCGTATCAATCTACCATCATATCTTCTCTTAAGATCACTTTGTTTCATGCTTAATCAAATCGAGATATGTATCACACAATGTTCAAGCCGTTTGGTAACGTAAGATTACGTAGGCGAAGAAATTTATTTAGATGAAGAATTAAGGAGAAAAAATTGTTTAAGAAGATGTGTATGAA
>BSUD01000001.1:143026691-143040631 GCA_033239045.1 Fagopyrum esculentum
CACACTCAAGCACAACCTAGCAAGGAATCACAACGATTCAATCAAAAACTCTCTTTTTGATTGAATGAAATGAATAAAACACAAACTTCGTAAGCAAAACTGCGAGTAACTCACAATATTGTGGAAATAATTAGCAAATCAATCTACCTATGAATCTCGACTTCTATGCCTATTTAGAGGCGAGATTCCTCTAGAATATAAAATAAAAGAGAATCCTAAAGATAGGATCAAAACCAAAAAGATACCTTCAGAATTTTTAGAGCTTTAAAGGTATTAAAATAACTAAAAGATAACTATGACTAATAAAATCTCAATTGGATCTTATAGATCTTGACAAACACAAATTTTGATTTGAATCTTGGGCGAGATTATTGTCACAGGTGAAAACTCCACCTTGAGTATATATTTGATTATGTGATGATGGAGGACTCAACACAAATGAACGGTTTTTATACTAACAAAATATCGATTGTATTTCTAGATTGCTTGGTTTGTTTTGGTATTTATCTAAATTGTATGCAGACCTTGGAGAGCATTTCAAGGGATAGATGGAGGCCTTGAAATCGGATACAAGGGACAAGCGCAGATATTGAAGATGTTCAACACGGAAGTCTTGAAACTCATTTCAAGGGATCAAAATTAAAGTCTGAAACGGTTGGAAGGATTTTGCAATTCAATCTCAACAAATTCAACCAAGGATCAAGAGAAGATCTTCCAAGGAGATTTTCCCAACTAGAAGATCTCGTCCAACAAGATTTGGCCCAACAAAAAGGATCTTGCAAAGCTCCTCAAAAACGTGCAAGACTTCTTCTCAACGGATATTAAAAGATCTCGAAGATCTTCAGCCAAAAATTCTCAACAAACCTGAAGATCTCGATGCTTGAATGACAAAGTTTTTCAACAACGTGAGAAGATTACGGAGAAGAAGAATCAACGTGCTTTAAGGAGATGGAGAAGATAAGGCAAATCTAGAATGGCTATCTCATCTCAACCAAGAAGAATTTTCTATGGAGAAGAAGAAACATCAACAATAGTCTTCTTCCCAAACGGCTAGAAGACTTCTCCATCGAAGACTATAAATGAACATGTTGATTGAAGAAGATTGATAACAAGTTTACACGGAAATATCTAAAGTCTTCAAGCGATCCAAAACATCTTCATTCGACCCAAGAAGTTTTTCTTCCTCTTTATTTATAAAAGCTTTATTCCTTAGAGAGAGAAAAACACGAGAGCTCCATTGGTACATCAAAAGAGTGATATACTCGAGTGTGTGTTACTTTGCGAAGTAACTAGGCTATTATAGCTAGGTTGAGAGTTGGAACTAGATCGTAGCGTTGACTACAGTGAGAGAAGAAGGGGATTTCTTCTAGGTTGTATCTAGGACTCTTTGAAGCTGATAATAGATAGTTAGATCCTACGGGTAAACCCTAGGACGGAGAGTAAGCTATATAGAGTCGAACTTTGTAAACATATCATCGTGTCGATCTTTTCAATTCTGCACCATATCCTGCTTTATTGTGACTAACTTTGTTTTGTAGGTTTACAAAGTCAAGGCCCTTGACATCACTTTCAAAGCCCTTGAAATCAAGTTGTGTCACAAAGAGCTCAGATCGACATCAAGGCCTTTGAAATCAATTTCAAAGCCTTGATATAGGTTTTTGCGAAAAGATCTCATACTCTATTCAACCCCCCTTCTAGAGTATTTATATCCTTTATATTCACCTTACGGTTCTTCAACAGGGCTGAGATTTCTTCACTAGTTCTCTTAAGTCTTGTTCTAGCAACTTTTCTTGCTTTTTTGACCATCTTTAATCTTGTAAGGTCCTTGCACATCAGACAACAATGTCACTAATGAAAACTTAGACATAAGTGGAGTCTCTTTAGGTGTACATGTTGTCAATAACCTAGCAACCTCTTCTTGGATGGCCTATGAAGATGACAACACCTTTACCTTCAATGCCTTTGCTCTAGCTCTAGTGTTTGGTCTTTTAAGAGGTATTGGGGATGGTCCCACATCATACTCCCCTTCTTGAAAAGGATTCGTCCTCAAATCATCATCATACTAATCACTAGACTCCAAAGGACTTAAATCTCCTATATTGAAGGTAGGGCTTACTCTATATTCCTCCGGAAGCTCCAAGACATAAGCATTGTTGTCAACCTTGAGCAAAACTTTAAATGGTCCATCTCCTCGTGGAGACAACTTAGACTTCCGCTTCTCCAAAATCGCTCTTTCCTTAGATGCAACCAAACGAGATCTCTTGGTTTGAATAACATTTCCTTGTGATTCCAATTTTCCTTAGTAGCCATGGCTTTCCCTTTCTCCTCCAGCCTTATGTGTGCCCTCCCATGCAAATTCTTGATGAATTCTACATGTTTTCCTGCATTAAAATCTACTCGCTCCTCTATAGGTAACAATATAAGATCAAAAGCGGTCAAAGGGTTCAATCCATAGACACACTCAAAAGGCATTAGGTTAGTAGATGAGTGAATGGTTCAATTATATGCAAACTCAACATGTGGTAACATATCGTCTCAAGTACTCAAATTATCTTTCAAAACATCCGTTTGAGGATGACTAGAGGTTGAAAATAACAACCTAGTTCCTAGCTTTTCCCAAAAGGTCTTCCAAAAGAAACTAAGGAACTTAACGTCCCTATCACTCACAATAGGCCTAGGTACTCCATGAAATCTATAAACTTTCCTAAAGAACAAGTTAACAACATTATAAGTATCATCGGTCTTATGACAAGCAATAAAATGAGCCATTTTAGAAAAACGATCAACAACCACAAAAATAGAATCTCCCCTTCTTAGTCCTAGGTAATCCTACAATAAAATACATACTAGTATCAAGCCATGGTGAGGTAGGTGTAGGTAAAGGAGTATACAAACCATGTGGTTTCAATCTAGTCTTAACTTTCAAGCACATAAGACATCTCTTAATCATATTCTCAACATCTTTAAGCATATGAGGCCAATAAAAGTGTGAATACAACATATGAAATGTCTTATCTCTATCAAAATGTCCCATTAAACCACCCATATGAGCTTCTTCAACAAGTAACAGTCTAAGAGAACATCTAGGAATACACACTTTATCCTCACGAGACAAAAAGCCTTCGAAAACATAGAATTTATCACGAAGGGAAAAATCTTGATTAGAATCTCGGGCGAGATTCTTAGTGTAAGGCTGAGATTTACAGTGCTTAAAAATATCACCAAAATCAGTACCGATAGAATAACAAAACAAGCAAAGAGTAGTCATTGGACAGGAGACACACTTGATTACATCCATTTGAATTGTTGGGGCCCGGCTAACATTGAGTCACTAGGAGGTCAGAGGTATTTCTTGATTGTCATTGGTGATTATTCAAGAATAACTTGTATGTTTAACACAAAGAAGAAGCTTTTAAGAACATCAAGGAATGGAAAACGTTAGTGGACAATCAAATAGGGAAGAAGATTAGTAGGCTACAAACTGATAATGATCTAGAGTTTTGTTCGTCTAAGTTTGATCAGTTATGTAAGGTTATTGGAATTGCTCGTCATCATATGGTCATACATACACCACAACAGAACGGTGTAGTTGAGAGGATGAACCGAACTCTACTAGAGAGAGCAAGATGCATGCTCTCTAATGCAAAACTGGATATGAGGTTTGGGCAGTAGTAGTGACTACAACATGTTATTTGATAAACGGCGAGCCTCACACTGACATAAACTGCAAAATACCTTATTAGGTGTGGTTTGGTAAGTTTTCTGACTATTATGATCTTACGGTTTTTTGTTATATCATTTACTATCATACTAGTGAGGATAAATGATAGCATGTATTATAGTCTATATTTTGGGATTTGTTTGGACGTTTTATCTTCATAAATCTTCATGTATGGATGTATATTATGTGATTATATTGTTGTTTTGTCTACCTTTGCGGGAATCGAGGTCTACACCTAGTTTCATTGTAATTGTAGGTAAAATGGCACGTTTTGGACTAAAATGGAGCTAAGGAGCTTGGAGTCATTGGAGCTACATTCTGAAGCTTAAAGAAGAACTCACGAAGCATGGAATTAATGAAGAAGATTTACTTTGGACCAGATTTGAGAGATTTCACATTCAGTTGAGATTCACCTCAGTTAGCTATAGTATCAACTCGACCGAGGTGATCTTGAGGAGCGTCCCGACCGAGGCGAACACCCTGCCGCCGGCGAGATCCATATTTTTGGCTGAGATCTTTTAATTATGGAAAGAAGATATCTTATATTTTTGGGCTGAATTTCTGGAAGGAAGATCTTATTTTTGGGAGATCTATTTTAGAGATATGGATATATTTTATAGGAAATTATATTTTTAAGATATTATTATCTTTGGAAGATAATTCTCCTATATAAAGGGTTGAATTTTTCACAAGTTCAACAAGGCTTGGAGGCTGAGAATACCCAGCAATTAGGAGATTTTCTGGAAAGCTTTGAAGGAAGGATTGAAGTTCAAGGAAGGAAGGAGTCATAGTTGGAATTGCTTTTTGGAAGGAGTTTGTAAGACTTTCTAGATTGTCTTTTTGGTTTGTTGTCTTGTTTGATTTGTGAATTAAGGAACGTTGATTCGTTGTTATTTGATTCAGTTATTGACACCTTTTTCTTAAGGTTTACTTGTTCGAATATTCATTCCTTTCCCATATATTTGATTATTGTATCATGATGATGATTGGCTAAGCTTTTTATGCGATTCTAGGGTGATTGGCTGAAAGTTGTGGGAAAGACGATGATAGAATGATCTTAATCCCAGCAGGACCCTGAAAGCTCGAGTCTTTAACCTTAACCCTAGAGTACCTCGCTCAGTCGATGAACATCTCGGCCGGGGTGGAACTTGACTGAATGAGGTGAACCTTTTCTGATCCGAAATTGAGAGTTAAGTGTTTTAGTTTGCCAAATCCTATTCTTATTACACCTTTCCTGGTTCAATGCAAGCCTAGGATGAGACTTACCCGGTGATTCCTTTGTTTGTTTACCCATTATCATAAGTGTAGGTAATAAAGGTTTATCCTTTATTGGGGTTTGAGTGTGCCTTCATTCCATCTTTGTGAGTTAGCCTGAGACTTACCCGGTAAAGGTTGGTTCTATTCCCTTAGTTGGAGTGTTGGTTTGAGATTATAGTTCCTTTCCTTAGTACCTTGAGACTTACCCGGTGATAGGAGCCTTGGTTTGGGATAGTGAGTAGTGAGACTTACCCGATAATCTATTCCCATCTTAGAAACACTTTCCCTTTGCAAACCTCAGCTTTGTCCGCGTTATCCTTTGAGATCTTGAGTCGGAACCACAATTAGATGCTTTAATCCCTAGAATCTGCATTTCCCCTTAATTAACTTTTACATCATCTTTGATTGCATTAATTGTTTTTGGTTAATTGCAATACTTGACAACCAATTACGTGCTTTGTTTCACCTAAGTCCCTGAGATCGACCTCTGGAATTCTTGCTTTTTATTACAATTGATCCGTACATTGTGGGTTTGCATCCTTGTTTAAGCATACTTCTTGGGTTATAAATTTAAAGCTTGCACCCCGTTTGGAGCGAACAATAAACTAGAGCATCGATCAAAGAGATGAGTGTTTGTAGGATATATATAGATGTTTCAAAGGAGATAAAGTTTGGTCTCCATCCAAGAAAAGAGTTATTTTGAGTAGAAATGCCATCTTTGAGGAGAATTCTATGCTTAACTCGACAATGAAGACAATGGTATTAAGGGAGAATAGTGTTAATAAATAGGTGGAGATCCGATTTCTTCCTCAAGAAGAAGACGAACGTCCATATTCAAAAGCCGAGCTACCAGAATCTACAAATCAACTACCAAAAGCTATTCACCAAAGCTTAGCTGAGGATCGGTCAAGAAGTGTTGGAGTAAGACCTCCACAAAGGTACGGTTTTAAGTATATGGTTGGTTATGTGCTACAAGTTTTTGAAGAGGTGGATACTCATGAACCATCCCCTATAGAGAAGTTTTATTTGGGTCTGAAGCTACACATTGGTTTGTAGCAATGGGAGATGAGATGAAGGCACTTCATAAGAATCATACATGAGAGTTAATCATAGAGCCTATAGAGAGAAAGCTTATTATGTATATGGGTTTTCAAGAAGAAGGAAGAGATGTCACCTACTGAAGGGGTCAAGTATAAGGCTCAAGTTGTTGCAAGAGGTTTTCATCAGATAGAGGGAGTGTATTACAATGAGATTTTCTCGCCGGTAGCCAAACATACCTCCATCATAATGTTACTAGCTATAGTGGCACAATAGGATCTAGAGTTTGACCAACTTGATGTAAAAATATATTTCTTGCATGGAGAGTTAGAAGAAGAAATATACTTGACCCAACCAAACGGTTTCTAGGTTCCAAGGAGAGAAAACTATGTCTGCAAGTTGAATAAGCCTTCATATGGACTTAAGTAGTCTCCGAGGCAGTGGTACGAGACATTTGATAACTATATGACAGAGATTGGTTACCACAAAAGTGCTTATGATTGTTGTGTAACTACAAGAAGTTGTAGGATGATTATGTCATCTATTTGATCTTGTATGTAGATGATATGCTAATAGCTAAGTATGACATTCAAAAGTTGAATCCTAACTATGGATATTGAGATAAAGGATTTCGGAGCAACTCGGAAAAATCTAGGAATGGAGATTCTTAGAGATAGTGGTCATAAGATGCTTTTCTTATCACAAAAAGGCTACATTGAAAAGGTGTTGTCAAGGTTCAGAATGTCATCGGTCAAACCTATTGATACACCTAATACTACTAACATCCATCTTACCACTCTGTTTTCATCTTACTTGGATGTGGAGAAGGAGTATATGCCACGAGTCCCTTATGCTAGTGCAATAGGGAGTTTGATGTATGCTATAGTCTGTAAAAGGCCGGATCTAGCACAAGTTGTTAGTTCCGTCAACAGGTTCATGGGGCAACCAAGACAAGAACACTAGCAGGGTGTGAATATGATATTTCGGTACTTAGAGGTTCATATGACATTGGGCTCATTTTTTAGAATAATACACATTATTTGGTCACAAGGTACTCTGATTTTGATTATGTAGGAGATGTTGATACTAAAAGATCTATGACCAGTTATTTTTTGACTCCTAGGTGTTTTGTTGTAAGTTAGAAGGCAAACCTTACAACCCACGGTTACCTTGTCTACTACAAAGGCAAAGTTCATGGCATTGGCAAAAGTAGCTAAAAAGGGAATTTGATTGAATGGATTAGTTAGTGATCTAGGTATACATCACGATCAAGATATTGTATATTTTGACAATTTGAGTGAAATTTGTTTGGTCAAGGATCAAGTTCATCATAAGAGGACTAAACATATTGACGTCAAATATCATTTCTTGAGAAGTGAGAAGATGATGAGGGGTTAAGCCGCAATTCTTGATCTAGATTGAAATCCTTCGACAAACTCAAATCTCGGATGGATAGAAGAAATCTCGGGCGAGATTCGTGAAGAACAGTCCGAGATTTTAAGAAAACTCAGAAAATAGATTAGTGGATGATATGGAAAGATAAGAAAATGAACATGGATTGATAAAGGATAGATATAGGAAGATATGAACCAAGATATTCCCGCAAAGAACCTTGACCAATGATGTGTCAAAACCCCTTCACGAAGAGCTTACCTTAACCCGCACTTCTTTAACCTTACACAAGTATTCTAAGTAAGACAATCACAAGGAGGGACTAGAATTGACTAAGAGCACCAACCTTCAAAAGATTAACACACAAAAGCACAATCTAGCAAGGACTTCACAACGATTCAATCAAAACTCTCCTTTGATTGAATAGGAATGAATAAAATACAAACTTCATAAACGAAGCTGCAAGTTCACACAATATATGGAAAATATATCAAAAATCTCCCAAAACAATCTCCCACACTAAGGCTATTTCTAAGGGAGATTAACTATAAAACTAGGAAGGATATCTTCTTAAAGATAATCTTTAGGAAATATATCTTTAAAAGATAAAAAATAATAATCCCAAAAATAAAACAACCAGCAACTACCTTAAGAATGTTTGAGAGATTTTAAGGTAACAAAATATAAAATATAGTTGCCAAAAATAAGATCGTTGGCCGGATCTTCAAGCGCGTATCAGAAGCTAAATCTCGGTTGGTAATCTCAGCCGAGATTCCTGGAGGTAGACCGAGATTTCTTCTCTGAGACTCTTTCTTTGTCCTATCCTTCTTCGATGCTTGATGGATCTGCTTGGTCGTGGCTTGGCTCTTCCATTACAGTCAGTAATGTCACTAAAGGCTTCCTGAGAGTAAGTATGGTCTCCTTGAATGTACATGTTGTAAGTATGTGTTAGCATGAAATATTGTGATATTTTAGGCACGTTTTCTAAACGTATTTGATTCATATTTGATAGTCTTTGATTGATCTTTATGCATAAGTGAGCTAGTATTACCTATATTGTCGATATGGATGTCTACACTAGTTCTATGTTGATTATAGGTGATTTGGAGCTATTTCCGAACGGAATCGAGCAAAGGAAAGTTGAGTTGATATATCCATAGATCGAGGACACTCTTTGGAAGCAATTTGGAGTCTTGGATTGAGGAATGCACGAGTTTAGGCAAGAATCACGTCCTTGCCCTAAATTACGCCCTAAAATACGGCCGTATCACAAACCACATTCAGAATTACGGCCGTGGAATTGAAGTCAGAAAACCATGTTCATTCCAGGGGATTACACGGCCGTGGAACATATGTTGCAAACCGTATTTGTTTCCACGCTCTAAATTACGGTCGTGGAACACTTCCACGACCGTGATTTTGGCGAATCTTTTCGCCACACTTCAAAGCCACGATCTTTTGAAGATTGGGCCGGGCCGACACTTCGCCCTGCATTATAAAAAGACGGAAGAAAGGAGATTCCATCATCGACGCATAGACGTACATGCCTGCTTACAATCCTCGCTTAGCACCGCTTACGACACTTGCGACATCATCGTCTAGACGAGCACGTTTTGCCTAGCTTGCTTAGAAGCACTTGAGATCTCTTTGAAGAGATCGAAGTTCGTGTTTGGAATTCCTGGAATCTCGCACTTTTGGTGGAGATTGCCGTAGAGATTTCCAGGAATTGCGGAAGATCGAAGTTCTTGGAAGATTCTGCAAGAAGATCTCTCTTCTTGATTAGGTTTGATTTGGAAAATGGATTGACATCCCGTTTTCTTTTCTTTCCTAGGATTACGATTATTTGTTCTATTGTGAATCTTTTGACATTATTTGTTCTCTTTGTGATTTTGAGATTAAGTTGAAGGTTATTGAAAGTTCTTGAAAGTTTTCATCTTTTCATCTTCCAATTCTTGAATTGAAATCAATATGACTGTTATTGGCTAAAAACCCTTAACAATTCTAAGGTGAAGGGTTGATAGGTGGTAGTGAGCCTCAACAACCTCTACCTCGATTGTGAGTCTCAACAACCTCAATCGGTTAAGTTAGTCTTGACCTTTAGATTATAAGTTTGGGTATCTGATACTAATTCTCGCCTTTAGAATCCCTCTATATTGAGCCTCAACAACCTGTATAGGGAGTGCCTTGTAGGTGAGTCACAAAAGGTTTTTGGAACTTCACCGTACGATTACCTTACTTTAGTATACCTTTGCATATCTCAAACTCTGTCTTTACATCATTAGTATATCTTGAATCGATTGCCACAGCTGGATACCTGGATCTTTAGGATTGTTGTTTTCCCAATATTTGCAAACTCTCATATTTACTTGCTTGATAACCTGCAACCGAGTTCGTTCCCACCCAAATCCCTGTGTTCGATACTCTGGAATTCTTGCTTAACTACGTCGATCCGTACACTGCGGGTTCGCTTGCTTGATTCTAGTTTTATAAATTTAAAACTTATTTGCAAACACCTCTAGGGGCGAACAAGTTTTTGGCGCCGTTGCCGGGGATTTGGTTTCGGCCGAATCCGGTAGCCGGTTGTCAAGCTTGGGAGCTTGCTCTCGTTATTTGATTTTTCTTTGAGTGCATGCACAGGTCTAGGAACACCGAAGGTCTCTTGCCTCTTGATCAAGAGCTAGAGAAAACCTTAAGGCAAAAGCGCAAGGAAAAGAAGATGGCCGAAGAAAACGAACGTGATTTTCAAACGGAGTTGGCGGAAAAAGAAGCTCAACTTCGTTGGAACGAGACTCTCCGCCAGGATGAGATGGATCGTCATCAATCTCAAGTTAACGGTCTACAAGACATGCTCTTCCAAATGAGGATAAAGATGAGCGACCTTGAAGATAAGGTAGGCAAGAAGTCCTCAAGAAGGAGATCAAGGTCTAAAAGAAAAAGCCACTCATCCGCTGATGATAGTGACTCTTCCATGCCGCCGTTAGAAGAGATTGATCCCACGATCAATATGAATCCTTTCCATCCACAAGGAGCTGCTAATCGCCGCATCTCACCAAGGAATGCGAGGATCGAACGTGTGGATAATGAGCCAAGGACTCTTGGCCAACGGATGGATCCAACACAACAACCACGCCGCTTAGGTGTGAATTTTGATGCTGAAGATGTTCAAGGGTTTAGCTTTAACCCTCAAGTTATCACCCTTGTTCGCCAAAACCAATTTGGCGGTACAAGTGCTGAATCTCCACACCAACACTTGCAAAACTTCGAGTGCATGATGGAGACAATGAGACCGAAGAACGCTACCACCAAAAGCTATAAGCTCAAACCCTTCCTTTTCTCCTTGAAAGGGAAAGCGTTATCTTGGTACCAAGCTCTTCCTAACGGGAAACTAGACACGTGGGAAGACCTTTCCGTAGAGTTTCTCACCAAATTCTTTCCGCCTTCCAAGACGGCGGAACTTAGAGGTAAGATTAATGCTTTTTCTATGAGACCTAACGAAAGTTTGTTTCAATCTTGGGAAAGGTTTCAGGATTTGCTCTTGGATTGTCCTCATCATGGCATATCCAAGCTTGCCTTGCTGGAAATTTACTACAAAGGGCTGGATGCGGGAACGCAATTCAACCTCCAATCCCTCTCATGTGGAACGTTCATGGACATGAGAGAAGATGACGCTTGGGACTTCATTGAGAAGCAAGCAAGAGTCATAGAGAAGTATTCCCACCGGAAAGTGGAGGGAAATCGTGTAGAGCAAGGAGCGAAGCTCACACACGAAGCTCAAAATCAGATTTTCTCCCTCAACAATGAGATCAAAGAGTTGAAGGAGGCTATCAAGACCAACTTCCCAAAGCAACAAGGGAAGGATGTTGGTTATTTGGGCAACAATAATGGCGGCAACAACAATAACCGGGGTAACAACTGGAATAACAACTGGAATGGAAACAACAACAACCGGAACAATGATTGGAACAACAATCGGGGTTCAAACAACAACAATTGGCGCCCAAATCAACAAAATTCCGGTAACTCTTATCCTTCCAATTCTAACTCGCTAACTCCACCTTCCTCTTCCTCTACTCCTTTGAAAAGCCAGGGGCAATCATCTAATGGAGGAAACAATACGGGAAAGGAGAAGCCCGATCCCATGTTGGAAACGATCTTGGGAAAGCTTCAAGGGATGGAGAACCGCCTCATTAAGGTTGATGATCGAGTTTCTAAAATCGACAAAGCTCAAAAGGTTTTAGAAAACCAAATGTTCGATCATACGGAGGAAGTTCCTAGAAATCAAGGGAAGCTTCCAGGAAAGACGGAGGACAACCCTAAGGGAAGGGTAATGGCGATTACAACTAGGAGCGGAGTGACTACCACCGATCCGCAGCCTACGTTCGTTGAAGTCCCCGTAGAGAAGGACAAAGGAAAGGGGAAAGAGAAGGAAGATGTCTATGTTCCTCCTCCAGCTTTCAAACCTCCCCTACCATTCCCTCAATCTAGAGCGCGAGCGCGCCTAGACAAACAATTCGGTAAGTTCATAGAACTCATGAGTAAGCTGCATATTAATATACCTTTCATTGATGCCATTGTAGGTATGCCGGCTTACGGCAAGTTCTTGAAAGAGCTCCTTTCCAACAAGAGGAAGATAGAAGACTTCGGAGAGGTCAAGATGAGTTCGGATTCTTCGGATCTCATCAAGACCATGAAAGAGAAAATGCCCCCAAAGTTGAAAGATCCAGGGTCATTTTGCATTCCCATTGGAGTGGGAGACGTCACATACGACGCATTATGTGACTTGGGAGCAAGTGTGAGCATCATACCACTTGCATTATGTAGGAAGATCGGTTTAGGCGACCCTAAACCAGTAAAAATGACGTTATACATGGCGGATCGATCCATCACTCGCCCCGTCGGCATTGTAGAAGACGTCCCGGTCAAGCTAGGTAAATTCTTTGTTCCCATTGATTTTGTCGTGCTTGACATTCCTGCAGATAGTCCGGTCCCGATTATACTCGGAAGACCGTTTCTTGCAACTTCCGGCTGCATGGTCGATTGCAAGAATGGAAGACTCGCTTTTGATATTGGAGAAGAGAAAGTAGAGTTCGTCCTTTCCACCCTAGTGAAGGAGCCAATCTTTGACGAGGATATCTACGATATCCAAGACGAAGAAGGTTTGTCTAGGGAGGAGGTAAGTGCGATTCTCTTTAACGATCCTTTACAAAAGGTTATCACTATGAATCTAACCAATGAAGGAGTAGAAGAAGAGTGCAAAGAGGAAATTGAAGCCTTAGAAGCACAAGAGGAGATCCATGAAGAGGAGTTTGAAAAACTCCACGATGAGGCTGAGAATATAAGAATCCACGGTCATACCCTGTATTCCACGACCGTGGATTTCACCACCAAAATCGACCTCCATTCCAGGGGATTACACGGCCGTGGAACACATGAGGAGGCCGTAATTCTGACCGTGGAAGAGGGTAACCGGCAAACTTCCTCAACTTCTTCTAATTCTTCTCCAAACCACTCAACACCCTTAGAAACTTCTAAGGAGACGTCGGACGCTACTCAAAGATCATTGGAGGCTCCGAAAGTGATGGAACTCAAACCACTTCCTACTCATCTAAGGTACGCTTTTCTTGGATCTAATTCTACCTTTCCGGTTATCGTTAGCTCCAAATTAAGCATAGATGAACATGAACAGCTCATGATTGTCCTTAAGAAACATAGAAAAGCCATAGGCTATACTATAGAGGACTTAGTAGGAATTAAACCCTCCCTATGCATGCATAAGATACTAATGGAGGAGGACTTTAGAACTTCAAGACAACCTCAAAGGCGGTTGAATCCGACCATGAAGGAGGTTGTCAAGAAGGAAATTCTTAAACTTCTTGATGCAGGTATCATCTATCCTATCTCCGATAGCAAGTGGGTGAGTCCAGTTCAAGTAGTTCCAAAGAAGGGAGGAATGACGGTCATCACCAACAAGAACAACGAACTCATTCCTACCCGAACCGTGACTGGATGACGAATGTGCATAGACTACCGCAAGCTCAACAACGCAACGCGGAAGGATCACTTTCCATTGCCATTCATCGATCAAATGCTTGAAAGGTTAGCACAACACTCACATTTTTGCTACCTTGACGGTTATAGTGGTTTCTTTCAGATTCCGATACATCCGGATGATCAAGAGAAGACCACATTCACGTGCCCTTGGGGTACGTTCGCATATAGGAGAATGCCGTTCGGACTTTGCAACGCCCCAGCCACCTTTCAACGGTGCATGATGGCCATATTCTCCGAGTACGTAGAGGAAATCATGGAAGTCTTCATGGACGATTTCTCCGTATACGGTTCCTCTTTTAACGATTGCCTTTCTAACCTTTCTCTCGTTTTACAACGTTGTGAAGATACTAACCTAGTTCTTAATTGGGAAAAGTGTCAATTCATGGTTAAAGAAGGAATCGTATTAGGTCACTTAGTCTCTAGTAGAGGGATAGAGGTAGACAAGGCTAAAATAGAGACCATAGAGAAACTTCCTCCCCCA